>PVIW01001829.1:0-262250 GCA_004026585.1 Noctilio leporinus | reverse complement strand
ACTAAAGCATTTTCCCCTACATCTCTGCAGTGGTCCCTGAGGTGACCCTGCGTCTAACTGAGAACAGAACTGCGGTGTGCAAAGCAGTTGCAGGGAAGCCAACTCCTCGGATCTCCTGGACCCCAGAGGGGGATTGTGTCCCTGAGCATAAATATTGGGACAATGGCACAGTGACTGTCCAGAGTACATGCCGCTGGCCCGAGAGCAATGTGTCTACTGTGTCCTGCTCTGTCTTCCATGAGGCTGGCAACTGGAGTCTGTCCTTAGAGCTGAATCAAGGTAAATACCTCTTTCATTTTGAGTAGTAAACTGGATGTTCAATCTCCTCTTCTATAGTAGATTATGAATGAACTAAATACAGGTAAAGGAGCTTGAGCTCCTAATTTGCAAATATTCTGTAAAAGTTAACCAGGAAATGTATTCGTATGCTATAGAAATTGTTTTCCCCACCCTGGCTGGTAGCACAGTGGATAAGGTCGCAGCTTCGATTCCCCAGCCAGGGCACATGACCAGGTTGCAAACCAGGTCTCCAGTCAGGTCTGTGGCTGGAGGCAGGTGAAATGCAACCATACATTGATGTCTCTCTCCCTCTCTGCCTCTCTCTCTTCCCTTCTTTCTAAAAATAATGAAATAAAATCTTAAAAACAAAAGGAATTGTTTTCCTTTATTAAATAGAAGGAATTAATTTAATAATCTCTTGCCAGTACATTCTCTAAATGTGTTTTAGTGTGGGAGCTATAAATATATTGTTTACTAACTTAATGATCTACTGGCTTTACCTCAAGATTATTTCTTGTATATTGTATAGGTCACCATTTTGGCTCCCTTTTCCCTATATCCTCACCAGCACTTGTTGTTTATTGATTTGTTAATGATGACCATACTAACAGGTGTGAGGTGGTTACCTCAATGTGGTTTCAATTTGCATGTCTCTGATGGTTAGTGATGTTGAGCATTCTTTCATGTACCTATGGACCCTTTTTATGTCCTCCTGGGAAAAGTGTCTGTTTAGGTCCTTTGACCATTTTTTAATTGGACTGTCTGGCTTTCTGGGGTTGAGTAGTATAAGTTCTTTATATATTTTGGAGTTCAAATCCTTATCTGATGTATCATTGACAAATATGTTAGAGTTGGTTCTTTTTTCATTTTGATGATGTTTTCTTTAGCTGAGCAGAAACTTTTTTGTTTGATGTGGTCCCATTTATTTATTCCTTTATTTCCCTTGCCCTAGGAGAAATATTGGTGAAAATTTTGCATAGGATATCTGAAATTTTACTGTCTATGTTTTTCTCTAGGACTTTTATGGTGGCACAGCTTATATTTAAGTTCTTTACCCATCTTGAGTTTATTCTGGTATATGGTGTAAGTTGGTCTATTTCCTTTTCTTTTCTTTTCTTTTTTTCTTTTTGTATGTCCCTGTCCAATTCTCCCAACACCACTTGTAGTAGAGGCTGTTATCACTCCATTTTATGGTTCATTCCCTTTGTCAAAAATTAGTTGACCATGGAGACCTGGGTTTATTTCTGGGCTCTCTATTCTGTTCTATTGATCTGTATGTCTTGCCTTATGCTGGTACCAGACTGTTTTGATGACAGTAGCCTTGTAGTATAGTTTGATGTCAGGTATTGTGATTCCTCCTACTTTATTCTTCTTTCTCAAGATTGCTGTGGCTATTCGTGGGCATTTTTGCTCCATATAAATTTTTGAAGTATTTGTTTTAAATCTGTGAAATATGTCATTGGTTTTTTTATAGAGATTGCATTGAATCTATAAATTGTTTTGGGTAGTATGGACATTTTCATGGTATTAATTCTTCCCATCCATGAACATGGTATATGCTTCCATTTATTTGTATCTTCTTTAATTTCTTTCTTCAGTGTTATGTAATTTTCTGAATATGGGCCTTTCACCTCCTTGGTTAAGTTTATTCCTAGGTACTTTATTATTATTTTTTTCTGTTATAGTAAGTGGGACTTGTTTTCTAGCATCTATCTCTAATGTTTCATTGTTTGTATACAAAAATACCTTTGATTTCTGGATATTGACTTTATATCCAGCTATTTTGCTAAATTTGTCTATTAGATCAACTAGTGTTTTGGTGGAATCTATTGGGTTTCCTATGTACACTATCATGTCATCTGCAAATAATGACAATTTGACTTTCTTCTTTCCAATTTGTATACCTTTGATTCCTTTTTCCTCTAATCACTATGGCTAGAACTTCCAAAACAATGTTGAGTAGAAATGGAGAGAGTGGACATCCTTGTCTTATTCCTGATCTTAGGGGGAAAGCTTTTAGTTTTTGCCCATTGAGTATACTGTTGGCTGCAGGTTTCTCATATATGGCCTTTATTATGTTGAGGTATGCTCCCTCTAGTCACATTTTGCTGAGCATTTTTGTCATAAATGGTTGTTGTACTTTATCAAATGCTTTTTCAGCATCTATTGATATGATCATATGGATTTTGTCTTTTATTTTGTTAAGTGGTGTATTACATTTATTGATTTCCAAATATTATACCATCCTTGCATCCCTGGGATGAATCTCATTTGATCATAGTATACAACCTTTTTATTGTATTGATGGATCTGATTTGACAATATCTTGTTGAGAATTTTAGCATCTACATTTATCAGAGATACAGACCTGTAGTTTTCTTTCTTAGTTGTGTCTTGATCTGGTTTGGGGAAAGAATAATACTGGCCTCATGGAAAGAGTTTGGGAGTCTTCTCTCTCCTTGGATTTTTTGGAATAGGTTGAGAAAGATAGGAGTTAGCTCTTCCCTGAAGGTTTGGTAAAATTCACCTGTGTAGCTATCTGGTCCCGGGCTTTTGTGCACTGGGAGTTTTTTGATTAGTGTTTCAATTTCACTGGTAGTAATCAATCTATTTTGGCTTTCTGCTTCTTCTGGATTCAGTTTTGGAAGATTATACATATCCAGAAATTTGTCCATTTCACCCATGTTACCAAGTTTCTTGTCATCTAGTTGTTTGTAGTAATTTCTTACAATCCTTTGTATTTCTGTGGTATTGGTTGTGGTTTTTCCTCTTTCATTTCTTATTTTATTTATTTGTATACTTTCTCTTTTTTTCTTGATGAGCCTGTTTAAAGGCTTGTTGATTTTGTTTGTCTTTTTAAAGAAACAGCTTCTGGATTTACCAATCCTTTGAATTGTTCTTTTAATTTCTGTCATTTAATCCTGCTCTCATCTTGATTATTTCCTTCCTTCTACTCATGCTAGGCTTTGATTCTTGTTGTTCCTCTAGTTCTTGTAGCTTTATGGTTAGGTTGTTTGTATAAGCTTCTTCTAACCTTTTTAGGTAGGCCTGTATTGCTATGAATTTCTCTGTGAGGACTGCCTTCCCAGTTTCTCATAGATTTTGGGCTGTTTTGTATTCATTTTCATTAGTTTCCAGAGACTTTTAAATTTTTTCTTTGATCTCGTTGTTAATCCATTCATTATTTAATAGCATGATATTCAGTCTCCATGAATTTGAATGCTTTGGGTTTTTTCCCTTGAGGTTGGTTTCTAGTTTCAAGCCATTGTGATATGAGAAGATGCTTGGTATGATTTCAATTTTGTTGTATTTGTGGAGGCTTGTCTTGTGGCCTATCTTTGAGAATGTTCCATGTGCACTTGAAAAAGATATGTATTTTGTTTCTTTGGGATGAAAAGTCCTATATATATCAGTTAAGTCCATTTGATCTAGAGTGTTGTTTAATGCCATGATATCCTTGGTGGCTTTTTAATTTTTTTTTGCTTGGAAGATCTGTCTATTGTTGATAACGGGGTGTTAAAATCCCCTACTATGAATTTCTTGCTGTCAATGTCCTTCTTGGAGTCCTCCAAGATTTTACTCATATATTTGGTGCTCCTATGTTGGATGCATGTATATTTACAATGGTTATGTCTTCTGGTGGATAGCCCCTTAAATATTATGAAATGATTCTTTTTGTTTGTTTCTGCTTCTTAGATTGGGCTCCTTTGACTTCCTGTCTTTGTGGTATGACTTTCTGTGGTGCAGGAGTGCCCTTTCTTTACTTTCTGGATCCACCTCTGGTGACATCAGATCATGTCCCTTTCTGGGCTGGTCAGCCTGTTGGAGCCAACCAGAGATTCACTGTCTTTGTGTGCTTCAGTTTTAATCCAATTAATCTGTGATCAGCTGTCCGATGTAGGTTCCAATGGGCAGGGTAGATAATTCAGTTGTAATCCAATCAATCTTTGATCAACGACTAGTCATAGGCACTGCTAGGCAGGGCAGATGGATTCCTATGGGCAGGGCTATGATTTCTACTCTTGCAGAAGCCACTTGGAATAGAGTAGTCTGCCTGCATGCAATGTGAGGGGTGAGTCAGCACTGGGACCACTCACTTCTCTCCTCAAAGCCACCACCCTAGATTCTCCTTAAGTATCTCTAGTCTACTCTGCCTTCCTTCTTCTTGAGCCCAGGGTAAGTGGCTGCCACTGTATCTTTAATCGTGATCACTTTAAGAACTCCATCTCTCTTTCAAGCCAGCAAAGCCTGGTGGCTTTTTGCTTTTCACAGTTGGATGCTGTTTTACTTTCAGCTTTGTTGCTATAGGCTGGGAAGCCCAGCAGGGAGTTTATAACCCTCCCCTTCTCAGGTGTTTCTCCATCCCTTCAGCTGCCACCAGTAGGAGACCAGCCAGCCCTCTCAAGTCTCTGTACTTCCCATCTTTCATGTTGTAATGAATCAACCTCTTCTGTTCTGTCCTTGGTTATAAGGCTTCTATCCAGATGGTTTTCTGGTGATTATTCTTGGTGATTTTCCCCCAATTAAGTTGTAATTCCAGATTGGTTCTGGGAGGAGATAGGTGTAGCTTTACTTGCTCCTCTACCATCTTGGATCCTCCAACAAACTTTATTTTATTGTACTTTTTAGCTCAGGAGAAGTCTGCCTATAACCAAGCAAATGTACGTAGGACCTGGGAAGGATAATTATGAGATGAGATTTTTTTTTCAGGGATAAGAAATGAAAGAAACTAGACCAAAATATTTTTAACAGAAATTTTTTGAAGGTAGTTAATTAAAGTGTTATTAGATGCTGTCACAGGAGTAGAAATATTTTTCCTAGTGTAATATTTGTAAAAATACGTATGCATGTAAATGTGTTTGTGCATGTATTCAATTTTATTGCAATTCATAGTACTTAAAAAAGTAATTTTTTAAACAAATGAATTAACATAAGCATTTTGAAATAATGAAAAGAAAACTTTGTATTAATATGATTTGAGAGGCTGACAGTTAGAAGGCAGTTATTAAGTGGTAAATTGTCTGGGTGTAAAAAAGAAAGAAAAGAAGTACACATTGGTGGTTACAGAATAGACTGCGGGGTGTTAAGAAAAATAAAGGAAATGGAGAAGCCAAAGACACATGGACATGAACTAAGGGGGGTGTTGCCAGAGGTAATGGGGCATAGCAGGCAGAGGAGGATAAAGTGGGAAAATTGGAACAATTGTAATAGTAAAATCAATAAAATGTATTTTTATTTTATTGATTTTTAAATTTATTTGTATTTGAATTTTATCAATAAAAACAAAATATATTTTTAGAAAATGACAACAAATTCACAGCTATTAACAACAGAATCTAAAATATAAAATCATAAATTTCAAGCCCTGGATGGTGGCTCAGTGGATAGTGTTGCCCTGCGAGCCCAAAGGTTGCTGGTTCAATTCCCAGTCAGGGTACATAACCAGGTTGCAAGACAGGTATACAGCCAACTCTATAGCTGAAGGCAGGTGAATGGCAACCATATATTGATATTTCCCTCCCTTTCTTCCTCCCTCCCTGCCCTTATCTCTAAAAATAATGAATAAAACCTTTTAAAACAAAAAACAAAAAGCAAAAAAACATATAGATTTCAAGCATATATTTCTTTTTTTTAAATTTAGAGTGACTATGTTTCAATGAAACTTTATTTATTAATTTTTTTAAAATTTAATTTTATTGTTGTTGTATTACATCCATCCCCTTTTTGCTCCCCTCTGTCCCCCTCCCCACCCACCCATTCCCCCCACAGTCAATCGCACTTGTTGTCCATGTCCATGGTTCTTCCATATTAGTTCCTTGATTAAACTGCTCCCCTTCTTTACCTCCTCTCCCCTCCTTCCTCCCCCCTCCCCTCTGCCCACTGGAGATATATTCATTGTATTCATGTATCTGGTTCTGTTTTGCTTACTTGTTTGTTTTGTACATTATTGTCCTGAAATGGGTGAGATCATATTGTACTTGTCTTTCACTGACTGGCTTATTTCACTAAGCATAATACTTTCTAGTTCCATCCATGTTGTTGCAAAGGGTAGGAGTTCCTTCTTTCTTTCTGCTGTGTAGTATTCCATTGTGTAAATGTACCAAAGATTTTTGATGCAATCATCCACTGATGGGCACTTAGGCTGTTTCCAGCACTTGGCTATTGTGAATAGCGCTGCTATGAACATAGGGGTACATAGGTTCTTATAAATTGGTGTTTCAAGGTTCTTTGGGTATAGTCCTAGTAGTGGAATCGCTGGATCAAAAGGCAGTTCCATTTATAGTTTTTTAAGGAAACTTCATACTGTTTTGCATAGTGGCTGCACCAGTCTGCATTGCCACCAATAGTGCGCCAGGGTTCCCTTTGCCCCACATCCCTGCCAACACTTGTTGTTTGTTGATTTGTTGATGATTGCCATTCTGATAGATGTGAGGTGGTATCTTATTGTGGTTTTAATTTGCATCTCTCTGATGACTGATGACTAGTGATGTTGAGCATTCTTTCATATGCATCTGGGCCCTTTGTATGTCTTCCTCAGTGAGTTGTCTGTTCAGGTCCTTTACCCATTTTGTAATTGGGCTGCCTGTCTCCATGGTGTTGAGTTGCATTAGTTCCTAATATATTTTGGAGATCAAACCCTTATCTGAGATATCATTGGCAAATATATTTTCCCATACAGCTGGTTCCCTTTGAATTTTGCTGGTATTTTCTTTAGCTGAACAGAAACTTTTCAATTTGATATAGTCCCATTTGTTTATTTGTTCTTTGATTTCCTTTGCCCTTGGAGAAGTATCAGTAAACGTATTTCTGCATAGGATATCTAAAATTTTACTGCCTATATTTTTTTCCAGGACCTTTATGGTGGCACTGCTTATGTTTAAGTCCTTTATCCATCTTGAGTTTATTCTGGTGTATGGTGTAAGTTGGTGGTCTAGTTTTATTCTTTTGCATGTGCCTGTCCGGTTCTCCCAACACCACTTGTTGAAGAGACAGTTTTTACTCCATTTTATGTTCCTTCCCCCTTTGTCAAATAGTAATTGACCGTAGAGTCCTGGGTTTATTTCTGGGCTCTCTATTCTGTTCCATTGATCTATATGTCTATTCTTATGTCAGTACCAGACTGTTTTGATGACAGTAGCCTTGTAGTATAGTTTGATGTCCAGTATTGTGATTCCTCCTACTTTATTCTTCTTTCTCAAGATTGCTGTGGCTATTTGTGGGTGTTTTTGGCTCCATATAAATTTTTGAAGTATTTTTTCTATCTCAGTGAACTCTGTCATTGGTATTTTAATTGGGATTGCATTGAATCTATAGATTGCTCTGGGTAGTATGGACATTTTAATGATGTTAATTCTTCCCATCCATGAACATGGTATATGCTTCCATTTATTTGTATTTTCCTTGATTTCTTTCTTCAATGTTCTGTGGTTTTCTGAGTATAGATCTTTTACCTCCTTGGTTAAGTTTATTCCTAAATACTTTATTTTTCTTGTTGTTATGGTCAATGGGATTTGTTTTCTAGCTTCTATCTCTGATGTTTCATTTTTGGTATACAAAAATGCTTTTGATTTCTGGATATTGACTTTATATCCAACTATTTTTCTAAATTTGCTTATTAGGTTGAATAAGTTTTTGGTGGAGCCTATCAGGTTTTGTATGCACACTATCATGTCATCTACAAATAATGACAGTTTGACTTCCTCCTTTCCAATTTGGATACTTTTGATTCCTTTTTCTTCTCTGATAGCTATAGCTAGAACTTCCAAAATGATGTTGAACAGAAGTGGAGAAAGTGGACAGCCTTGTGTTGTTCCTGATCTTAGGGGGAAAGCTTTTAATTTTTGCCCATTGATTATGACATTGGCTTCAGGTTTCTCATATATGGCTTTTCTGATGTTAAGGTATGCTCCCTCTATTTCCATTTTGCTGAGGGTTTTTATCATAAATGGTTGCCGTACTTTCTCAAATGCTTTTTCAGCATCTGTTGATATGATTATATGGTTTTTGTCTTTCATTTTGTTGATGTGGTGTATTACATTTATTGATTTACGAATGTTGTACCATCCTTGCATTCCTGGGATGAATACTTGATCATGGCATATGATCTTTTGAATGTATTGCTGGATCTGGTTGGCCAATATTTTGTTGAGAATCTTAGCATTTATGTTCATCAGAGATATTGGCCGATGGTTTTCTTTCTTAGTTGTGTCTTGCCCTGGTTTTGGGATTAGAATAATATTGGCCTCATAGAAAGAGTTTGGGAGTTTTCCCCCTTCTTGGATTTTTTGGAATAGGTTGAGAAGGTTAGGAGTTAGTTCTTCTTTAAGTGTTTGGTAGAATTCACCTGTGTATCCATCTGGACCAGGGCTCTTGTGCTTTGGGAGATTTTTGATTACTTCTTCAATTTCACTAGTTGTTATTGGCCTATTCAGGCTTTCTGCTTCTTCTGGATTCAGTTTTGATAGATTATACCTTTCCAGAAATGTGTTCATTTCACCCAGGTTGTCATATTTCTTGTCATATAGTTGTTTGTAGTAATTTCTTACAATCCTTTTTATTTCTGAAGTATCAGTTGTGATTTTCTCCTCTGTCATTTCTGATTCTGTTTATTTGGGTCCTCTCTCTCTTTTTCTTGATAAGTCTGGATAAAGGCTTGTTAATTCTGTTTAGTTTTTCAAAGAACGAGCTCCTGGACTTACTGATTCTTCAAATTGTAGTTTGAGTCTTTAAGTTATTAGTTCTGCTCTGATCTTGATGATTTCCTTCCTTCTCATTGCTCTGGGCTTTGTTTGTTGTTGCTCCTCTAGTTCTTGCAGCTCTATGGTTAGGTTGTTTGTATAGGCTTCTTCTGACCTTTTTAGGTAGGCCTGTATTGCTATGAATTTCCCTCTGAGGACTGCCTTTGTGGTGTCCCATAGGTTTTGGACTGTTGTGTATTCATTGTCATTTGTTTCCAGAAACTTTTTGATTTCATCTTTGATATCATTGTTAACTCATTCATTACTTAAAAGCATGTTATTCAGTGTCCATGGTTTTTTCCCTTGAGATTGGTTTCTAGTTTCAATCCATTGTGATCTGAGAAGATGCTTGGCATGATTTTAATTTCCTTGTATTTGTCAAGGCTTGTCTTGTGACCTACCATGTAGTCTATCTTAGAGAATGTTCCATGTCATTTGAAAAGAATGTGTATTTTGCTTCTTTGGGGTGAAATGTTCTGTATATATCAATTAGGTCCATTTCCTCTAGAGTGTTGTTCAATGCCCCAATGTCCTTGGTGTTTTTTTGTTTGGAAGATCTGTCCATTGTTGATAGTGGGGTATTAAAATCCCAACATACTATTAGTGTGTTGCTGTCTATATCCTTCTTGAAGTCCTCCAAGATTTTCCTTATATATTTCGGAGCTTCCATGTTGAGTGCATATATGTTTACCAGAGTTATTTCTTCTTGATTGATTGTTCCCTTAGGTGTTATGAAATGTCCTTCTTTATCTCTTTTTATGGTCTTCATTGTAAAAATCTATTTTGTCAGAAATAAGTATTTCTACTCCAGCTTTTTTTCATGTCAATTTGCTTGATATATATTTTTCCATCCTTTCACTTTCAATCTGTATTGATCTTTTGTTCTGAGGTAGATCTCTTGAAGACAGCATATTTGTGGGTCATGTTTTCTTATCCATTCAGCTACCCTGTGTATTTTGATTGGCATATTTAATCCATTTACATTTAAGGTTATTATTGATTGATATTTATTTATTGCCATTTTATCCCTTTGTATCTGTGTTCCTCTCTGTCTCTCTCTGTTTCTTCATTTTTTAAAAGCAGACCTTTTAACATTTCTAGCAATGCTGGTTTGGTAGAGATATATTCTTTTAGTCTTCTTTTGTCTGGGAAACTCCTTATTTCTCCTTTGATTTTGAATGAGAGCCTTGCTGGGTGGAGTATTGTTGGTTGCAGGCCTTTGTTTCCCATTACTTGGAATATTTTTTTGCCATTCCCTTCTGGCTTGTATTGTTCCTGTTGAATAATCATTTGATAACCTTATTGGAGACCCCTTATATGTTATTTGCTGTTTCCCTCTTGATGCTTTTAGGATTCTCTCTTTGTCTTTGGAATTTGCCATTTTAATTATATGTCTTGGAGTGGGTCTGTTTAGATTCATCCTCATTGGGACCCTCTGTGCTTCCTGCACTTGAGTAACATTTTCACTCATCATGTTAGGGAAGTTTTCTCTCATTACTTTTTTGAACAGGTGTTCCAGTCCTTGCTTCTCTTCACCTTCTGGTATCCCTATGATACAGATATTATTGTGTTTCATGTTGCTCTACAATTCTCTTGAAACCTCTTCATTCTTGTTCAGCCTTTTTTCATTCTGTTGCACTGTTTTGGAATAATTTTCTATGTTGTTCACCAACTCACTTATCCAATACTCTGCTTCTTCTAGCCTACTGTTGATTCCTTCTACTGTACCTTCAATTCAGAAATTGTATTCTTCATTTCCTCCTGGCTGTTACTGATAGTTTCTATGTCCTTTTTAATGCTGCTATAGTTCTCAGTAAGTTCCTTGTAGCTTCTCTGGAGTTCTTTGTAGTTCCCCTGGAGTTGTTTATAGTTTTCTTTGAGCTGGCTGAGCTCATTGAGCTTCTCTATATCATTATTTTGAATTCCATATCTGATAGTTTGTTTGTCTCTGTTTCATTTAGTGATCTTTCTGGGAATTCCTCCTTTCCTTTTGGTGATGGACTGATTATTCATCTCCTCCCCCACCTTGCCATTTTGGGTGTCTGTTGTTGCCTGATTTTGTCTTGGATTAATCTGCTTTGATTCCTTGGCTTTGTGGAGTGCCCTTCTGTGTTAGGAGATTTGTAGAGTTCAGTGTTGCAGTCTCCTAGATTTCCTCCACTTGTTGCTCTTGGGGTGGCATTTATGTCATTACCTTGGGTTGTCTGGTTGTATTTTAGATTGGTTGTATGTGTTGCTCCTTTCCCTCCAGTTGGCTGATTGAGAGACACTCCTTCTATCATGTCTCACATACTGTTTTTGAGCTGCTGCTAAAACAGAACCACCAGTCCAGGCAAAATAACCACACCTTCAGAGCTATCTTTCTCCTGTAATCCCCCTTTCAACTGCCAATGAATCTAGCTATATACTCATATCCTCCAAGGTAACCCCCACTTTTAGTCACACCCTCAGCTGCAACTGAACCAGTCTTAATCCCTTAATAGGGAAATAGATATGATAAGACTGTTATATGAGGGGAAAAATGAGTAAGTTGACTAAAGTATAGATAATTTTGAAGAGTGCAAAGGAGTAGCAAAGATAGTGGAGATATGAGAGAGAAAGCCAACTTATCGCTTCTAAAGAAATGGAGAGGGGGAAAATCAGAATGCCTCAAGTGTGAGTGAACAGTATAAGTCTATATATATAGTTGCCGCATCTACCTCCCTGTCTACCCTCAATTAGCACTGATTGGTCCAGGCAGAGCCAGGGTCCATGTGCTTTTAGCAGAACAAAAGAATGTGTAGTCCCTAGTAGTGCATCCACAAATAAATAAATAAATAAATAAATAAATAAAGGGTTAAAGTGGCTTCGGAGGGGAGGAATACTTAGATTGAGGGTCTTGGATAGTTAGGTGAATTGAGATAAGGGAGGAGTAAAAATATGGGAATTGGGATACACTATGATATAAATAATATTTACTTAAAATGCACTGATTGTGAGGGTTGGAAGTAACTTTTGAAAAGGATATGTTAGGGATTAATAGTTCATGTAGCTCTCGGTGTAACTCAGGTGCTTGAGATTAGCAGAGATCCATTTCCTGAGTCTGCCTCTTTTTGTTGATCAAGTCTCTGCAGTCTATAGTCTAGCTGTGTGATCTTGGAGTGGCAGGTCCTAAGGCTTTCACAGTCAGGGTTGATTCTGAGTGCCAGCCCCACGGTAGGCTAAGCCTCCAGTAGCCTAGCTGGGTTTCTGCACTGCTGTTGTTTTGGGGCCTTCCTTTCTCTCACTGGTTCTGTGTGAAGACCTGCAGGGTGCTTCTGTGGTGTCTATGGCTGCTCCTCCCCCTCCAGCTTCTGGAGGGGCTTTCAGCCTGTGATGGGCACCTGGCTCCAACAGGGAGTGGTGGGGGCGGGGGTAGGGGGGGTGGCCTGCAACTTTGTTTGCTCCTGTGATGGCTGGCCCTCCCCTTGCAGCTCTTGGAGGAGGTAGCCCCTGTCTGCAAAGAGTGCCTGGCTCCCTGGGGGCCCTGAAGGTCATTTGCTGGTGAAGGCTGGCAGTCCCAGCAGTCCAGCTCTTTGAGGAGGTTTTCACAGCCGCCTCTGCATGTGCACCTGGCTCTCTAGGGGGCCCGCATCCCAGTCTATCAGGGAAGGCTCCCCCTCCCCTTCTAGCTCTTTGAGGAGACCTTTGTCACCTGCAGTGGGCACACCAGTTGCACCAGCAGCAAGTTCCTGGCATGCAGTTTCAAGCTTTTGTGGGAGCCTGTGCAATGGTGTGGGTGTGCAGGGTTGGGCCTCCCCACTCACAGGGGCTCTGAGCCGCCCTCTACCTGGGTGGCACAGCAGCACAGTTTTCAGCTCTCTCACTGCTCCAACCGGTGTACTTCCCCACTCCCTGGTTCCTGCTCCCCTCAGGTCTCTCCTCCTCCACCTTTGGCCCAGGGAAGTGCTTCCTCTTTCAGCCTTCAGAGCGTGGCTCTCATGTAGTCCCTCCCCTGCAGGAGTTCAATTCCTCATTCCCTCCAGAGTTTGCACTCACTGTTCACACCTCACTGCTCAGATTTCTAGTCACCGGGGAGCCTGAAGCTGTCTCCAGTTAGAACTGCCCCTCTGGGCCCCACTGCCCAGAGCTGACCTTGGCCTACCGGCTGGCGTATTCAAAACTATCTCACCTGCTCTTCTGTGGGTCTCTGCAGCCTCTGGGCTGTGCACCCCTGAGTCCAGATGCTTACTGATCCAATTCGGAGGGACCTGCAAATGTCTCCTTCTCCCTACCCTATCCTCCAGCTACTCTGGCACTTGAGAATGCCTTCAGCACTGCCCTCTACTATGTCGCCATCTTTGTAGGTCTCTACTCTGTCTCTAGCATATATTTCTGATACATCCTCTGTATTTTGCATTGCATGCCCACCATACAAAGTGAAATCATCTTTCATTACCATATTTTTGACCCCTTCAACCCTTTATTACCCACCCACCTCATTCACCTTACTCTTATCTGTGTCTATGTGTTTTTGTTTTATATCCCACATATGAGTGAAATTATATGGTTCTTAGCTTTTTCTGACTCATATTCCCTAGCATAATACTCTCAAAGTTCATCTATGTTGTTGCAGTATTTCATCTTTTCTTATGGTTGAGTAGTATTCCATTGCATATATATAATATACATATATTATGCATGTGCATGTGATCAACTGGCAAAATTTTAGTAAAATAAGCAACATACCACATGTGTTATATTTCAAAATAAATTTATTCTTATATGTAAATACATAAACATAGTCATTATTTTTTAATTTGTTCAAAAAAGTCTCCATTTGTTGCAGTAATAGACTCGATTCGACTTCAGAATGTTGAGCATGCTTTAGTTTACTTTTCTTTGTTCATGAATATCATAATGTTTTCAATCTTAGCTTTAACAGCTTCTAATAAATTAGAATGAGGTTGTTTATTAACTTCTCTCTCACAAAAGCTGCATACATAATAGTTTAAAGGATTTGCATCTGGTGAATTAGGCAGCCAAATTTCCTTGACCAGAATTCGGGAATTGACGCTGAGACATTCTTGCACCTTTTTGGCATTATGTGCTAGTTCACCATCTTGTTGGAAGATAAAATGACATCCATTCGAGACTTACTTCATCCATGATAAAACTACTTATCTCAAAACATTAAGGTAAACATCAGCAGTCACCTTCAAGCCTGATGGGTGAAAATGCAGGGTCATGATATCTTCTTCATTGCTGTCAACACCTAACACCATCACTGTAGCAGGAAATTTTACTTTCATGACAATTGGGACTTCATTAAGATTCTCGCAGAGCCACCTATTGTTTCTTCTGTTGACTGGTCCTGCTGAAACTTCTTTTCATTGGAGAAGAAAAGCAGAGGGATTTTTTCCTTTGGGATTTTTCAATTTTGTTAGCAGTTTCCTTGCTTTTTCAAAGTGCCTTTCCTTTGTCTGCTGTGTCATGAACTGGCCCATTCTAAGAACATACAATCTGTATCTGATACCTTCAGCAGTAATCTTGCTACCCATTGCATCTGACATCTGCAGTTCTCTTGCTATGGAGTGCATTGACTTTCCTAGATCTTCATTGATGATCTCCTGGATTCTGTGTGCAATGTGTGGACTCGTACGATCCTTGTGTTCCCTATGTGCTTTCCTCGTCGGTGTGGTGACATCAAGATCAGCATCATACACCTTCACATTGTCAACTGTACTTAAAGGGATATTATTGAAGTCCACAATTTCCTTAGCAGTTTACCCTGCACACAGTCCAGAAATTATGGTTGCTCAACATGCTTTCAGAATTAAATTCTTGCTTTCAGAATTTAATACTTTCTATCTGAAACAATGATGTTTTGTAACTTTAGAAACATAGTTTCTCAAAATTAATAAGAAGGTCATGAGATAAGAAGACGCAACATTCTTTCTTGCCAATTTATCGTACAGCACCCTGTAGTTTCATTCTTTTGCATGTGGCTTTCCAATTTTCCCAGCACCATTTATTGAAGAGGCTTTCTTTTCTCCATTGTGAGTTTTTGGCTCCTTTGTCAAAATTATTTGCCCACATACATCTTTTATTTTTGGGCTTTCAATTCTGTTTCATTGATCTATGTGCCTATTATTTTTGTGTGTGTCAGTACCATGCTTTTTTGATCATTGTAGCTATGTTGTATAATTTGAAGCCAGGTAGTGTGATGCCTCTGGTTTCTTTTTACTTGGGATTACTTTGGCTATTCAGGGTCTTTTGTGTTATTGTGCAAATCTGATGATTTTTTTTCTATTTCTTTAAACAATAACATTTGTATTTTGATGGAGATTGAATTAAATCTGTATATTGCTTTGAGTAATATGGCCATTTTAACCATGTTGATTCTTCTAATCCATGAACATAGAATACCTTTCTATTTCATTGTGTCTTTATCAATCTCCTTTAATAATGCTTTGTAGTTTTAAATATATAGATCCTGGAGAATATTATTCTAAGTGAAATAAGTCAGGTGGTGATAGACAAATATTATATGATCTCATCTATAAGAGGAAACTAATGAATGAAACCAAAATATGAGTAAAACAGAACCAGAGACAATAGAAATAAGGAACAAATTGACAGTGACCTGAGGGGAGGGAGGAGGCAGATAATGAGGGAAAGAAGGGGAAGGGTCTTGTCAAGGAACAAGTATAAACGACTCATGGACATGGGCAAGAAAGTGGGGATTGGCTATGGAAGCAGAGATAAGAGGATAGGGCATTGGAGAATAATGGGAGAGAAAATGGGACAACTCTAATACAACAACAATAAAATAATTAAAAAAAAGGAAAATGGAACAGTCATAAATGAAAAACAATAAAAAAATTTAAAAAGCCATTTATATATATAGCCTTCACATCCTTTGTTAAGTTTATTTCTAGGTATTTTATTCTTTTTATTGTAATTGCAAAAGGAATTGTTTTTTCCATTTCTTTTTTTTAGTTTTCATTTTCAGTGTATATGAAAACAGTGAGTTTTGTACATTGATTTATATCTTGCAACTTAACTGTATTTTTTATTGCTCCTGTTGGTTTTTTGGTGAAGTATTTAGGGTTTTTTCCATATAGGATTATGTAAAAAGTGACACTTTTACTACTTGTTCATTCCCAATTTAAATGCTTTTCTTTACTTTTTTTTTTTTTTAAATCTTATCTGATTGCTCTGGGAAGGACTTTCAGAATTATATTAAATAAGAGTATTGAGAGTGTGCTTACTTGTCTTGTTCCTGATATTAGAGAAAAAGCTTTCAGTTTTTCATCATTGAGTATGATAATGTCTAAGCGTTTGCCATATATGGTCTTTATTATGTTGAGGTACTTTTTTTCTATACCCATTTTATTGAGTGTTTTAATCATAAATGGATGTTGTATCTTATTAGATGCTTTTTCTGCTTCTATTGATAAGATCATATGACCTTTATCCTTTGTTTTGTTAATGTGGTGTATTACATTGATTGGTTTACATATATTGAACCATCCTTATGCTCCTGGAATAATCTCCACTTGATTGTGATGTATTATTTTTTAATGTATTGTTGTATTAAATTTGCTAGTATTTTTTTTAGGACTGCATCTGTATTTATCAGAAATATTGGTTGATAGTTTTTTCTCTCTCCCTGTATGCGTGTGTGTGTGTGTGTGTGTGTGTGTGTTTGTGTGTGTTATCCTTGCCAAGTTTTGGTATCAAGATTATGTAGGCCTCATAAAATGTGTTAGGAAGTATTGCCTCTTCTTCAATTTTTTGGAAGAGTTTGAGAAGAATATCTATCAACTATTGTTTGAATGTTTGGTAGGATTCACTAGTGAAGCCCTCTGGTCCTGGATTTTTTAGTTTTGGGAGGTTTTTGATAGTTGTTTCAATTTTCTCATGTTGATTGGTCTAATTCTTCATAATTCAGTCTGGGAAGGTTATATATTTCTAGGAATTTATTAATTTCTTCTAGGTTATTGAATTGGGTGGCATATAGTCTTGCATTATATTCTAATATGATCTGTGATTAGGTGCATGTTCTTGAAGGCTACTGACAACATGGTTCTGACAATATTTAATGGTTGGTGACAATTCTACAACAGATGCTTCTCAACTAGGAACTTTTGCAGAATGTATTAGATGAAGTCATATTGTACACCCTCATGTTGATATTAAGGACATCATGAATGATTATGAAGACACAAATCGCTCAAAGAAAGTTTCAGAGAACAAATGGGAACAATTGAAAAAGTTGCCAAACAAGTGTTCAAGAATGGGCATATGAGTCAATCAGCTTTATAACATCTGAAGCAAGTGAAAGATGCCATTAAGACAAATGAAAGGCTGGCGGCACAGTGGATAAGGCACTGGCCTGTGAGCCCAAAGGTCGCTGGTTTGATTCCCAGCCAGAGCACATTACCAGGTTGCAAGCCAGGTAGCTGGAGGCAGGTGAAAGTCAACCATACATTGATGTCTCTCTCCCTTTCTTCCTCTCTCCCTTCCCCTCTCACTAAAAGTAACAAATAAAATCTTTACAAATTAAAAAAAGAGAGAGAAATGGAAGCCAAACAATGGAGAAGATATTCTCTTTGCTGTCTCTATCTTAGGCTTTGACAGTTATATAGAACATCTAAAATTATACCTTCAGAAATTCAGAGAGGCAAAAAAAGGAGAGAAAGGAGTTGGTGGGAATAGTCATAGCTACAGATATATTAAGTGAAGAACCAACAGAGGGGGCATTTACTAACTAGTTACCAGTTGGCTTAACAACTGCAGATAGTCAACAATAAAATGTTATGATTCAACCCAACATCATATCAACAAATTTCTGGTGTTCAAAAAATTTACTTTTCATTATGTGAAGACATGATGGTGTGGGAAGTATAGAGAAGCAAGAACATCGGTATGATTCCAAAGCAGAGACATTAGAATAAATGACCAGTGAAAGGGTGTCTCTGTATGCTAAGTAGCTGCAATGTAGCTTCCTGACGCTTGACTATTTGAGGTTTTAATTTAGACTTGAGATTATTTTCCGTGAATAATTTTAAGGAAAAACTTGGATTTCAAGGTATTAAAATATTTTTGTTTTGTATGTGACTTTTTTGTTCTGTATGCATGCATATGACAACTTACTACTGTCAGAGATTTGCAGACAGTTTCTTATTTTTGTGTTGAATCATGTTACTTTTGTAATTCAAGTAATCAGCAGGGTTAATTCATGATGCTTGGCCTTTTAATAAAATATAAGGGTAGAGTTAAAATAAATAATCATATCTTATTAATACCATGCATTTCTCACATTTACTATTTTTTCAATAGCTTTATTGAAATCTAATTTATGTACTACACTATTCATCCATTTTAAGTGTATAATTCAGCAGCTTTTGGTGTTTCACTGAGTTGTGCAGTTATTGCAACATAAATTTTTATAGCATATTCATCACTCCAAAATGTAATTTTTAGCTATCACTCCCCAGTTTCACCATCTCCTCCAGGTTCAGGCAACCACTAATCTACTCTGTCTCTACTGATTTCCCTATTTCAGACATTTTGAATAAGTAGAATCATATAATATGTGCCCTTTTGTGACTGGCTGCTTTTATTTAGCATAATTTTTTCAAGGATCACCCATGTTTTAGCATGTGTCAGTATTTTTACATCTATTCTTTATATTCCATTTTCAGTCTCCAATGAACTCCAGGCTCTTATGTGTATTTATTGTACCTAGACCTATGCAATTATCTGCAGGCCTACCTGACTTTCCCTTCTGTAGAACAGATTTTCAACCTATCCCATAAGTCCTTTGGAATAAGTCCTTCAATGTTTTCAGAGGCTTTGAATCACTAATTATCTTTGTTCTCTTTTGTTCTGTTTGTTTTTCTGTTACACAAATTCTTTTGTTAAGGATTATTATATTAACATGCTTGCTTTTCTCCCAAGTTAAAAACTAGATGCTATGACTTCATATCCAAAAATTTTTATTTTATTTATTAGTCTTTTAAAGATTTTATTTATTATTTTTAGAGAGAAGGGTAGGGAGGGAGGAAGAAAAGGAGAATAGCATCAATGTATGGTTGACTTTCACCTTCCCCCAGCTAAGTCTCCTGGCTGGAGACTTGGCTTGCAACCTGGTTATGTGCCCTGGCTGGGAATCGAACCAGCAACCTTTGGATTCACAGGCTGGTGCCAATCCACTGAGCCACACCAGCCAAAGCCATATCCAAAAATTTAAAAAAGAGCAGTCTATACTCATCTTCTCTTCTGTTACATCACTCCTGCTCTTTAACTTACTTGTATCTTCTGAACAGAAAAAACTCTGATAAAAACCACTGAAGCACAGATGCCAAAATTTATATAATTAATTTTTATTCTTTGTAAATAGCTTCTTTATGATATTTCTCATCTGTCATCCTGCCATTTTCTAATTTTAAGTCAACTTCTTGGTCTTCTTAAATAGATTTCTTCTCATTTATTCCCATAAAGGAAGATATTTCTATGGTTTATATCATTTGCCTCCTCCTCTCATCTTTACTCCTGTTCCTTGAGCAATCTCATCTATACCTATGCTTCAACCACTGCCTAATTCTTTTCTTTTTGTTTGTTTAAGGATTTTATTTATTATTTTCTGAGAGAGGGGAAGGAAAAGAGGAAGAGAGGGAGAGAGAGACATCAATGTATGGTTGCTTTTCACCTACCTTCAGCTATAGACTTGGCTGGAGACCTGGCTTGCAACCTGGTTATGTACCCCGGCTGGGAATCAAACCAGCGACATTTGGGTTCACAGGCCAGTGCCTCATCCACTGTATCGCTGCCTCATCTTGACTCTCACATGTGTGTTTTTAGCCCTGGTTTGGCCATACCACTATTAAAAACAAAAAACAACAAAAACAAAGCAAAAATACTTCCAATTGGATGACTATAGTTGAATGCATCAGGGTTCTTCAGCTTGCATAGTCCTGAAATAGAATTCTTTTCCTCTAGTCCTCCATAAGCTCCACACTTATATTTTATATCTTGATAAATCACTCAAGTCAGAAAATGAAAGATAGCCTACAAATAAATTACTGTTTATTTCCCACATTCAAGATTAATCACTATGTTTTGTTACCTTAAAGATAATTTGTAAATCTGGACCTTTCTCTTTCTCCCCACTGCTTTAGTTGAGAACATAATATTTCTCACCCAGATTATTGCCAGGTCCTTGAGCCAGGACTTCTGGTTCTTAGTTTACTTCCCTCCAATTTATCACCTACATTGTTGTCAGAGCAATCTTTCTCAAATGAAAATCATCCCATTCTCCTACTAAAATGCCTCCAGTGGCTTGTTTTTGCCCCATGAGAAACTAAACTCAGGAGTTCCCACCTCTATTGGCTGCTCTCCTTAGCCTCATGTCTTGCTGCTGCTGCCTGGACTACACCACATGCATGTGGGCCTCATTGGGTTCCTCAAAGTTATTGCACTCTTTTTTTTTTTTTTTTTAATATACTTTTATTTTTTATTATTTTTAGAGAGAAAGGGGAAGGGAGAGAGGCAGAGAGGGAAAGAGACATCAATGTATGGCCGCCTTTCACCTGCCTCCAGCTACCTGGCTTGCAGCCTGGTTATGTGCCCTGACTGGGAATCGAACCAGTGATCATTGGGTTCACAGGCCAGCGCCTTATCCACTGTGCCACCAGCCAGATCTCTGTTATACTCTTTTACTCCTCTGTTTTCTTTCAGATGCAATTTCTACCTTTCCATGATGTACTTCTTTACCACGCTCTCTTCATTCATTCCATCTGCTTACTTCCTATTGACATTTTTTTCCCCTCACAGTTTGGTTGCCTCTCCCATGCCCCCATTTGGTAACTGAGGCATGTGCCCTGGCCAGGAATCAAATCAGCAACCCTTACAGTTTACAGGCCAGTGCTCAGTCTACTGAGCTGCACCAGCCTGGGCACCTAGTGAGTTTTTAAGACTTAGTTTGATATAGTTCTGGTATAATTTTCCCTCATCCTGCAGTTTGGTTCACTGTTCTACTCCATAGTCACCAAGTACCTACTGCATACCTCTATGTGAGTACTTCCATGACAGTAATGAGTTGCCCACTTGTCTGACTCCCACTATAGTCTTAGCTCCTTGAAAATAGGAACCACAGCTTTCATTTCTATATCCTCGAAGTCTGACCCAGTGTCTGACATATACAAGTGATTGCACAATTAGGTTAGGTCATTTAGACTTCATTTCTATATATATCACTCTATGCTTCAAATATGGTTTAAGTTAACTCATCTTCAAATCTTGGCTTAAATTCTCTCTTTTTCTTGAAAATTTTTTTCTTCTTTTAACCCGGTTAGTACTGTTGTCAGTAAGGTTCAGTACAAATCCCACTTCACCCTGACCCCCCAGTTAGAGCTGATTAAGCTTTCCTATTCCTTAGATGGTTTGTAATTTGTAATGCTCATTTAGCACTGCTTGCTATCTTGTAAATTATCTTTTCATTTGCATGGATCTGACTTCTTCAGTTGGATTGTATGCTTTTTGAGGTCTGTGATGTGTCTTTATCATCTTCCCTTACGATGCCTAGGAGATGTCTGGCATTGTTCTAGTTTAGTATAGGAGCAGGTTATTCAATGGATAACCTCACCTCTTGAAGCCAAGAATCAGACTTGTACCTAGAATTCATACTCTCTTTTGGCTGTTATTTTTATAGGAAAAAAGGTTTCAGGTAATTGGCCCTAATTAGTCCCATTTTACCTTTTCAACAGTTTTTGGGGCCATTTCACAGAGGAGTAAGTAAAAAGAAGACATGAAATGCCCTATTAAAAAGGCTGCAACTACTTAGTGACAAAATCACTTCATTGTGTGGAATATATTATTAGATAGTGCCCCAAATATTAAGCATACTGCTCCAAAGGACTAACATTTACATAGGAAATTAGAAATACACTTCCTTTTTTATTATAAAATCAGAAGTATTAGAAATGCTTACTGTGTACATATTCATTCAGAAAATGATTATTAAGAATCAACTACGTGTAAAACACAGACATGATTCCTAGACTCTGTCATGAAGGAATGATGCATTAGCAACATTCAAATTCTAATCTAAAAGATATTTTGATTGTTGCTACTTTAAAGTAGCAACTCTAATTTGTTTATTAGAAGAATCGTTGAAATAACTCTACCCTTGCTTGTGTTGCCCATGTTCAAAGATGTCAGAACCCTGGGATTTCCAGTGTCAAGTTTACTGACTATACTCTATGTGAAATCCTCTCTTCTCTTGGTTATTCTGGTCATCGTGGGATTCATCTGCTTCCAGAGGAAAAATGGTTGCAGGTAGGAACTGAAGACTGAAAAATATATAAACTCATCAGAAAGAAAACATCATTATAAATCTTTGAGTTTACAGTGTCCTGGGAAACTTTCTTGGCACATTTCATTTGTTTCCTCAGCCCCTTTTCTGACATAAAATCTTTGTGAACAACTGAGAGCCCGGGCAGCATTGGGTGGCGCCAGAATGAAAGCATCTGCTTTACTGTAGTTTCTCTCGAGGAGAGAACTACCTGGACCACCCTTTGAGAATTCCATGAGGGAGATAAAGTTTAGCTGGGGCTTCTTAAGTGTTTACTTTCCAGTTTTTCTACTTTGGAAGTATTTATTCCTGTGTAACTGTATATTTTGTTTTTTTCCTAGAGCATGAAAAAAAAAAATCTAGAAGTCCATTTAAATTTGATGTATGATCACAAAAAGGCAGCAAGTTGAAATCAACCTTCAAGTTCAACATCTAGCTCAACTGCTCCTCCTGTTACTCTTTGATACCTTTGTGTTTATGAGAATCAGTGTGATAGTTTGCAAGGTCTATTCAAACGGTATATATATGATTACTGCCTGCCATCAGAAATGTCTAGGGTGATTCACCTACTTTCCTATTTTTCTGCACCCCTTGGGTTCTTTAGATGGTGCTTTCTTTCATGCCAGTGCAGTGATTTTCAACTGGTGCACAGCAAGAATTTTTAACACATGCAGTGCTTGACTAGTCAGGGATGCTAACCTCTTTTCCTTCAGGCAGTCAAATTTAAAAAAAGACAACATCCAACACATAATAGCCATTCTGTGTAAATGAACCAAAATTATACCTATTTATTTTTTTGGCAAATTGATGAAAAATATAATACATTTTTTAGTGTGTCACAGAATTTTATTTTTTATTTTTATTTTTTTTTATACTTTGTTTGAATCTAGCCCCACATGCTACAGAGTTGTTAGGCCAGCGTCAGTGTTACTTTTCCTCCTTTTATGACCACCAAGACCAATGTTTAGATCTGATGGGAAAGGGAACTGTGTCACAGAATTGTAGTAATTAGGTTTTGCGGTAAGATAAAAAAGGTTGAAAATGGCTGTCCTAATTCTTTTTTCTATTGCCTCTTTGAGATGCTAATTAATGTTGCAGTGGCAGGACCCACTCACTACAAACATTGCTTTCAAGTCAGCCTGTATGCAGCATGTAGTTGACTCCGCCGACCCCACCTTTGTTTGTTGGCAATTACGGAGCAGTTGCATTGCATGATTGCACTGATCATTAAATAAGTGGCCAGAAGTTATTTCTAGCAGTATGTGCATTTTTGAAGAAATTGTAAGTTGATCCCAAATAAGGAGCTATTAGTCACTGGAGACTGAGCTGAATATCATCTTCCCATTTAGAACTCTAGTGTCTCAAGTCTCTTTCTCAATTTTCTTTGATCTGAACTCCAGGTTGGAATGAATTAATGGTGGCAAGAGTACTAGTGCTTGATAAAACCGTAACATCTTCTAGGGCCACTGTAAAACTGAAACCCTATCTTCACTGATATGTATGGGACTTCTATAGTAAAATGTTCTTTTATTCAAAGGAAAAAATTCTTACATAAATTGGCAGGTGATTTGGAATATTACTTTTATTTTGAACAAACATTTAATGGAGGAAATAAGTATATTACTACTTGGAGAATACTGTATCAGTAGGATAGCATACTTGTTGAAACAAACAGCTGCAAAATCTCAGTTTATACCATAAAATAATAATTTTCATTCATCTCCTATTCCAGTGCAGGTTGCTGAGGCTACTGTAGGGTGAAGGAGTGATTCTGTAAGCTAGCATTTTATCCTACGGCTCTGCCTTTCTCAGAGTATTTCCCATTGAACTGATGAATGGAGTAGGGATGGAGGGTTGGGGAAAAGGGTGTGGGGAAAGGGTGTGGGAGGTCTTTATGAACCAGGCCTGGAGTGGTAATCACTTCTGCTCACATTCCATTGGGTGGTTCTTGTCATATGGCCACAGTAACTTCTGTGGAAGTTGGAGAGTGTAGTGTAGTTCTCTTGGAAAAAATAGCCAGGTTTTGGGTACATTTAGCCAGTTTCTTCCTATAATAAAGGATAGGCAAATCCATTAGTAATTGAAAAAGAGTTATGAAATAAATTAATAAATAAAGTTATATGTATTTTACATGAACTCTTTTCTCTCCCTCACTTTCATTATAATTTTTCTCATGTATAAAACAGGGCATAGAATGGAAAAAGGGTAGTAATACAATTCTGGAACAGACCAAAATGCTGTAGCACAGATTGCTAGGTGCTAATTCAGTATTCACCTTCCCCTTTTGTCCTTGTGGTTGATGACTATATTCATGACCCCAAACCTTCACCCCTCCCTCTGTCCATGTAATTTGTCAGTGACTTTAGAGTTCTTTCCAGAAAAGGAGTGCACATTTCTCCACCCCATGCAATGTGTACTTTGGCCCATCAGTTAAGGTACAAATGGTCATGTATTAGTTTTGATCCGAAGTTTCAGAGGTCCTGCATGTTCCTCCATGCTACTCCATGAGAACATACCTGGGCTAGTCTTCTGGAAGATGAGAAACATGTAGAGAAGAACTAGGTCCTGCTGGTGCCCCCTCCCCACATCTCACCAGGACAACCCAATAGCCAGCCTTCTCCTGGTCACGTGAGAAAGCTCAGTACGATCAGAAGAGCTTCCTACCTGACACTGGAGCATTGTGAACTTCGATTCTCACTGAGCCCCCAGATATTTGAGCAATTGTTGCCACAGAGGTTTTATGGTTGCTTGTTACACAGCACTGTTGTGACATTAGGTATCTGATACATAGTTTATAATGTAACTCCAATTTTATTTAGTAGGGGACGTACTTAGCTAAAAGACATTTCTTTGTTTTCCTTGCATCTGAGTATGAAAACGTTTTCACAAATGAGATGTAAACTTAAACTTTGTTCAACATTTAAAAAAAAAACTCTTTAAAGAGAAAGAAGAGGCCCTCTTTTGCTTTTCCCCCTTATCTCCTGGACTTCAACGTTGGTGTGATGCTGGAGGTCTAGAAGCTAACTTGTGCCAAGGGGGACATTGAGAATGGAAAGCACTTGTTAACATTGTGGAAAAGAAAGATGGAAGAATCCTGGGCCCTGATGACCATGGAGTTAACCATAAAAATCTACATTTAAACTTATTTTGTCTGAAAGCAAATAAACTGTTTTGATCATGTCACTGCTATTTTGGGGTTTCCTCCACACACAGCTGATCTTAATCCCAATTGATACAAATCACTAGTTTGCCAACCTCAAGGTTTTGCTGTCAGTGTTGCAACAGCAGGTTATGCTTTGTTCATGTGCTTTTTCATTCTTCCTCTAGAGATAATGAAACATGTAACTTTGGAAGATAGTAATCATGAGAAACATTTCATGACAGTTCCAGAAGAATGCCTTGTTAGGTAAACTCAAGGGTTGCTGTAAGCTTGTGATAGGAAAGGGCTTGGGAATCTGTGGGGTGTTCAAAGATCATTTAATAGTCAGCCAGTTCCTAGACGTGGAGGACATTTCTGCATTGTAAGATTAGGAAGATAAAAATACTCTTGTGGGCTCATAGAGAGGATGTGAGCATATGAGTAGGAGAAAAAGAGGAACTGAAATCTCTAAGATTTCATTGTGTGGTCCTTTTTCTAGTGAAAGGACTCTACCACTCCTGAAAAAGATTTATCTGAATTCATCTTCTTTTCTGTTGAATTTTCACTGTCATGATTTTCTAGGTGATGTTGGATTGGAAGAGTGAAAAGCTACAGCTACTTCTCTTCAACTTCCTACCCCTGAAAAAAGATTAAAAATGTATTTTCTTTTCTGAATACACACATAGACACAATAAATTAATTACTCTAAATTGAGGAAAATTGGGCACAAATTTGAACGTTTGAATAAAACACAATTGACAGCCACTAGATGGTGCCTCAACTCTTAACATTTTGAAACAAGCTAAATCTATTAACTTCAGACAGTAATTCTGCATTTTTCTGTAATTTTTTCTTACAACTGATGCTGCACTCACTAATTTTTAAGGCCCTCTTGGTTAATTTTGGAACAATAATAGAAAAAAGCAAAACTGTTTTAAATTAAAATTGAGGGGAAAAATTTTATTTTCAGTTCCCAAACTTGTACTATTCCTGTCACTTAATTTTAGTAGAAACATTTTGTTTTTCAAATGAGATGAGGTGGATATTAATAGTCTCATTTTAGGGAAAAGAGAAATGTGAGGACCTCTTAATGGTTAAACCAAGGTTAGTACTCACGTTTTTCTTAAACTGAAGATTTGAGGTTGAGGTCGCTGGGTCACTAGAAGGCAAATAGCTGCTTGTTAGTATTAATGGCAGCAGATTGTTGTCACTGCAAAGAAAACTAGCTGGCCTTCACTACTTCCTGGGTTCAACCCTGTATCTCCTCCCCCATCATCTTTTAGGGGCATTCATGATATTCTAAAGCTGGAAGGAAACTACAAATAAACTAGGCCAACTTCCTCATTTTACAAAAGAGGAAACCGAGATTCTCAGAGTTAAGTGACCATCATGGGTTACTAAGAACCAGCTGGAGTGTGAACTTGCTTTGCTTACTGATGAAAGGACTTACAAAGTGAACTTAATGATTTATTTTGTTTGGAGTGACACTTGGGGATCAAGAGGGAATTTATGGCAGTCTTCATAAGAATCAGAAGATGAAAAAGTAAAACAACTCATAAAATGTTTCATTAAATTAATAACTAAGGAAGAATTGGTTATTATTGTTGAAATTACTGAGTGTCACCACATGCCAAAAATATCACATGCCTAGTTTTGACATGGGTGACATCATATCTAATCTTTGAGAATAAAAATGCAATAGAGAGATTTTTCTTAAAGATTTTATTCATAATTTTTAGAGAGAAGGGCAGGGAGGGAGGAAGAAAGGAAGAGAAGATTCAATGTATGGTTGTCTTTCACCTGTCTCCAGCTAAGGACCTGGCTGGAGACCTGGCTTGCAACCTCGTTATGTTCCCTGTCTGGGGAATTGAACCAGTGACCTTTGTGTTCACAGGCTGGTGCCTTATCCACTGTGCCACCAGCCAGGGTGAGAGATTATTATTATTATTATTATTATTATTATTATTATTATTATTTTATTGCTTGTTTAAACCTTACGTTGGTCCTTTCTACAATCTGGAAGCAAGAGAAAAGGCAGAAAATAAAAAATTGTGTGTTTAGGACAATACCTCAAATGTTTAGACAGGAAAGGTAGAGCCCACGTTGTAGAGTGCATGGGAATATTAAAACAAAGGGACCTAAAATGACCAGCATTGAAAAAAAGCATTCTCTCTGGACTCCAGAGATAAGAATTTTGGGGGTTGTTGAGGAATCAGGTAAAAGAGGAAATCAATTAGGCCTTATCCACAAAGACAGAATTGGTTGGTCTTAAATTCTCAGTAATGAGATAGCAGAGGAAGAGGGCACCCTGCCACATTCTGGGGGGAAAAAGTACAAAGAGAGCAGCAGGTGGCAGCACTAGTGATGAGAAACCAAGGATGAGCAAGAATTGGTCTGGAATTCCAAGTTTAAGGTGAGTGATAATACAAAGCCAGCAAGGGAGGGCAAGCCCGCCATCAGGCATCTTTAAATTTCTGGGGAGGTTGATGAACTTCTCCAAATTGTACTGGCTACAATTTCAGTTATTGTATTAGACATTAAAGGAAAATGCTTTTCTAGAAGACTGGAACTCCTAGGAACCATTGGGAATTGCGAGGATATTTAGAACAAGAAGCTCTAGAGTTATTACTTAACTATGAACATTTAAACATAATATACCCTGGTAGCGGGAAGAACTCCATAGTTTTTGAAGGTCCTGGCTAGATCTAGAGTCTAACATTTACTTTCCTACTTCCCTGTGGATTATAGCTAGTAATTTTTTGTACGAGGAGGAAAAAAACAAAGAATCTAGTAGGTATACACAGAAATTCTTAAATTCCTACAGAAATTTTTTCCTCTTCTAGAATCTGCATGCTTTCTCCATTTCTAAACACACACAACAGGCCAGAAAGGTGGTTCAGTAGTTGTTCCCAAGAATGTGTGTAACCAGGCCTAGTGAGAGTAGGAGCTAATGGTGCCCAGATGGGAAGCAGCACCCTCTGGGTTTTTCCCCCCCTCTTGGACGTGTGTCTAACTGCACTTCCTGGGAAGAGAGCTGAGCATTTTCTTGTCAGAACCAGTCTGTATGTCTACACTGAAAGCTGTAGTTTTGTTAACCAGCTTCCTACATGTACCTGGACAGAGTGTGCAGTATAAGTGGAGTTAAAGGGCCAGAGGGACCCCAGTTTACATTGTGGTGGGCAGAATGACAGTGTGTCTCTGAACTCCCAGGGGTTAGCATGATACCTGCCACTTCTGTGGGCTGGACAGATAAATGGACAGTTGATGGGGGAAGAAAACAGTCCTGGAAATAGGGTCTAAAGGGCTAGGGTCTTAAGTGATTATTTAAGTTTCTCATGCCTAAGATTGTTTGTGGTACCTGCATTAACATGTTCTGAGTGAATTTGCTCATTGTTCCTCAAATATTTACTAATTAATTGGTATATGTCAGCCATAATACTAAACTCCAAAAACAAATGTCAAATAAAATGAGAATCAACTACTAAGTAAAATATGACCCTCGAAGATAGACATAAGAGCAGATCATTAAGACCCAGCCCTGACATTACAATAAAGGTATATATGCTGAGCTAGAGCAGGCCACGTAAGGACTACCAAATTCTGACTTGTCTGTGGGCGATAGTTCAGGAAAAACACCGGGTAAAGAGGAAGTTTTCAGCTCCAAGGAAAAGAAAGTAGGACTCTGACTTAATGAATAGATATTTATTGCCTCATATAGAAGGAATTCAGAAGTAGGGCCAAGCTCAAGTCGGGCTAATTCAGTGGCTCAACAAAGCCTCGAGGGACCTGGATTGATTACCCTTATCTCTCATTGTCAGTGTTTGTTTCACCCCAAAGCCATAAGACCTGTCCAGAGAAAGAGAGCTAACCATCTCTTCTCCAAACCCCATCTTACTAGTTAGGACCAGGAGTCCCCCTATATGCTTCCTATTTTGTCTGATGAGCTGAAGCCACAGGACAATTCTTTATTCAGTCTCTGGCAAAGGGGCTGAGATTATGCTTATGTTGATTAGGCCTCCCATGGAGCTGAGCTCAAGTCAGGCTCTTCACAGCCCACATCCTGGTAAGAGAGGAGTGGAAACATGAACAAAATTGGGTATTGGTTAAGAAAGCAGAACTCAAGCATGCACGTGAAGCTTTGATGAAGGAGATAGTTAACAGCCCAATTGAGTTTTAAAAGAGGCATAGGAATGCTGCATATGGATAGGGCAGGGAAGGAAGGCATGCTAGCAAGAGAGGCACCGGTAAAGGCAAGAAGCTGTATCAGGGTGTGCCTCTTTCAGGATGATGGAGAAACTGTCAGTATCATCTCCTCACAGAAGTCCTCCATTTCAGAGTCATTTGGGGACAGAAGACTGCTATTCTGTTAAGAAAGCCAGGAAAGTTTAGCAGATTCAGCAAACTTTGATGAATTTATAACATTTTCTGAACAGAATGTCCATATTTTCTGACTGATCCACCCAGCACTGTTTTTAAGATCAAATAAGGAGCCAAGAACATTGGTTTACACACAATGAAAATGAAAGAAAGGCCAGGCGAGTTCAGGCTGGGGCAGCAGTGGGTCTGCGGGACAATGTCACTTATTCACCCAGCTTCTGACCTGGGTAAAACTGCAGAAGTGAGACACATCTCCTTATTCTGGTTTCCCCTCATGAAATATGGAAATAATTTTCACTCTTAGCCTAGTTGAAGAAAGGGTGTTGAGGACAATCTTTATATATTTAGAAATGCCCCCGAAAATGGTGCTTAGAAACACAAAGTCTTACTATAATTTGTTTCACCTGTTTTCCAATGACCCTTAAGCATGCATTGGTATGTTGAAAATTCGACTGCGTTCTTTCTTTAAACTTCTCTCCTGCCCAAGACACAGAGACTCCATACATAGACACTAGAAACAGATTCCCATTTCCAGCTGTATCTTCTCTAAAATTCCCACACATTGAGAAGAGAGCTCCTCACAGATATGGTGATCACTAGAGGAAAGCAATGATCACAGGTAGAGGATGACTATGGAACTAATCAAGAAAATTTGTAACTTAAGAGGAGGGAGACACAAAAACATGTACAGGCTCAAAATCATAAAAAAATAAGTTTAAATAAGATAGCCTAAGACAAGAATCATGATGTTCCACTAAGTGTTGAGACTTTAGATAAAATAGGTAAAGAGATTGAGAAGTACAAAATAATATTGAATGCAAACTGTAATTGGAAAAAAACTTAAAAATTAAATAAAAGGACTCTTGGGGTAAGAAAAATGACTTGCTTTTCAAATTGCAGCTGTGACTTTCCTATTAATAAAAACGTGACCCCCAACCCCCACTCCCAGGGAAAACAAGTGGTATATGAGAGTAATCATTTACTCTTGCTCCTTAACATGATGAAAATTCTTGAGTACATCACATCTTTTGTGTTTATCTGTTATGCTATCTTTATGAAAACAGAGAGCAAGAAACCTATTGAGCAGGGTGGTTTGTGGCTCACATGAGCTTCGCTGTGTTTCTGAACGGCATCTCATCTACTGTGCCGCTTCCTGGGCTGCTCGAGGGCCACGTAAGCTGAAGAGGAAGCAGGTTTCCTCCCAGGTGGGTGCTGTGTGGACAGAACATGGTATTTGAAAGACTCATTTTATGTGTAGCTGGTGATCCTTGGAATGGACATAAGCATTTTTGTAGATTTGAGTGATACTCTGCGGCAGATAGGACCCAGACCAGGCTGTGTATTTTGTGTCTAACTGCAAGAGCTTATAGTTTACTTATAATTTATACACTCCCAATTAAGGCTTTTGGCTCAAAGACACCATTTGCGACATAACACCTTTTAAAAATTTTCCCACAGACTTCCCATATTCTGTGTAATGGAAAATCACAACACAACACCATTTCCAAGACGTTGAAAGCCAAGGAGTGGCCCAAGATGTCAGCTCCAAGAAACTACAGTAAATGTCTTGGGACTAGAAAGAATGATCAAACAACTAACATTCCAGAAAGAAGCATCTGTCTTTTGTCATTCTCCCCAAGCGACATAAAATGTGCAAAGGAAGGCAACTATGTCAGTGGGGCCTAAGGAGGTCAGCTGTTGGTAATGTTTTCCACCACTCACTTACAGCTAAAACCCCAATTCCATTACTTCCCAACTGCCTATCAAAGGAGGGCGTTTGCTGAGGCAGCCCAAGGAAGGCTAATCGCTATCCACCACAACCCATGGCGGCTCCTGCATCCTGGAGGATGATTAAATGGCAGAACTCGGGAGGAGCTGGATGTGAAACCTTATCCCTATGCCAAACTTGCTTGGCTGTTTAACATTTTTATTTTTTATTTTTACTTCTTTTTCAGATTTCTATCCAAAACATGCTTTTCTTGGCCACCTCCCCAGAAGACTGTGTAGTCATAGTGCATAAACTATCCAACTCTTACCTCTGCAGGATGGTAAAACAGACTTGAGAGTTGCAGAATGCAGCTGTTCTTGGGCAAGGGCTCTGGCCAGAGGAAACCAGCTGGCACGCTGGCAGTGCACACACGCTGGAGGGCTATGGAACAATCCATCTTAGGGCTGTCATCAGGCCTGAGGACGATGCGAGCTCTGTTCATGCAATCACTCCAAACCTTAACTCCTCACAGTCAGTAGTGCTCTTCTTTCCCTTGATGACTACTTTTCAAGGAGAGTGGGAAGTATTGAATTTCTCACCGTATTTCTCACTTATGGGTAAAAGATCAGATTACCTTTTAATTAACTTGATAGAATTAATTGGGGTGACATTGATGAATAAAATTATATAGGTTTCAGGTGTACAATTCTATAACACATCATCTGTATGTTATATTATGTGTTCACTGTCCCAAGTCAAGTCTCTTTCTATCACTATTTACTCCCCCTTTACCCTCTTTTGCCTCCCCGCACTGTTAACCACCCTGTGGTTATTACCATAATATTGTCTGTATCTGTAAGATTTTTTTTTTTTTGCTTAATCCCTCCAACTTTTTCACCCAGCTTCCCAATCTCCTCCCTTCTGACAGCTGAAAGGAGTCATTCTCCCTTCAGATACAGAGTCATTCTTTCTGTGTATCTATGAGTTTATTTCTATTTTGTTTATTTTTTTTATGTCTGAGTAGTATTCTATTGTGTAAATGTGTCACAGCTGTTTTATCCTCTCATCTACTGATGGGTACTTGGGCTGCTTCCAAACCTCAGTGATTGTAAATAATGCTGTAATGAAAATAGGAGTGCTATGATGACAACTTGGACTGTAGGTAGTAGTAAAAAGAAGCATTAGCTTGATCTATTAATGTTTGGATTTTTAGCAAAAAATATATCCATGTGGTTTTTGAATAAAAAGAAAGACAACTCAATATGATTTTGTTTTTTTGGTCAAAAAGTAGAGTTATAGAATTTGCTTATGCACGGGGGCAGACTTTAGAGCTGACAATATATTAAGGAAGAATCCAATAAGGCTGAGGTGGGGTTAGCTAAATTTTATCTGTAAGAAGCTATGATTCTGCATTTTGAATTATTCTTCATATAGGTAATTCTTTCAGATTCCCTACAAATTTGTCTACAAGCCTGTAAATACCAGAATTTATGAAAATTTATAACTCAAGAATTAATCAAAGGCATATGAGGAGAAAGAGGAAACATTAAATCCAACTCTGTCATGGATACACCTTTCTTAATTATACAAAAAGTATAAAAATTGATATTTATGACTGTCTCATTTTTTTTTATTTTTATTTTTATTTTAATAATTTTATTGTTGTTGTATTACATCCATCCCCTTTTTGCTCCCCTCTGTCCCCCCACCCACCCACCCATTCCCCCCAAAGTCAATCCCACCTGTTGTCCATGTTGTCTCATATTTTTTAAACTAAATTTTATTTATTATTTTTAGATAGCGGAGAAGGAAGGGAGGCAGAGAGGGAGAGAAACATCAGTGCATGGTCGCCTTTCACCTGTCTCCAGCTATGGACCTGGCTGGAGACCTGGCTTGCAATCTGGTTATGTGGCCTGGCTGGGAATCGAACCAGCAACCTTTGGGTTCACAGGCCAGTGGTAATCCACTGAGCCACCAGCCAGGGCCTGTCTCATACTTTTATAGCTGGTTTTGAATGTAAGCACATTAAGTTGTGCATAAATAAATTTCATTTTCTATGTGTCCTAGTTTTAACCAGTATGGCTTTAAAATTAATTTTGTTTTTCATGTCTTAATACCTTCTCCTTCTTTTTTTTTTTTTAATTTTATTGTTGCTGTATTACATCCATCCCCTAACCTTCTCTTTCTTGACATTTATAAACAGTTAAAAATAATTGTTTAAAATTTAATTTTATTGTTGTTGTATTACATCCATTAAAATAATTTTTAATAAGTTAATAAATATGTAATTGTAAGACTACTGAAGGAGAAAAACTTAGTTGAGCAACATTTCATTTATACATCACCATTGTTTGACGATCCCAAATTTCTGGTGCACTGCTGCATACCTATAATGATTTATCTTAAAGACACTGTGCCATGTATAGCCTTTTTCTTTCCACACCATGGCTCAGTTTCTCCCTAACAATTAAATTGTGCCTTTAAAGGCAAATCCAATTGTCTTGAATGCTCTGTCTGAAGCAGCTCTTATTGACATCAGTGTTTTAATGCATCTGATGCCTTTTTCATTTCCATTATTCCTACCATGATGCAATATGCATACAGTAGATGATGGCTTAAGCACAAAAGAAATTTATTAAGGAATATTGGATAGCTCACAGGATCTCTGTGTCTAGAAACCCAATATTGGAAAATGAGCAGGAACAAACCAGTCCAATGAAGAAGGGTACTACCCCCATAGCTGCTGGACCGTAGTAGTCACCATTTACCGATAGTAAGTTCATCTGGCAAACCAAGCCTGGGGCGCTTGTCCAACAGCTGCCAGAGGAACTTGCATTTTCTGGGTCTAAAGTGGAAGGAAATGCTCTGCCTCTCATCAAGACTCAGAATGTAGAGACTTCAGAAACATAGGAAAGAAGCTCCAAGGCCAGTGAGTCATTAAAACCCAATACATGTCCATGATAGAGATGAAACTAGAGCTTTATTGCATTTATGGACCCTGAGAAGATTATAAACACTGGTTCCCTGAATACTGGGTTTTTCATGCTTACCTTAGTATTAGTTTTCTATTGCTGCATAATATTAGCAGTTTAGAACAAAAAGAAGCATTTATTATTTCACTCAGTTCCTGTGGGTGAGGAATTCAGAGGCAGCTTAGCTTGTTTGGGATCTCTCTTGAGGCTGCAGGCAAGATGTCAGCTGAGGCTGCCGTCATCTGAAGGCTTGACCAGGGCTCAACGATCCGCTTCCAAGGGCTCACTCATACGCTGAGAGTTTGATGCTTGGAGTTGGCAGAGGAGCCCTGTTTTTCCCATATGGACCCTCTGTAAGGCTGCTTGAGTACTTTCAGGGTTGTGAGTGAGTCAAGAGAATTCCGCACAATATTCTACTGGTTATACAGGTCAATCCTATTTAGTGTAGGAAAGGACTACACTGGAGGCATGAAAACTAGGAGGAGGGGATCTTTGGAGGCTGGCTATCACACTAAGAAGAATAGAAATTTGCAAACTATCTAGTTAATTTCATAATCAAGGTGGAAAGCTGAATAGATCCGCTATCTGAGATATGTAGACACAAATTTAGAATGAGGTTATTACAGTTATTTTTATTTAATCTTCACCTGAGGACATTGGTTTTCATTGCTTTTTAGAGAGAGATGAAGGGGGAGAGGGAAACATCCATGCAAGAGAAAAGCATGGATTAGTTGCCTCCCATGTCCTGACTGGAGATTGAACCCACAACCTGTTGATTATGGCATGATGGTCCAACCAAATGAGCCACACTGGCCTGGGATTCATAATTATTTTATTTGAAGGCCAAAAATCTTAGCCGAAACTACTGTTATAATGATTAAACAAACCCCAGAAGTTGAAAGCATCTCTCAAAATAGATTAAAGTTTTTTTTAATGAAGCCAATCTGGAATTTTTTCATCAAAAGAAACTCCTGTTATTCTTCCAAAGTTGTCAGAATAGAATAAGAAATTAGAAAATTAAGGATATTTGTTCTTTATGATGCATTATTTGGTAGAAGTGCTACCTGATTGAAGTCTTTTAATGTTAAAATGTTAGATTCTTTTAACCTAGAATTATGAGAAGTCATAATTATAATTCTGTCCTTTTTTCCAGTGAGATGTCCCTCAACTGGATAAAGGGCATAACAGAAGATCTTACAAAGTTTCATGATTGTTGTAGGGTATAAGGAGACCCCCTTAAAAAGAGAAGAACCATTTTCCTGGGATCTACATCAGCCATGTGCTGAAGCCAGGTTTTAGTATTTGGGAGACTGATTATTAAATGTTCGGGAAAGTTATGAAGGAGTCATTAAATTATTGGTTCCTTGAATTAGGACATTGTGGTACTACACACACCATGCTGAAAATCAGGGCTCTCTCTCCACTCCCCTTGCATAGAACCAGTTGCTGAGGGCTAAATTTTTCTTCCCAAAATCCACATGTTAAAGCCCTAACTCTTAGTACCTCAGGATGTAATAGGATGTAACTATTTGGAGACAGGGCATTTTAAAGAGGCAATTAAGTAAAAATGAGGTAATTATGGTAAGCTGAATCTGATCTGAACTGTGTCTTTATAAAAAAAAAAAAAAAAAAAAAAAAGAGTTGGGCTCACAAAAAGACACCAGGGGTGTGCATGCTGAATGGAAACACTCTGTAAGGGCAGAGTGAGAAGGTGGACATTTGTAATACAGGGAGTTGTCTCAGAGGAAACCAGACTTGTTGATACCTTGATATTGAACCTCTAGCTTCTTGAGCTGTGAGAAAATAAATTTCAGTTCTTTAAGCCATTAATCCATGTTATTTTGTTATGGGGGTCCTAACTAATGCACCAATGTAACAGGACCTGTGTGAGGTTCACCATGAAGTCCTCCTGAAAATGCAGAACTGTGATTTAGATTTGACTGTCATGGGTGACAGTGGTGGTGGCAGTAGCAGCGGTGGCCACAATGGTGGTGGTAAAACCTGAGCTTCATCTGAAAGGAGGGCTGGCTTGGCTAAGTGGAGGCAATAATACCCACAGAACAAAGAGAACTAGTTCAGGGAGATATTCAGGGACTAGAGTCATAGAGACTTTTTAAAAAGTAAGTTTACTGTAGACTAGCATGGGATGATCTACAGCCTAGAATAAGAGCAACATGGATGGAACTGGAAAGTATTATGCTTAGTGAAATAAGCCAGTCAGTGAAAGACAAATACATATGATCTCATCCATTACAGGACACTAATGAACAAAACAAACAAACATGCAAAACAGAACCAGGTACATGAATACAATGAATAGACCTTCCGTGGGCAGAGGGGAGGGGGAGTAGGAAAGGGAGAGGAGTAGACAAAGAAGGGGAGCAGTTTAGTCAAGGAACTAGTATGGAAGAACCATGGACATGGACAACAATTGGGATTGACTTTGGGGGAAAGTGGGTGGGTGGGGAAGGGGAGAGATGGGAGGGGAAATGGGATGGATGTAATACAACAACAATAAAATAAAAATAAAATAAAATAATGACACACACATACACAGACACACAGACACACACACATACACACACACACACACACACACATTTCCTAATTAAATTTAAGATTTAATTAGGGAAAGGAGAGAGGAGACAATACTTATAGAGGCACCTGCTTTACATACTTTAAATATTTCATCAATTTGCCCAGGAAGGTATTTCTTAATGGTTTTATCAATTTTATAATCAAGAACATTGAGGTTCTAACTCAGGTTTTCCCACATACTATTACCACCTGGACCTTCTTTTAGAAAATTGGGAAAGGGGAAAAAGAAGTGTTATTTTTCTAGGACCAGAAATCTCCAGGAGGAGCAGAAAGATATCACTAACTAAAGAAAGACATAAAATCCAAGGGAAGAATATCTCAGTTTCCAAATCTTCCCCGCCAAGAAAGAAGATAGGCTCACCTGAGAAATGAATTTGTATCTAAGTTTCTACTACAGAGCCAGAAAATTGTATGCATGACTAGGAGAACTGCAGTCTTAAGAGGGCCAAAGGAGCATTTTTATAAATTAGACCTGAGCCATCGCATGTAGCTGACAGGTCTACAGCCCTTACTGAAGGGCCTGAGACCATCTGAATGGAGAGGGCAAGTGCACTCCCTTTCAACATGACTTTACTCCTATTAACTATTTTTTTTTAAAGATTTTATTTCATTATTTATAGAAAGAGGGGAAGAGAGAGAGGAAGAGAGGGAGAGAGACATCAATGTATGGTTGCGTTTCACCTGCCTCCAGCCACAGACCTGACTGGAGACCTGGTGTGCAACCTGGTTATGTACCCTGGCTGGGGAATCGAACCTGTGACCTTTGGGTTCGCAGGCCGGCGCCTTATCCCCTATTAACTTTTTGAAGCTCTAGGTCTTCAAACTGGTATTCCCCATACAAGGAGAAGGGGCATAGAGGAATGAAACATTTTTTCATTATTATTTATTAATAATGATTAATTTTTAATCATTTAATTTAATTTTTATTGAATTTAATAGATTGGCATTGGTTAATAAAATTATATAGGTCTCAGGTGTACAATTCTATGATACATAATCTATATATTATACTGTGTGTTCATCACCCCAAGTTAAGTTTCCTTCCATTACCATTTATCTGCCCTTTACCCTCATCTACCTCCCCCTACACTGTATGCTCCTGGAGGACAGGAACTTGCTTTTCTTTTTTTGGTAGTTTCTTGACAGTATCACATATTTGAATGTAAAAAATCACTTTTCAAATTAATGTGTTAAACAGACACCTAAAGTCTCTGCTAAAAATAACACTGACTTCAAGTTCTATACTCCTACCGCTGTGGTCTTATTTCCCAAACATATGCTTTAGATCTTAAGCTATTAAGACATGTTTTTGAGTTATTATTTATAACAAATTGAAATGGAAAATACACCCAAAAGCCTTAAAGAATTTGCCTGAGGATGACACATGGAACACATGCAGGCTGTGAGATGGCTAAGTTGGGGATCCAGGAACAATCAGGAATTATTCATTCGAGCTATGTGGCTCCCAGCCCTGCCTGTACTGGACTTTGCCCCTGCTATGTAACTTACCCTGCAGAGGATCTGAGAACTTCAGCTCAGACTTTGTCAGAATATCACGCCTTGTATTTTTCCTTTTTAAAAATTATCTTTTATTGATTATGCTGTTACAGTTGTCCCAATATTTTTCCTTTGCTCTCTTCCTCCAAGTACCCCCATCCCTCCAGCCATCTCAATCCCCTTGGTTCATGTCCATGGGTCGTGCATATAAGTTCTTTGGCTTCTCCCTTTCCTATGCTATGCTTAACATATCTCTGTCTATTTTTGTACCTACCAATTATGTTTCTTAATCCTTACACCATTTCCATATTTCTTCCCCTTCCCCCTCCCAGTTGATAACCCTTAAAATGATCCCCATACCTATCATTCTGTTTCTGTTCTGGTTGTTTGCTTAGTTTGTTTTTATTTTTATTCTTTAGATTCTGTTGTTGATAGGTGTTTGTTGTCATTTTAATGTTCATAGTTTTGATCTTCTTTTTCTTAAGTAACATTTTATATAGTAATGACTTGGTGATGATTAATGTATTTAGCTTTACTTTGTCTAGGAGGCACTTTATCTGCCCTTCCATTCTAAATGACACCTTTGCTGGATAGAGCAATCTTGGTTGTAGGTCCTTGCTTTTCATCACTTTGAATACGTCTTGCCAGTCCCTTCTTGTCTGCAGTTTCTTTTGAGAAATCAGCTGATAGTCTTATAGGAACCCCTTTGTAGATAACACTCTTCTTTTCTCTTGCTGCTTTTAAGATTCTCTTTTTATCTTTAATATTTGGCATTTTAATTATGATGTGTCTTGGTGTGGTGCTCCTTGGATCTAGCTTGTTTGGGACTTGTTTGGGACTCTCTGTGCTTCCTGGATTTGTATGTCTACTTCCTTTGCCAAATTTGGGAAGTGTTCCTTCATTATTTTTTTTACACAAGTTTTCAATTTCTTTCTCTTATGATTTGGGTGTTGGAATGTTTAAAGTTGTCCTAGAGGTTTCTAGGCCTCTCCTCATTATTTTTGAGTTATTATTTCTTCATTCTGTACTGGCTGACTGTTTATTTCTTCCTTATGTTCTGAATCATTGATTTGAAACCCAGTTTCCTTCCCTTCCCTTCACCATTGGTTTCATGTGGATTTTCCTTTGTTTCACTTAGCATAGCTTTCACTTCTTCATTTTTGCATTTACCATATTCAAGCATATCTGTCAAGTCTGTGAGCATCTTTACCTCCAGAGCTTTAAATTGTATATCTGTTAGGTTGGCTAGCTCCTTATTGCTTTGTTCTCCCACTGGATCCTTGATGTATTCCCTATTTTGGGTAATACTTCTCTGTCTCCTCTACTTGACAGGCTCCTGTGTTTGCCTCTGTGTCTTAGGTAGAGCTATGGCACCTGTTATGTTGTAAGGAGTGAAGCCTTAGTGACCTGGGTGACCTGTTTGACCACGTTGTGGCACTGTATATGGGGGAGTGGTCTGAGAGGGAACAATGTTGCTAGCTCAGCACTTGCTTCTTTTCCAACTACCTCTCTCATTTCCTGTATGGGACTGGCACAGCCCTAGCTGTGTTCCCTGGCTGCGGTTTCCAGAGTGGGTGGGTCAGTGCATGTTTCAGGATGGTGAGGGCCTCTAAAGTCTCTAAACAGACTATGCTGAGGGACTGTCAGTTTTTTCCCCCTCCCCAACCCACACTGGTTTTACTAGTCAGAAGCAATGAGGCTTCCCGCCCTCCACCCCACCCTAGTGCTGGAACTGTGAGCTGTGCAGTCTGGTCAAGTGCTGGGAACACTCCCAGGTGTCCCTACTTTTAAAAAAATGTGTGACTGCACTTTCTACTGACCAGCCACACCGCCAACCTGTCACAGCTGCCTTGCCACCAAACCATGTCCTCTCTGTCCCAGCTCTGTCCAGCCTACCTGTGTGGATGAGTATTTCTTCTTTATACCTTTGTTTGTTGGACTTTTGTACAGCTCAATTTTGGGGAATTTCTGGTTGTCCCTAGTTTTGAGGTAGTTGTATTCTTTCTTAGTTGTGGAGAGTGATGCAGCATGTTTACCATCTTGGCTAGTATTATGATATTATGATGTGTCTTTGTGTGGTCCTCTTTGGGTCTAGCTTGTTTGGAACTCAGCTTCTTGGATTTGTGTCTATTTACTTCACCAAATTAGGGAAGTTTTCCTTCATTATTTTTTAAAAAATTTAATGTTATTGTTGTTGTATTATACCTACCCCCTTTATACTGCCCCCTGTCACCTTGCGCACCCACCCACACCTCACCCTCCAAAGTTAATCCCACTTGTTGTCCATGTCCATGGTTCTTCATGCTAGTCCCATGCTGTCCCTCCTCCACCCACCTCCCCCCTGCCCACTGAAGGGCTATTCATTATATTTATGTATCTGGCTCTGTTTTGCTTATTGTTTGTTTTGTTCATTATTGTCCTGAAATGGGTGAGATCATATAGTATTTGTCTTTCACTGACTGGCTTATTTCACTAAGCATAATACTTTCCAGTTCCATCCATGTTGTTGCAAGGGGTAGGAGTTCCTTCTTTCTTTTTGCTGTGTAGTAGTACATTGTGTAAATGTACCAAAGATTTTTGATCCAATCATCCACTGATGGGCACTTAGGTTGTTTCCAGCACTTGGCTATTGTAAATAGTGCGTGCTGCTATTGAACATAGGGGTACATAGGTTCTTATGAATTGGTGTTTCAAGGTTCTTCGGGTATAGTCCTAGTAGTGGAATTGCTGGATCAAAAGGAAGTTCTAGTTTTAGTTTTTTAATGAAACTCTATACTGTTCTCCATAGTGGCTGCACCAGCCTGCATACCCACCAACAGTGCACCAGGATTCCCTTTTCCCCACATCCAAGCCAACACTTGTTATTGATAATTGCCATTCTGACAGATGTGAGGTGGTATCTTATTGGGGTTTTAATTTGCATCTCTCTGATGGATAGTGATGTTGAGCATTCTTTCATATACCTTTGGGTCCTTTGTATGCCTCCCTCAGTGAGTTGTCTGTTCAGGTTCTTAGACCATTTTTAAATTGGGCTGTCTGTCTCTCTGGTGTTGAGTTGCATTAGTTTCTTATATATTTTGGAGATCAAACCCTTGTCTGAGATATCATTGGCAAATATGTTTTCCCATATTCAAATTCCCTTTGAATTTTGTTGGTGTTTTCTTTAGCTAAACAGAAACTTTTCAATTTGATCTAGTCCCATTTGTTGATTTGTTCTTTGATTTCCTTTGCCCTTAGAGAAGTATCAGTAAACATATTTCTGCATAGGATATCTAAAATTTTACTGCCTATATTTTTTTCCAGGACCTTTATGGTGGCACTGCTTATGTTTAAGTCCTTTATCCATCTTGAGTTTATTCCGGTGTATGGTGTAAGTTGGTGGTCTAGTTTTATTTTTTTGCATGTCCCTGTCCGGTTCTCCCAACACCACTTGTTGAAGAGACAGTTTTTACTCCATTTTATGTTCCTTCCCCCTTTGTCGAATAGTAAGTGACCATAGAGTCCTGGGTTTATTTCTGGGCTCTCTATTCTGTTCCATTGATCTATATGTTTATTCTTATGTCAGTACCAGACTGTTTTGATGACAGTAGCCTTGTAGTACAGTTTGATGTCCAGTATTGTTATTCCTCCTACCTTGTTCTTCTTTCTCAAGATTGCTGTGTCTATTTGTGGGTGTTTTTGGCTCCATATAAATTTTTGAAGTATTTTTTCTATCTCAGTGAACTCTGTCATTGGTATTTAAATTGGGATTGCATTGAATCTGTAGATTGCTTTGGGTAGTATGGACATTTTAATGATGTTAATTCTTCCCATCCATGAACATGGTATATGCTTCCATTTATTTGTATCTTCCTTGATTTTTTTCTTCAATGTTCTGTGGTTTTCTGAGTACAGATCTTTTACCTCCTTGGTTAAGTTTATTCCTAAGTACTTTATTTTTCTTGTTATGGTCAATGGGATTTGTTTTCTAGCTTCCATCTCTGATGTTTCATTATTGGTATACAAAAATGCTTTTTTTTTTCCTGAATATTGACTTTATATCCAGCTATTTTGCTAAATTTGCTTATTAGGTCAAATAAATTTTTGGTGGAGCCTATTAAGTTTTGTATATACACTATCATATCATCTGCAGATAATGACAGTTTGACTTCCTCCTTTCCATTTGGATACCTTTGATTCCTTTTTCTTTTCTGATGGCTAGAACTTCCAAAATGATGTTGAACAGAAGTGGAGAAAGTGGACAGCCTTGTCTCATTCCTGATCTTAGGGGGAAAGCTTTTAGTTTTTGCCTGTTGAGTATAATGTTGGCTTCAGGTTTCTCATATGGCCTTTCTGATGTTGAGGTATGCTCCCTCTATTTCTATTTTGCTGAGTGTTTTTATCATAAATGATTGTTGTACTTTATCAAATGCTTTTTCAGCATCTATTGATATGATCGTATGTTTTTTGTCTTTTATTTTGTTGATTTGGTGTATTACATTTATTGATTTGGGAATGTTGTACCATCCTTACATCCCTGGGATGAATCCCACTTGATCATGGTGTATGATCTTTTGAATGTATTGCTGGATCTGGTTGGCCAATATTTTGTTGAGAATCTTAGCATCAATGTTCATCAGAGATATTGGCCTATAATTTTCTTTCTTAGTTGTGCCTTGACCTGGTTTGGGGATTAGAATAATATTGGCCTCATAGAAAGAGTTTGGGAGTCTTCTCTCTTGTTGGACTTTTTTGGAATAGGTTGAGAAAGATAGGAGTTAGTTCTTTAAATGTTTTATAAATTTCACCTGTGTATCCATCTGGACCAAGGCTCTTGTGCTTTGGGAGATTTTAGATTACTTCTTCAATTTCACTAGTTGTTATTGGCCTATTCAGGATTTCTGCTTCTTCTGGATTCAGTTTTGGTAGATTACACATTTCCAGAAATGTGTCCATTTCACCCAGGTTGTCATATTTCTTGTAATATAGCTGTTTGTAGTAATTTCTTACAGTCTTTTGTATTTCTGAAGTATCAGTTGTGATTTCTCCTCGGTCATTTCTGATTCTATTTATTTGGGTCCTCTCTCTTTTTCTCTTGATGAGTCTGGATAAAGGCTTGTCAATTTTGTTTATTTTTTAAAAGAATGAGCTCTTGCACTTATTGATTCTTCGAACAGTAGTTTGAGTCTCTAAGTTATTTAATCCTGCTCTGATCTTGATGATTTCCTTCCTTCTCCTTGCTCTGGGCTTTGTTTGTTGTTGCTCCTGTAATTCTTGCAGCTATATGGTTAGGTTGTTTGTATAAGCTTCTATTCTTTTTAGGTAGGCCTTTATTGCTATGAGGACTGCCTTTGTGGTGTCCCATAGGTTTTGGACTGTTGTGTATTCATTGTCATTTGTTTCCAGAAACTTTTTGATTTCATCTTTGATCTCATTGTTAACTCATTCATTACTTAAAAGCATGTTATTCAGTCTCCATGAGTTAGAGTGTTTTTGATTTTTTCCCTTGAGATTGGTTTCTAGTTTCAATCCATTGTGATCTGAGAAGATGCTTGGCATGATTTTAATTTTCCTGTATTTGTGAAGGCTTGTCTTGTGACCTACCATGTGGTCTCTCTTTGAGAATGTTCCATGTCCATTTGAAAAGAATGTGTATTTTGCTTTTTGGGGGTGAAAGGTTCTGTATATATCAGTTAGGTCCATTTCCTCCAGAGTGTTTTCCAATGCCGCAATATCATTGGTGTTTTTGTGCTTGGAAGATCTGTCCAATGTTGATAGTTGGGTATTAAAATCCCCTACTATTAGTGTGTTGCTGTCTATATCCTGCTTGAAGTCCTCCAAGATTTTTCTTATATATTTGGGAGCTCCTACATTGGGTGCATATATATTTACCAGAGTTATATCTTCTTGATTGATTTTTCCCTTAAGTATTATGAAATGTCCTTTTTGTCTCTTTTTATGGCCTTCATTGTAAAATCTATTTTGTCTGAAGTAAGGGTTGCTACTTCAGCCTTTTTTTCATGTCCATTTGCTTGATATATATTTTTCCATCCCTTCATTTTCAACCTGTGTTGATCTTTTGTTCTAAGGTGGGTCTCTTGAAGACAGCATTTATGTGGGTCATGTTTTCCTATCCATTCAGCTACCTTATGTCTTTTGATTGGTGCATTTAATCCATTTACATTTAAGGTTATTATTGATTGATATTTATTTATTGCCATTTCCCCCCTTTGTACCTGTGTTCCTCTCTGTCTCTCTCTGTTTCTTCATTTTTCTTTTCTTTTTTCTTTTTTTTTAAAGCAGACCCTTTAGCATTTCTTGCAATTTTGAGTGAAATCAACTTCCATTTTGAATGAGAGCCTTGCTGGGTAAGTATTGTTGGTTGCAGACCTTTGTTTCCCATTACTTGGAATATTTTTTTGCCATTCCCTTCTGGCTTGTATTGTTTCTGTTGAATAATCATTTGATAACCTTATTGGAGACCCCTTATATATTTGCTGTTTCCCTCTTGATGCTTTTAGGATTCTCTCTTTGTCTTTGAAATTTGCCATTTTAATTATATGTCTTGAAGTGGTTCTGTTTAGATTCATCTTCATTGAAACCCTCTGTGCTTCCTGCACTTGAGTAACATTTTCACTCATCATGTTAGGGAAGTTTTCTCTCATTACTTTTTTGAACAGGTGTTCCAGTCCTTGCATCTCTTCACCTTCTGGTATCCCTATGATACAGATGTTATTATGTTTCATGTTGTCCTACAACTCTCTTGAGACCTCTTCATTCTTGTTCAGCTTTTTTTCATTCTGTTGCACTGTTTTGGAATAATTTTCTATGTTGTTCACCAACTCACTGATCCAATACTCTGCTTCTTCTAGCCTACTGTTGATTCCTTCTACTGTATCCTTCAATTCAGAAATTGTATTCTTCATTTCCTCCTGGCTGTTACTGATAGTTTCTATGTCCTTTTTAATGCTGCTATAGTTCTCAGTAAGTTCCTTGTAGCTTCTCTGGAGTTCTTTGTAGTTCCCCTGGAGTTGTTTATAGTTTTCTTTGAGTTAGCTGAGCTCATTGAGCTTCTCTTTCATCATTATTTTGAATTCCATATCTGATAGTTTGTCTCTGTTTCATTTAGTGATCTTTCTGGGGATTCCTTCTTTTTTGTGTGTGATGGACTGTTTCTTTTTCTCTCCATTTTTAGGTTTCTTTTTAATCCAATCAGACTGTGATCAGCTGCCAGGCTAAGGGGCCACTGGGGTAGACTGAAAGATTCAGTTGTAATCCAAGGAGTTTGTGATCAGCCGTCAAGCCCAGAGGCCATTGTGTGGGACAAACCAACTCAGTTGTGAACCAATGAATCCACCATCAGCCACCAGGCTCACTTGCTGTTGTGTGGGGCTGATTGACCCAGCTGTAAGTCAGAGAGTTTGTAATCAGCCTCCAGGCCCAGGCACTGCTGGGCAAGAGCTATCTCTTCAGGTGCCAACTATTGTATCTACAATCAGATAGGGCAGGGCAGGAGAAGTTTACTTAGATGTAAATCAGGGAATTGTGATCAGGTGCCAGGCTCAGGCACCACTGGAAGGGGCAGATTGCTTCCACTGGGTGAGGCTAAGAGGACCCTCAGAGGGAAGCCACTTGATGCAGTTCAGTCCCCCGGAGGTGTGGGCAATGAGTCAGCACCGGGATCCCCACAGCTGCCTCCCCACTTCTCTACTCCAAGCCACTACCACAAACTCTATCCACCCATCTCCAGTCCTCTCTGCCCTCCCTCCGCTGGAGCCCAGGGTAGGTAGGTGCCAATGTATTTTTGTTGTGGTCACCCTAGTAGTTCTCTGTCTCTAGTGCTCTCTTAGGCTAGTAAACTCATGGCCTTCCACCCTTTTCAGATGGATGCTGCTATACTTTCCACACTGTTGCTATAGCTGGGACACCCAGCTGGGGGACCAGAACCCACCCTTCTCAGGTAGAGCCCCTGGCTCTGTCTCTTCGGCTGCTGCCTCCAATGGGGGCCCAGACAGACCTCTCACATTTCCGTGTTTCCCACCAGTCACATTGTGATGAAGTGTCCTCTTCTGTTCTGTGCATGATTATAGGACTTCCTTCCAGCTGGTGTTCTGTTGGTAATTCCAGCCGACTTTTTCTCCAAAAAAGTAATGCCAGATGTGACCCGAGAGGAGATTGGTGTAGCTCCACTTACTCCTCTGCCATCTTGCTGGATCTCTCGCATTCATTATTTTTTTTCACATAAGTTTTCCACTTCTTGCTCTTCCTCTTCTCATTCTAGCAAACCTATGATTCAGATGTTAGCATGTTTAAAGTTGTTCTAGAGGTTCCTAAGCCTATCCTCATTATTTTTTAATTCTTATTTCTTCATTCTGTACTGGTTGACTATTTCTTCCTTATGTTCCAAATCATTGATTTGAATCTTAGCTTTCTTCCCTTCACCATTGGTTTTATGTGGATTTTTCCTTGTTTCAATTAACTTGGCCTTCATTTCTTCCCTTATGTGTTTGTCATGCTTAATCTTGTCTGTCAAGTCTGTGAGCATGGTTATCACCATTGTTTTGAACTATGCATCTGTTAGGTTGGCCATCTCTTTGTCACTTAGTTCTCCCACTGGCACCTTGATCTGCTCCCTCTTTTGTGCCATACTTTTCTGACTCATCAAAACATTACTGCCTCCTGTATTTGCCTGTGTTTTAGGCAGAGCTATTGCACTTGTTGTGTTGTAAGGGGCGGAGCCTTAATTATTGAAAGGAGTGCAGGGCAACTCCTTTCACCATATTGTGGCACTGTTTGTGGGGGAGAGGTCTGAGAGGGAACAAATGCCACTTTTCAGGCACTTGTCCCACTTCCCATATGGAACTGGCACCCCTCTAGCTATTGGCCTGGTTGTGGTTCCCAGAGTGGGGAGATTAGGACATTCTAGGACTGTGGGGCTCTTTAAACAAATGGACTCTGCTAAGAGATTGGCAGTTTCTTTTGCTGTCCCAACCCCCACTGATTCTCACAGCCAGAAGCAATGAGGTTTTATTTTCCCCAACATTGGAGCCATGAGCTGCTTGGCTTGACCTGGGGCTGAGATTGCTCTCCAGGTGTCCCTCCTGACTTTTATAATGTGTGATTGTGCTTTCTGCTGGCTATGCAAAGCCATTGATTTGCTTCTGCTGCCACTGCCAGCACCATTGCCACCACCACCATTGCCATGACTGCCCTGCTTCTTTTCCACCCCTCCTACTGTTTGGATGCATATTGCTTCTTTACACCTTTGTTTGTTGGACTTCCATGAAGTTCAATTTTCTGGTAGTTATAGTTATTTTTAATTTTGAGGCAGTTGTATTTCTTCTTATTGTTGTGGAGGGTGGTGAAGCGTGTCTACCCATGCCTCCATCTTGGTTGGAAATTTGGTATTTTTTTCATTGTGGCTCAAAATCCAGATGTTGAGGCAAGAGCAGCTTTTGTTTTGTTTCAGCATTATTGAGTTTAATTGACAATTAAATTTTTAAGATATTTAGAGTATACAATACAATGTGATAATTTAATATATGTATAGTACATTATGAAAGGATTCCCTCACAGAATTGACACATGCCTCACCTCACATATTTGCTTTTTTCCTTTTGATAAGAACATTTAAGTCTATTTTCTCAGCAAATTTCAACTACTCAATACAGAGTTATCAACTGTAGTCACCATATTATACTTTAAATCCTCAGGAGAATGATGGAGATAAAACCAAGATATGGTGCTACTGAAGCCTACAATATTAGAGGAGAAGTAACTTGGGTAAGATTTATCTAATTTACAAATAAAAAGTCACAGGTAAAAAGATCTATCTATATAAATAGAAAAGACCCTCTCCCAAGATATTACCACATAGTAAAAAGTTAGATAAACAAATGTGACATCATGTGGGAGAATGAAAATAGATTGAAAATAAAAATAAAGCACAGGAAGATTTTATGCATGTATCTGAAGGTAGCTTATTTAAAGAAGATACAAATAACCAATACACTCATGAAAAGATGCTCACTGCTATTACTAATGAAAGTGATGCAAATAAAGAGAACAATGAAACACCATTTTTCTCTCACTAAGAAGTGAAATATTAACAAATATTTCTGTTATTACAAACTGGTGGAAAGACAAGGAAGTAGATAACCATGATCCTGCTGGTCAGAGTAGAAACTGGTAAAGACATCTTGAAAGCCATTTTGATGGTGTTGTGATTTTAAATACTCAGTATTATGCTTAGTAATTACTTTTTTGTAATTGGCCAAATATATTCATTGCAGCAATATCTATATGAACAAAATATTTGAAATGACTCACTACATAAGTTGATAGGTAAATGGTTAAGCAAAAGGTAGCACATTATGCTGTGGAATATTATGCAACAGTTAATAAGAATGAGGTAGATATCTGCATACTCACATGAAGCTATCTCTAATACACATTTATAGAGTAAAAGGTAGCTATATGGTAGTTTTTAAATTTATGTACAAATACTAGTAAAACTATGTATTCACTATTTAATACTTTAAATAGTAAAGTAGGCGCAGAGAAAACTGAAGTGTAGCCCTGGCTGGTATTGATTGGTTGGTTGAAAGGTTGTGGGTTTGATCCCCGGTCTGGGCACATATAATCCCTGGTTTGGGCACATATGAAAGCAACCAATTAATGCTTTAGTCTTGTATCAAAGTTTTTCTCTCTCTAAAAGCAATAAAAACATGTCCTCAGGTGAGGATTAAAAAACAAAGAAAATGCAGAGAAAGGAGTTCTGAAAGTATATACAATGAAGTAATAATAGGTGCCACCTTAGAGGTGTGATACTGAAAGGGACTTAAACTTTACAGGTTTCTGTTTTTTTGTTAGAATAAGTTCATGCATTATTTAAAAATTAGAAGGTTGTTTTTTCCCCAATGGAAGAAAATAAATGAACTTGAGCATTTTCTATTAATTAAATTAATAACTCAAGTTATGTCTTCCAGGCAATGTTATATAAAGTTTTATGTATATCTCATGTTCAAGAATACCACCCAATTCACTGGTTTTTATGAATGTTATCCTTTGATTTATCCAACAATACATCCAACTGGCTATAAAATTTTATGTGTAGAGTGTTCTGAAACTATTACTCAGACACTCAATGAAAGTAGTTCTGGGACTTAAATTATTATGAAATTATTCCATTTTATTGAATGTGGCAGCATAAGGTCACAAAAGGTGGTGGCATTCTCCAAAGATAAATAATTATCTTAATCATCGCTGTTACTAGTGTTCTGTTGTAAAGTTGCTATTTCCCTTTGCTTATAAAATGCTGTCTTAGAGAAGACTGTAGAATTCCAGAACCTAGTTAAAATTTTTTTACTGGGTATTTGTTAAGGTAATTCATTCCATTAGAAGTTATTTATTTGAGGAAACACACATACATATTTTTTTTTTTAAAGATTTTATTTCATTATTTCTAGAAAGAGGGGAAGGGAGAGAGGCAGAGAGGGAGAGAGACATCAATGTATGGTTGTGTTTCACCTGCCTCCAGCCACAGACCTGACTGGAGACCTGGTTTGCAACCTGGTTATGTGCCCTGGCTGGGGAATCGAACCTGTGACCTTTGGGTTCGCAGGCCAGCGCCTTACCCACTGTGCTACCAGCCAGGGCCACACACATGCATATTAACAAAGTTTGTTACTTTTAGAAACAGAAGGAATGTAGAATCTGAAGATTGAGGAAATGGAGGCAAACTTTGCCCCTATTAATAAGCCTAGAATGTACAAAGAGAAGACATTAATTTGTTCCATTTTGCCCAGTAAGAAAATAAGAAAATAAGACTCAGAAAAGTTGAGAAATCTGTCCAAAACCACACAGCAACTAATAAGTACAAATTAGTCTTTTTTCCCTTGGCTCAAAGTCCAACACTTTTCCTATTCCATTATCCCAATCATCTTGAAACTGGGACTGAAATTTGAAGACATGTGTCCAAATTGATCTATAGAGTCAAACAATATTTCACTTAATGTGGAGTGCCTGATACAAACCTGGCTCTGTTCCAAATTCTTTCGTAATATTTACTTAAATCTTACCAGACCTCATTGAGATATATATTATTATCTCTGCTTTACAAATGAAGAAATTAATCCTAAAAATCAGTCTACTCATGCCACATTACCAGGTAGTGACTCAAGCAAGTACTTCTCCCAGTAATATTAGGATTTTAGTATTCCTCCCAAAGAGCTCTCATTAGTAGACAATGCAATCCTTGAGCAAAGTTTACCCCTAAATAAGACACATGCCCTTCAGTTAGCCACCTGTTGTGGGACACTTGTCAAGCAAATCAGTGTGGGTTAGAATGTTTTTATATATGGCTCGAAGCCATCTGGTCATACTAGCAAAACAAGCCATTTCTAAATAATGTCATGTGTGAGCCAACAAGAGGTCCATTCTTTCATTCCTTCTCAGGGGGCCTCTCGACCTGTTCTGTTGGAATAAGTGTTAGGGGTCCCCTTACACTGACCCAGAGTAATTTGTTTTAATAATGTCTGAGCACTCTGAGGTAATGGCTTCATGACCTCAGCTAGTGCTTTTTAAAAAGTAAAGAAACATGAATGATTAAAACATTTTTTATTTCTTTTATTCCAAAGTTCAGAAATAACTAGAAAATGGATTATCCAAAGAACAAATTAGAATTCATATCATCATAAGCCTCAGGAAAGTGACTTGAATGAAAAGATTTAGTTATAGGGCAAACTTGAAAATGGCAGCCATCTGGAAAAAGTAACAGCAAGAAAGAGAATCAAAAACAACTTTCCTAGAATGGTGATTTATATTAATCTTGACAACATTATTTATGAGTGTTTATTGCACCCCAAGCACTTTGCATGTGGTAACTAATTCCATCCTTATAAAAATTCAGTGAGGTAGATTTGTCTTATTAATTCTTTACAGATGAGAAAAGTGAGGCTAGAAAGTGGCAAGGTTAGAGTTCAACCCCAAATCAATCTCTGTTTTGAAAGTCATGCCCCTTTCTCCACTGGCTCCTAGGCTGAGGGAAAGAACATTAAATTCATACCAGTGAATTTATGAGTATTGTGGAAGAGGGCTCAGGTTGTAAATTTTGGACAGTGTAACATTCTTCCAGAATGAGATATTGTGAGTTGTCTTTATTGTTTCATCTAAATTCTCAGGAGTCAGGCACAGAATGGCCGAAAGAAGGCAATGTGTTCTGAAGATGATAAGCAGGCAGGCCTTTGAAATGATCATTTGAAAGGTATTTATTTAAAATCTCTGAACCCCTTTTTCTGTGTGTGATCACTTCTGTATTAGTTTTCAATTAATCATGGTGGTTACTATGACATGGCCACAGTGAAACCTCCATTCAATTGAAAACAGTGTTTTAAAATATTACTTCTTAATGGAAATGTGCCCCCCTGCCCCAGCTTTAGAAGTACTTGTTGAGAACTAAAAATTTTTCTGGAAAAGGTACAGTTCAGCAATAGAAACTGAAAATTAGTCTTTGCTTTCTCAGCTCCTAAAGGGAACTTGGTCTTGTTGGGTAACCCAAGCACACAAGAACAGAGTTTATTAGGCTGGGCCTTGAAGACAAATAGAGCCTGAAAATATAACCTGCTCATGTTGAGATGATAGAAGGCTAGCCCGTGTTGCCTCTGGCAGAACATTTTGTTTGGCCACAATGTTTTTTGAAGCTACAGAACACTCAGGTTGTATACAATGTGCTTATTCTTTGGCTTCGCCCAGCTGGATATCAAAGCTTATTTGTCCACCCCACAGACATTGCTAACATACACACAAACACACCCACTATACACATTGATGCTTAAATTGAGCTCTAACTTATAAACAGAATGCAAATCTTTGTGAAATAATTGAGGTACTTGTTTAGACTTCCCTTGTCAAGTGTGATCTATTGGCGTCTGCCAGAGAGAGATAATTTGCTTCAAATGTCATAAATACCTGCCTGGTTTTTCTAACAGGGAGCCAGTCTCTCTTAATCTTGGGAAGTTTCAGTGATCTTCATGCACCTATCTTAAAATAATCAATCAAACAAAATAACCCTAAATATTTTAGTGAAATATGCATATCCAAAAGACCACAGATTGGTAAAAACAACCAGAAATCTTGGTTTGCAATCCCAGATTATACTGTCTTTTAGCTGTGGTACCTTAAATAAAAAGTGAGGCTGCTAAAAAGAATAAGAAGCCAGAAATTCTTGAGTATGTCTAAGTTTGCCATTCTTCGAAGGATAGATAACAGGGGTTAGGGTAGAACTCCTCTGAAGTCACGTGTCAGAATTTAAGTCTCACAGGCACTGTGCCAGTGTGTCTGCTTCTGAAGATCATCTGCTAGGTCACTTGGGCCTGGTAGAGAGGGAAACAGCAACAGCTTCTTGACCTCATTTTCCCTACTCCCTGCTATTTGTAAACAAGTGGGCTGAAGGAAGTGTGAGGTCTGGTCAGTGCCAGAGGCCCTGCTGCTTCGTCCTGACACAGAAAGCTCTTTTTGCTATTTTCAGAGGCAGGAGTCAGGTAGGGCAGGGACTGCCTTTGGCTAACTAACCAGAATTATTGCTGACATTCTTCAGGAGGGCAGTAGCTGGGGTATGAAAATGCTGTCTACATGTTTACTTCTCAGGGATGAGTCAGGACTGTGTCCTCACAGGCACCTCTCCTCTCCCAAGGAGTGACGCCAAGAGCAATTTCCCTAAACCCAGGATTTTCTCAGGGGCATTGTGCTTCAGTCTCAGGTGTTGGACTCATTCTGGAGATGGATCACTATGCAGAGCTGAGAAGTGTTAGAGGACTCATTTTAAAAGCCTATCCCTTTGGGAAAATAGTGCTACTTCTGGAGTATCTTGTTAAACACATGTTTGAGTGTTTTGTGGAAATTTGTGTTTTCTTTTTTGTGTTATATTTTACTCTCCCTCTCCTAGGAAGGTAGCCCTGAGCGCCTACCTTGCCTCGGGGGAGGTTTGCATTGTTAGTGTAGAAAGCAAAAATGACTACAGTCAGTGTTGGTTGCTGGCTTTTGTGTCCCCCTGGATTGATGATCTTGAAAGAATTGCACTGGGGAAATGGGGAGAAGTGAGTGTCCTTTGGGAAGGGTAACTCTCCAAGTCTGGAGTGAGTGAAACTCTAATTGGAGAATCCCACACCATGATAGGGATATTGGTTGAGGGCAGGACTTAGGAAAACTGCACCTAAGGATGCTGGATACTAGCTCAGGATGCCTGCCTTAGCTACAATTTCTCCGCCTCTATAGAGAAAAGGAAACTGCAGTCACCAAACTTTAGAAACTAAGCCAACCTGCCTAATGCATATCAGCAGATAGCAACAAACCAAATACAGCAATGCATGAAAAGATCATACACCATGATCAAGTGGGACTTATTCTGGGAGTGCAAGGTTGATACAACATTCACAAATCAATAAATGTGACACACCACATAAATAAAATAAGGATAAAAATAACATGATCATATCACTAGATGCAGAAAAAGTATTTGATAAAATCCAGCACTCATGATAAAAACTCAGCAAAGTGGGAATAGACGGAACATACTTAAATATAGTAAAAGCCATATATGACAAACATGGTACTGTACATAGAGAATCCCAAAGATTCCACCAAGAAACTACTAGAACTGGTAAATGTATTCAGCAAAGTAGCAGGATACGAAATTAATATCCAGAAATCAGTTGCATTTTTATATGCCAGTAACAAGCTAACAAAAAGGGAAATTAAGAAAACATCCCATTCACAATTGCTACAAAAAGAATTAAATGCCTAGGAATAAACCCAACCAAGTCTGTAAAAGACTTGTACTTGGAAAATTATAAGACACTGAAGAAATTGAAGAAGATACAAATAAGTGGAAGCATATACTGTGTGGATAGGAAGAATTAACATCATTAAAATATCCATGTTGCCCAAAGCAATCTATAGATCCAGTGCAATTCCTACCAATGATCTATTTCACAGCACTAGAATAAACATTTCAAAAATGTATATGGAACCACAAAAGGCTCTGCATAGCAACAGTAATCCTGAGAAAGAAGAACACAGTTGGAGGAATAACACTAATATCAAACTATACTATAAGGCCGTAGTGATCAAAGCAGCATGGTACAGCATTAAAACAGATATATAGATCAAGGGAACAGAATAAAGAGCCCAGAAATAAACCCACAACTTTATAGACAATTAATATGTGACAGAGGAAGCAAGTACGTCCAATGGGCTAAAGATAGTCTATTCATTAAATGGTATTGGAAAAATTGGAAAGATATGTGCAGAAAAATGAAACTAAACCACCTTCCTACATCACACATGAGAATAAATCCAAAATGAACCAAAGGCTAACTGTTAGACCCAAAACCATAAAAAATGTAGAAGATAACATAGGTAGCAACATCTTGGTCAATGTGCATAACAGTATTTTATTGGATATGTCTCCCCAGGCAAGCAACACAAAATATAAAATAAACAAATGGGATTATATCAAACTAAAAAGTTTTTGCACAGAAAAGTAAATCATCAACAAAATAAAAAGACAGCTCACAGAATGGGAGAACATATTCGCTGATATATCTGGTAAGAGGTTAATATCCAAAAGTTATAAAGAACTTAACAAAATTGAACACACACACACAAAACACCCCAATTTAAAAAAATGGGCAAAGCACCTGAATACACACTTCAAAGAGGGCATACAGGTGGCCAATAGACATGTGAAAAGATGCTCAGTGTCAATAATCATCAAAGAAATAAAAATTAAAACCACAAAGAGATATCTCACACCTGCCAGAATGGCTATCATTAGTAAGTCAACAAACAAATGCTGATAGGGATGTGGAGAGAGGGAAATCTTTTTGCATTTTTGGTGGGAATTCAGATTGGTGCAGCCATTGTGGAAAGCAGTATGGAGATACCTCAAAATATTAAAAATGGATCTGGCTTTTGACTCAGCAACCCCACTTCTGGGACTCTATCCTAAGGAACCCAAAACATTAATTCAAAAGAACATAAGCATCCCTATGTTAATTGCAGCATTATTTACAATTGGCAAGATACAGAAGCAGTCCAAGGGCTCATCAGTAGATGAGTGGATAAAACAACTAAAGGACATTTACACAATGGACTACTACTCAGCCATAAAAAGAAGAAAGTTTTCATCTTTGCAACAGGATGGATGGGCCTGGAGAATATTATACTAAGTGAAATAAGCCAATCAGAGAAAGACTGAAACCGTATGATTTCACTCATATGTGGAGTCTAATGAACAAATGAACTCACAAGGAAAATGGGGACAGACTCATAGATGGAGAGCAGGGTGACAGCTAGTTTGGGAGAGTTTGAGGGATGGAGGGATTGAGTAAAAAGGGAAAAAGATTCATGGACATGGACAACAGTGTGGTGGTTCCAGATGGGAGGGGAATATAAGGGAACTAAATGGTAATGGAAAAAGTACAATAAAGATTAAATTAAAAAAACAATGGCAATAAAAAAGAAATTTTGGAATTTCCTCCTTTATTACATTCAAATTTCTGAGTTACAGAGGGTCAATACTGTTTAATATTTGAACATCATTTTTTTCCTAAATGAAAATATAACTCCCAATGGTGAGAGAGGTTTTGTTATATTTATGCATAACAGAAAAGTTCAAAGTTCAACTACGTAATGGGATCTTTGAGCTCAGCATAGTGGGAAAAACAGGATACTGTCTCTGGCAGAAATGGCAGTCTTGCAAAATAAACTCCTGATAAGGCTGTAATCCCCTTGTTGGTTTAACCATGATTAGAGTTGAGACTCTGGAAAAGTTCACAAAGGATTTTCTTGTAACATGGGCAATAAATTTATGACTCACATATCCATAAGGGGACTATAGAGAGCAATGTTAAGCCTTTTGCTAAATGCGTGATTTTAGCAAACATTTAAAATCAAATTGATAATTCTGAGAAATTTGAAGTTTGTCCTACTCCTACTCCTCTGAGAGTCAGATGCACATGGCTGGCATAGCAATAAGGGAAGAGGCAGTAAATCTTTCAGGTCAACCTGAGTTTTGGGGCAGAGACGTACTCTCATGATTTGGTTACGAGTGTAAGTTCAGTTTGACTGAAAATTATGTCCAGGAAGCAAACAGTAGATCAAGAAGGATTCATTCTTGATCCATTAATACTACTGACTGGTTGGTTGGAGGATGGAGAGGATTTGCTTAGTCTTTGTAGTTTTTATTCAAATCTGTGAGGTTTTGTATTTCTGAAAAGTAAAGCATTCTAGGATGGACTTCCTGGCTCAAGCCCCAGGCATCGTTGAAAGACCTTACTTTCAGAGCCACAGTAGGCCCCACATAGGCAAGGCCCTTCACCAGTGCCCTGTTTAATCCTGCTCCATGAATTAATTCTCTGGTCTGCGGGTGTGGACCTCAGATTTAGCATGTAGCAGTAGATATCAGTTTTGTCCACAGCCAGAAAAACCTGGGGCGAGTTTTAAAGTTCTGATATCTAGGGTTACCTCACTTAATTAAATCAGAAATGCTGGGGGCTGGGCTCACGTATCAGCAGTTTTTAAAACTCTCAGGATTCTAAATGCAACTCAAGTAGAGAACCACTGTTCCAAACTTCTAGATTCCATGTTAGTAAATCAACACTGCTGATCTCCAGACCTGTAGTCTGTGGCATTTTTTTGGAGGGTCCTAATAAGATTTGGGGAAATATACTATAGTAGGAGTTTGGGAATTTAGAATAACACTGATCCTTGTTGTAGATTTAGCACAGCTGGAATCAGCTGGACTCACAGATTTCATCAATGCAGTCCACAAGCATTAAAAAATAACAAAAAAGCCAGGTCTCTTAGAACTGAGTGTTGCTATTCTCACTCTCTCCCCTTTTCTTAATAGTGTACTATTCACCACCCCCAACCCCAGACTTGCTGTCTGGCTATGCTCTTATTTTTAACTAAGAAAAATAAACTTTTGTGCCATCTATTCCCCACACTGTCTGATAAGGCAATCAGCAGTTATGTTCACAAAGATGTGGAAAATGGGTCTGTTCCAATAATCAATCAAGGAAAATTGTGTTTGTGGGCTCTCTGTGATGGAGCCAATGGATGAGGTCGATAAAGTCCATTGTATTTCCTTTTTGAAACTGGATGAGGGGATATAGAAAATGGGATCCAGGGTTCTGTGGGAAGTGATATACATAGTTTTGTTGCTACTTACTCCTAAATCAAAGATAAAGAAATTATAAAACAAAGGCCTTTAGAGTTGAAAGCTCTTAAGAATCCTCTCAGACTGGTTCATTGAGGCTGGGCAATGAAAAACTGCCTAATGGGAAGATTGTGGGTGGGGCCCTGCCTTCAAGTGCTTTTGCATTAGGTCTGGGAATCTTGTAGTCTCTTCATGCATTATTTTCACATCTATTTCAAGGGGAAATCATGTTTCTATTTACAAAAGAAGAAATAGTAAACAGCTTAAGATCTAAAAAACCAGGAAGGCTGAAAATCCTGTGATAAGCAGACTAGGCAGAGGTTACAAGTGGAAGTAATTGCTTAGATTCTCACCTCCCATTGAAAGCCTGGAAAGGTAGTTCACTTTGTTTTTCAACCCCTCCCAGTGCTAATGCTAAAAGCAGAAAAACTGACCCTGTTCTTGGACACACACACACAGAGCTGTTTCTCTGTATGTTGGGGTATGTGCTTCTCTGATCAAAGATGAAATGTTGTATTTTGGGGAAATAATTTTGTGATTGTGCCTAGCTTTGCAATTGTTTACTCTGACTAAATTTTGTTATTTGTTGAAGAAAAGTTTCTGGTGCTAAATGATTCCAGTAAGTTGATAAAAATGGATTGGTATGTATATAAGTTTACAAAAGGGAGGAATATAGGTTTATTAAGGAAAAACAGAAGACACAAATCATTTTTGTTTAAAATTTCTTCAAAAGAATTTTTAAAACTTTTAAAGTTATAGTAACCTGCAATATTATGTTAGTTCCAAGTATACAACATGGTGATTAGACATTTACATAACTTACGTAATAAATTTGTTTATCTTCCAAAATTTGCATCCTGCCCTCCACCCATTAGAAGGAACTTTATAATTCTTTTAAATGTATTTATTTATTTATTTTAGAGAGATGGGAAGGGAGGGAGAAAGAGAAGAAAAGAACCATCAACATGAGAGAGAAACATCAACTGATTGCCTTTTGTGCATGCCTGACCAGGACCAAGCTGACAAAAGGCATGTGCCCTGACCAGGAATGAACCAGTGACCTCTCATTTTGGGGGATAGTGCCCAATCAACTGATCCATATCAGTAAAAGCAGATAAAAGAACTTTTAATACATTCTGAAATACATATGAGCACATATGCCTGTGCACACCCATGTGGGTTTGGATCTTTGCAGAGGTGACAGATCTAGGCTGCTTTTGGTTCTTGGTTGAATGTAGAGCAGTGTATCATTTGCCTTATGGCTAACGGTGAGCATATCCAAGGAACCAATGGGGGAGGCACATTATCAATATTAAGGGATTTGGCAGGAAGAATGAATCAAGGTATAGAATCGTTGGAGATCAAATAAGAAAGAATGTTCCAAGTTTGGTGTGAGAGAGTAAAATTTTGTAGCAATCCTCAGACCCTAGACAAGAAACAGCCATGGCTTTTACCAGCCATGGCTTTTAAGGTTTGAATCAATTTAGAAAGTGATCTGTGTCATGTACTGGAAAACTCAACTTAGATGGTAGATCAATGAGGGTCCAGTCAGGAAAGCCAAATATATGCCAAGAAGTCGAATGTCAATAATTTAATATAGGGAACTAACTACAAAGAGGCTGGAAAAGCCAAATGAAACATCTCAAATAGTAACACCTCAAAGATCAGTAATAGCAGAAAGACACTACCCTTCCCAGGGCTTCAGGACAAAAGACAGAAATGGCATTTACCAGCGCTTAGGAGTCATTGCCACTTGGACCTGGATCTACAAGATGGCTTTTTGGTGGAAGATGGAGTCATGGAAGAGGGACAGTCGGCAGGGATTGGGATTATGGAGGAGACATAGCCAACATGGAGGTATTGCCTGAAGCAAAGGAGAAAAGGAGACATCCCCTGGCTTTTCCATTCCTCTCACTCTCTAGTTGCCTGCTACTGTTGCCAGTGACTCTCCTAGTTTGACAGCTGGCAAGGGAGTTTGGAAATATCATTTGCACAAAAGGAGGTAAAGTAAACCTGGCAATGAACAGGTAAATGACCAGTAAAGTGGATGAGATAAAGGAGACTTATTTTCCCTTTAATAAGTGACCATGAGGTTGATTCTTACTAGTTTTGGTATTAGTATTGGTTCAGGGTCTATAAAGTATAGCAGTATTCAGTGTCTATGAAATATAGTAGTATTCAGTGTCTATGAAATATAGATGGATGAATCTGGAATTCTCTTGGCCTTTCCTCAGGCACTTGAAATGGCCTGTAACCACCTAGATAATTTCTATTACTACTACTGAGAGCTAATGATGATGGATGACTCTGAAGCCAGGGTGCTATGATGTCCTTTTCATGTCTTAGCTCCTATAATTTCCACACCAGTTGCATTAGGTAGGTATTATTATTATTATTCCTACTCTAAAGATAAGAATATTGAGGCCTAGAGAGACTAATTGACTTGACCACACTGACATGGTTAGTAAGCATTAAAGCCAGAATTTGAACCCAGGCAGTCTGAATCTAATTGTGTACTGTTTACACTGCCTCTTATATTTCTCTAATTAAGTCCTTTAGTTGTTTTAAGGTTCAATTCCTTTAAGATTTTTTTCCTTTTGAAACAAAAGACACTAAATTTCTTTGCTATGTTCATTTTGTAGACTTTTTCAAACATACAAGTCTTTTAGTTTTTTTTTTTTTTTTTAATTTCATACATGCAAGTATTATTGAGCCATACTAAGTTCCAAGCCCAGAGCTAGAAATTGGGCCTTGAGAGCTTGTTTGGAGGTTCTAGCAAGGGAGTGCAGCTTCTGTATACCCTTGACCAAAGATTGGTCCTCTCCTCTAGTTGGGAAGGTTGTCCTCTTTGACCAAGTGCGCAGTTTCAGGAGGGACACACATGGATCATTGAGGGAGGGCAGGGACACCCGCCTAGCCAGCCAGATCAGTCGAATCAACCTTGGCAATCAATGGGATGACAAATGTGACAAATGTCACAGCCAGATCTGGACAGCTGGCAAGGGAGTTTGGAAATATCATTTGCACAAAGGGATGTAAAGTAAACCTGGCAATTAACAGGTAAATAACAGGTCACATCCTCAGAGCTAGACATTGGGAAACAGTAGTGAATAAATAGCTTCCACCTCATGGATCTGATAATCTTAGCCTTTCTGAATAAGTGCCCTAGTCTTTAACTATAGAATTTCATCCTGGAGATACTTTATTTTGTGAATTTTAAAAGATATGGCACAGGGGCATTGTTCTCAGGAGACCTTTTGCTTCCCGAAAAATAGACAGGTTTAATGATACATTGCTCTTCACACAAATGGCTGAAGGGACTTTAAACTATAATTCAGGTGTATCCAACTATGCAACACAGACCAATTAACCAGGCAAAAATAAAATGGCTTATAACAGTTACCCTGTAAACATCATAGCTCTTCTTCCATGCAAAATGACCCTCATCTCACATGAAAACAGCTAGTCCAGGGGAATCAAAAACCTAGCTTTGTGGCCAAAAGGAAAAACCAAAGGAAAAAACAGCAATTCAGTGGTTTGTTAGTACAAACAGGGAATCTGGTGCCTTTCACAGTGCTGCTTTGCTCTTCTTACTCTTGCTCTTTTTGTCCCTCTCCTTCAGCCCATCCATGTTAGCTCTCAACAGGTTTGAATAAGCTATCTGAAACTTACTCACTTCTTTAGAGCTCACCACTGTGCTGATCTTTTCCCTGTTGGTAGCTCTTTTCTTTAAAAAATTTTTTTAAATTAATTTTGCTATTACAATTGTCCCAAAATTTCCCCTTTTGCCCCCCTGGACCCAGTACCCCATTTCCTCTAGCAATGCCCCCTTATTTCATATCCATGTGTCATGCATATAAGCTCTTTAGCTTTTCTATTTCCTTTGTTTTTTTTAACATCCCCCTGTCTATTCTGTAACCACCAATGTGTACTTTTTTCCCCCTTTCACATCCAGACAATTCACCATTTAATTACTGACTTCTGTCAGCTTCTCAAATCATATTAATACAAAGTTTTCTTTTCATTATTCTAACATGCCTACATTCATTTGTTTAAAGAATTGCTCTTTTAAGTAATATGAATTGCAATATTACCAAACACATCCAAAAATACATTTACACCCATACATATTTTTATGCATATTTAAAGTACATACTGGATTTTGAAGAGTTAATACAAAAAATTTAAAATATGCTAATAGCTTACATAATTATTACATGTTAGTATTTTAGATATAGCAAGAGTAAGCAGTTTTTCTTCTTTAATACTTCTTTTACTCTGGAATGCTATTTTTGTGAAATATATCACAGAAATGGCATATTGCAGAATTCACTTTTGTGAAAGTTGTCCTTGAGACAGTGCAAAACCCATAGTAAAAAATGAATTTGGTTTCTGAGTCAGATCCTCCCGCCTCCAATAATACAACTTACCTTTATTTTAAGCTACTGGAACTACAACTTATTCTTTTTGGAGTTTTCCATCTTAAATAGTAGATTTATTTATTTATTTATTTAGGCTGTGCACGGGTTTTACTCTTTCAATACCCTCTGTTTTTCCTCTACATGTGTTTTACAAGTTGAAGCCTTCAGAAATAATGGCACTTGCAGTGCTCAGCCAGTCCCCAGAGTAGAAATTATTATGTCTACTAAGTTGAGGTAAAAAATAAAAATCCCTAGGATTTATATAATTTTGTAGAATAGTATTCTAGCTGTATTTTGAACTTGTGGTTGACTTCCTATGTGGTTTTAAACTAACCCCTGAACTATTTAAGAGTCTGTTGAGGTAGAGATTAGGTATGTTCACATTTCAATAATAAAGTTTACTATAGCATTCATTCCTTTTCCCAAGTATCCCCAGTTTGGGGGTCTTCATATCTGGAAATGTATATTTCCACAATTTAGTTGAAAGGAATCTCATTTAATTTACATGCTAATATGAGAATATATATTGTCTTTGTACAGGAATCATATAGTTTAGCAGTTTGCAACTTCCATCCAAATTGGTCTTCATTCTCAGCCTCTTTTCTAACCTAAAGATTGACTGATTTCACAACACACCCATGACCACTTGGTTTCTATTTAAAACATAAATTGCTAACAAAATCTATATATTACACAGATAAGCACATATTTTATAACAGTGAATAAGAAAGCTAGCATGTCTTCTATGAAATATACATCCACATTTACTTACTTTTTTCTTCTTTTTTAACTGCACTCCATTTTTCTGAGTTATTGCAAGTAACCAGATTTTCCCATATTGTGAAATGATTCCTATCTAAGAAAACTTAACCTGCAGTAATGCAGATGCAAGTAATACACAAAATTGTACCTTGTTTAGTAAAATCTATTTATATCTGGAAATGTATATTTCCACAATTTAGTTGAAAGGAATCTCATTTAATTTACATGCTAATATGAGAATATATATTGTCTTTGTACTAGGTTTTTGTCTAAGCTGCCCCCCTTCCCTGCCTCTGCCTCGCCCCTCCCCCCAACCCCTTTCCCCCTGACCACTGAAGGCCTATTCACTGTATTCATATATTTGGTTCTGTTTTGCTTGTTGTTAGTCTTGTTCATTATTGTCCTATAATGGGTGAGATCATATGATATTTGTCCTTCACTGACTGGCTTATTTCACTAAGCATAACACTCTCCAGTTCCATCCATGTTGTTGCAAAGGGTATGAGTTCCTTCTTTCTTTCTGCTATATAGAATTCCATTGTGTAAATGTACCAAAGTTTTTTGATCCAATCATCCACTGATGGGCACTTAGGCTGTTTCCAGCACTTGGCTATTGTAAATAGTGCCGCTATGAACATAGCCAAGTGCTGGAAACAGCCTAAGTGCCCATCAGTGCTGCTATGAACATAGGTGTACATAGGTTCTTGTGAATTGGTGTTTCAGGGTTCTTTGGGTATAGTCCAAGTAGTGGAATTGCTGGATCAAAAGGCAGTTCCATTTTTAGTTTTTTAAGGAAACCCCATACTGTTTTTCACAGTGGCTGCACCAGCCTACATTCCCACCAACAGTGTATGAGGGTTCCCTTTGCCCTGCACCCTCGCCAACACTTGTTGTTTATTGATTTGTTGATGATTGCCATTTTGACAGGTGTGAGGTGGTATCTTATTGTGGTTTTAATTTGCATCTCTCTGATGACTAGTGATGTTGAGCATTCTTTCATATGCCCCTGGGCCCTTTGTATATCTTCCTCAGTGAGTTGTCTGTTCAGGTCCTTTGCCCATTTTTTAATTGGGCTGTCTGTCTCCCTGGTGTTGAGTCACATTAGTTCTTTATATATTTTGAAGATCAGACCCTTGTCTGAGGTATCATTGGCAATTATGTTTTCCCATACAGTTGGTTCCCTTTGAATTTTGCTGATATTTTCTTGAGCTGAACAGAAACTTTTCAATTTGATATAGTCCCATTTGTTGATTTGTTCTTTGATTTCCTTTCCCCTTGTTGAAGTATCAGTGAACATATTTCTTTTTAGGATATCCAAAAGTTTACTGCCTATATTTTTCTCCAGGACCTTTGTGGTGGCACTGCTTATGTTTAAATCCTTTATCCATCTTGAGCTTATTCTGGTGTATGGTGTTATTTGGTGGTCTAGTTTTATCTTTTTGCATTGTTGCTGTCCAGTTCTCCCAACACCATTTGTTGAAGAGACTGTTTTTACTCCATTGGATGTTCCTTCCCCCTTTGTCAAATATGAGTTGACCATAGAGTCCTGGGTTAATTTCTGGGCCCTCTCTTCTGTTCCATTGATCTATATGTCTATTCTTATGCCAGTACCATGCTGTTTTGATGATAGTAGCCTTGTAGTATTGTTTGAAGTCCGGTATTGTGATTCCTCCTACCTTGTTCTTCTTTCTCAAGATTGCTGTGGCTATTTGTGGGAGTTTTTGGCTCCATATAAATTTTTGAAGTATTTTTTCTATTTCTGTGAAGTCTGTCATTGGTATTTAAATTGGGATTGCATTGAATCTGTAGATTGCTTTGGGTAGTATGGACATTTTAATGATGTTAATTCTTCCCATCCATGAACATGGTATATGCTTCCATTTATTTGTATCTTCCTTGATTTTTTTCTTCATTGTTCTGTAGTTTTCTGAGTACAGGTCTTTTACCTCCTTAGTTGTTTATTCCTAGATACTTTATTTTTTTTGTTGTTATGGTCAATGGGATTTGTTGTTTCACTTCTATTTCTGTTGTTTCATTATTGGTATACAAAAATGATAAAGCAGACCCTTTAGCATCTCTTACAATGCTGATTTGGTGGAGATGTATTTTTTTAGACTTCTTTTGTCTGGGAAGATCCTTATTTCATCTCCCATTTTGAATGAGATCTTTGCTGGGTAGAGTATTCTTGGTTGCAAACCTTTGTTTTTCATTGCTTGAAATATATTTTGCCATTCCCTTCTGGCATATTGTGTTTCTGTTGAGAAATCAGCTCATAACCTTATGAGCTTATGGGAGCCCTCTTGTATGTTAATAGCTTTTTCTCTCTTGCTGCTTTTAAGATTCTCTCCTTGTCTTTGAAATTTTCCATTTTCATGATGATGTGTCTTGGAGTGGGCCTGTTTGGGTTCATTTTCATTGGGACCCTCTGTGCTTCCTGAGTTTGCGTGACTTTTTTTTTCTCAAGTTAGGGAGGTTTTCTCTCCTTACTTTCTCAAACAGGTTTTCTATCCCTTGCTCCTCCTCTTCTCCTTCTTGTACCCCTATGATATGGATGTTAATACATTTCATGTTGTCCTGCAGCTCTCTTAAAACCTCTTCATTCTTTCTCTGTCTTTTTTCATTTTGTTGCACTGCCTGGGAATTGTTTTCTACACTGACCTCCAGCTTGCTGATTTGATCCTCTGCATTCTCTAGCCTGATTTTGATTCCTTCTATTGTGTTCTTCAATTCAGAAATGGTACTCTTCATTTCCTCCTGGCTCTTATTGATGGCATCTACATCCCTTTTAATGCTGGTGTAGTTCTCAGTAAGTTCCTTCTAGCTTCCCTGGAGGTCTTTGTAGTTCCCCTGGAGTTGCTTGCCATTTTCTTTGAGCTGGCTGAGCTCATTGAGCTTCTCTCTCATCATTATTTTGAATTCCATGTCTGATAGTGTGCTTGCCTCTATTTCATTTTGCACTCTTCCTAGGGATTCTTCCTTTCTATTTGCTGAGGGTTTATTTCTTTGTCTCCCCATTTTAGGTGGCTTTTGTTTGTTTCTGCTTTTTGGATTGGTCTGCTTTGACTTACTGTCTTAGTGGTGTGACCTTCTGTGGTGTAGAGGTGCACTTTTGTACTTCCTGGATCTGTGCTTGGTGACTTCAGCTCTTGCCCCAGTCTGGGCCTAGTCAGCCAGTTGGAGACTACCAGAGATCCACTGTGTCTGTCTCCTTTAGTTGTTGATGCAATCAGTCTGTGATCTGAGGTCAGTTTAGGCTCTGTTGGGTGGGGTGGATTAATTCCTATAGGTGGGGCTATGGCTTCCCCTTAGGCTCTTGTCCTTTGGAGAAGAGTGGTTGGTTGGCTGTATGGGGGATGGGTCAGCACTGGAGTCATGGGCTGCTCCCTCAACTCTTCCCCTAAAGCTACTGACTGAAACTTTTCCCAAGCATCCCTAGTCCACTCTGCTTTTTCTCTGCTGGAGCCCAGGGTAGGTGGGTGCCACTGTATTTTTATGCATGGTTCCTTTAAGAATTCAGTCTCTCTGTCAAGCTGGGTAAACCTGGTGGCTTTCTGCTTTTCACAGCTGGGTGCTGTTTTACTCCCAGCTGTGTTGCTGTAGGGGTTTAGCTCCCACCCTTCTCAGATGGAGCCCCTGGCTGCTGAGATGTTTCTCTGTCCCTTCAGCTGCCGCCTGTGGGAGCCAAGCCAGCCTGCTCACATCTCCACACTTTCTACTAGTCACATTGTGATGAATCGGCTCTTCCGTTCCATCCCTGGTAGTAAGACTTCTCTCCAATTGGTGTTCTGTAAATTATTCTAGATGATTTCTCCCCAATTAATTTGTAATTCCAGTTTGGTATTGGGAGGAGATTGGTGTAGCTCCACTTGTTCCTCCACCATCATGGTTCCTTTTCCCTGGCAGTAGTTCTTAAAAGACACTTGTAGTTTGAGGGCTCAAAGCCCTCCACAGAACAGGTTTAGTTCAGCCATCATACTTCTTCAGGGTGATGAACACACTGCCCTACAATCAGCACTTCTGGAAGAGTCTGGTCAAGTCTGTCAGGAACTGCTCACTCCCAAGCAGAATCATCCCAAGTCAGCTGGCTCCCCTCAGGAGACTTTTGTCAGTGGGATTGAGCTAGATACCTACCACTGCTGCTAAACCACTGTGCTAGGTTCTGTGTCCCATAATCTAAAAGAGAAGTTAGCTGTGATGGCCACAACTGTGGCTCCAGGCCATTGGGATCAGGAAGGATAGTGGATTAGGTTCTTCAGGATGTATTCAAGGTTAGGTGATGGAACTTCGAGACAAGGCCAAAGGAGAATTGTTAAGTTCTTAAGTCTGAAAGTATAAGATTGGAGCCATGACTATTGTAACAGGCCCAAACTAATTCTAAGATCTACAAGGTCACTATGAGCCTTGGTGAGACAAGAGGAAAGTTTCATAGGCAGGCAGGTGGATGGAGAGTGGAGCATTGGATATCATGGATTCAACAATATGACAAAATTTTCTTAGGGTGGCAACCCAGGCCTCTCATGGCAGCAGTTATAGATTTTATTTCTGGAGAACAAGATAACAATTTAGTTAACTTTTGTGCTTCCTCTCTCTAGAAGCAAGTATTTTATAAAATTTGGAAAAGATCAATCAAAAGCATTATTCTCAATGAATATGTACATAAGTTTCTATGTTCAAAGAGTCATAATGTGGAAATACATGATGAAAATGAAAGTTGTTTCAGAAGGCCAAAACTGACCAGTGAAGTTTGAGAAGCAGAAAAAACCAGCGTCTTCTGAGATGGACTTAACAGTTTCCTGACATTCTAAAGGTGAATGGTATAAAATTAAATAAAGTACATTTCTGGTCCCTAAAAAATTAAGATTAGAAATCTCATGTAGGTAAAAAGTCTGCACATATTCTGTAAAGATAGAGACCAGACCAGGTAGTATAAAGGGTTGGCATGTGCTACTTCTCTGCTGCTTCCTTTGTTCAGTGTGGTGAACTTGGCCCCAGGACAGGAAGATGAGGGGTGGAACATTTGAGAGTGTAGAATGACCTAGATGGGTATAAGTGATTCACTGGTGTCAAAGTTATGCCCACTTATCAGTTCATTCTCTTTTATTAACTCTTTCAAAATAATTTTTTCTAATATAATCTTGAGACTCCCAAGGTAAGAATAAGACCATTAGAAAGACTGATCAGATGTATAGTTAGTTAGGGCTTATTATAAACCACACTCCTCACCACCACTGTGCTGCCCAAGGATAAGGTGGGCCATAAAGCATAGCGTAGTGCCTGGAGACCGAGATTCAAGGGTTATTAGAGTCCAGGGGAGAGGAAGTAAAATTGTAATGTGGATTATTTCCTATTGTGTGATATACCAGAACAACCAGGGTTCTACAGAAATAAAAATTCCATTTAGCAAATATAATACTTCCAAGTTAATAATGAAGGCTGTGAAAATCGTCCATGGTGTGGTACTGCAATGGCAAAGACAATCTGAAGCAAAGGGAAGTCCAGGTTACAATCCTGCACTCTGTACCTAGGGGCTGTATTTTTCTGAGCAGACATGTAGAGCCCAGCGGCTCAGAACAACATGGCATGTAACTGTCTGAAAGTATGTGTGTCAGTTCAATAGAATATCAACTAACAGATGTGAGGAGGATCAGGTACCAGCAATATGCTTTTCACATCAGGCTCCTGCCACCTGCTGGGAGCTGGCATTCTATATCTCAGCCTTGGTTACTTGGCTTTGGGCATGAATCTTGCTAAGCAACCAAGAATAGATGCTCTATGTACCTATCATAGCCCCACCTAATGGAAGCACTCACAGTTAGTACCCACAGGAAATACAAAGGTGAGGATTCCCCCCTGCAACGGTGGGTAGCAGGGCCAGAGTATATATGGTGGAGTGTCAAGAATATGAGTGATTGCTATTGTACCCTAAAAAATGCAAATGCAGTTAATCTTTTAAGGCTGTTTCCTTCCATAGTACTTGTTTATGGCTACTGTTAAGTTTAAGTTCTTTAAAAATAAAGTAAAGCAATATTGAGCATCTACCACAAATCAGACACTAGGTCAGGATCTATCACCTGTTTTTTATTTACGCCAAACAACTCTATAAACACAGTTCTGTTTTAATTTGAAAATGGGAAAATGTGTCTTATAGAAGTCAACTAGCTTACTAAGAGCTAGTAAGTGGGCAGCCTGGGTGTGAGCTCGCTAGCCTTCTGGTACTAACTTGGTGTTGGTAAAAATAAAACAATTGTAGTATGAAAAATGAACATGTTTTATGAGGCAATATCATAAATAAGTAGCTTTTTGCAGATTCTAGATATCACCTCTCCTGGCACCCTGGTTAACTGCCCTGGGACAAGATTGACTGGAGAGACAAAATGTGAAATTATTTTCATCCACATGCACAGGGAATGCATGAGACAGGAACACGCATCATTATCAAGTTGGCACTAAATTGGGGAGGCAAAACTATAGAAGATGTATTCCCTCCCCCAGATGCAATGGCACTAGCTTCAGCCTTGCTCTCCACATATGGAAGTCGGGGGTGGGGTACATGGCATATGCTGTAAAGGGAGAAAACATGGATAAGAAGGAACTAACAGAACCTCCCTCTTTGGTCTATAGACCCAGTTCTCAAGCCTGAACCTCCTATTCCTTGCTGGTTTACACATCCCAATCACTTCGATTCTTGCACACCTAATCCCTGCCCATATCTTCTGTCTCCAAACTCTACCCTCAGTATCAGCTTCCAGCCTGGGTCTTCTGGCAGATGCCCCCTGTTTAATTCTTCCTTGCCTTTGCAACATCAGTCCTTGTCTTCTAAGGATGCACTGTAAGCATCATCATTCCTCAGGTTGGTCCATGATCCACTTCTAACAATGGACCTGGCAGGGACTTGGCCTCCCTTTGGCCAGCTGATGACCCAGCATCAGGTCCCTCAGATCCCCCATCCTGCAATGCCTCACACTAGGCTGGAATTTTTATATCATACTACAATATGTTCTTGTTTTAACCAATATGTGCTTTACAGTATAAGAGATTACGTGGAAAGGTGGGGGGGTGGTCTCAGCTTGAGGAGCTCTGCCTGCTCTTCATTGACTAGTCACTAATGCAACAAATATTTATTGAGAACCTACAGGGTGTCAGTTTATTGGTCTATGGAAAAAATTACTCAGAATAAAAATTAGTAAGGAACACACAAATAATATTTAAAAATGAGCTATCTGTTACCATGCCAATTTAAATATTTTTCTATCTTCTTTAGCATCCAAAAATTTGCTGACACCAGTGTGAGAGTCTCAAGCCAAATTGCATCACCTAATCATTACTTTCCAAAGCAGAAACCTGCCCATCACCTGCTTCATAGCTTCTTTCAATGCTATGGGCTACTAACCTGCACAGTTCACGTGCCAGCTTCACTCTCTAATAGCTTCAGTGAAATTGGATAGATAGCCCATGGTTTCTTTGTAGAAGGAGAAAGGAAATAACTTAACAGTGGTGAGGCAATGGATGAGTTACTTGATTCCTACTTTTGAAGTTTAATGAACTCTTGTAGGGGAGACACAGAGGGACAAAATTTTACTGACTCACCCCTCATAAAAAGGGGCATTTTGAAAGCTATGTAATTCCAGACCTAGATTTGGTTTACTGACAGTTATTAAGTGCACTGTTTAACATCTTTATGATGATGTGGGTGCCAGACTGGATTTAAATGACACCCTTCAGCAGGTCTCAAAATCTTCCCTATAGCTGTACTTAACTGTTCCTGGGGAGCCTGTAAAACACGTCTTGCAAATCCATCAAACATGTAACATACTTCACCTACCAAACATTTCTCAAACATCCAAGATTCTCAGGGACTCCTGCTTAGATGCTTACACCCTTTGCTACTAACAAGTATTGGGTCTAGAGCCTAGGTAACATGTTGATAGTACGTAGTCTTCCAGAGAATATGGGCTAAATTCAAAAGACTGTATTAAGTAGTGACATTTCTAGGCCATAGAGAGATCTTTGAAAATAGGAGAATTTTCTAGACAAGGGAGCTTCCTGCTCCATCAGAGTTCGTCAAAATCAGGGAAAGTGGCTTGCAGAGGCAGGGACTCCTACTTGAGGTTAGGTACAAGAGGGAGATACATGCTCTCCGAGGGTATGTGAGTCAGAATCCCCTGGGGAAGCATTTGGAATCCCTGCAGAGTGATTCTGATGCCCCCAGGTGGTGAACCCGCTGTTTAATAGTCAATACTATTTGGGTTGTGGAGTGCAAAATGACATACTCTTAAATTGGCTACACGTCTTAGAGTGGTTTCTCCACCCAGTTTGTATAGAAGCCTCCCAGACAGATGATGTCAGTGCAACTGTAGAGGAGACTCGTTAAAATCTGTGCTCTCACTGGCTGAAAAAAGTATTCCTGGAACCCTCAGGAACGTGGGAATACAGACTGGGGCAGTCATTCTGGATAGCAATCAGGAAGCACATGGTGAAATTAAGTGTGCCTATACCTTATGACCCAGCCATCCCTTTCTGGTGTCAACATCCCAGAAACACTCAGGCACAGGTCCATTGAGGGACATGCATAAGGCTGTTGAATGCAGCACTGGGCGGAAGAATAATGATGATGATGATGATGATGATGATGGCTAACACTTGCTCGATGCCTATGTACACTCAGTATGTTCTCAGTAATCTATATGAGGTAGAGATCATTACTATATTTGTTTTAGAAATGAGAACACTGAGATAGAGGTAAGTTGAGTAAATGGGCTAATTCACACAGTGGTGAATGGGATTGATGCCAAGCAGTCTGGCTTCTGAGTGTGTGCTCCTAACCACTATGCCTTACGGCCTACTTCTGTGTCCATCACTGGGAAGTGAATAGGTCAATGTGGAATATTATTCATAGAGCACATGGACAAATCTTAAAAGCATTGAGTTGAGAGAAATAAAAGAAAAATAATAAGTTCCATAGTCTATTATATATGTAAAGCAAAGACAATATAATATCATAAAATGTAAGCCAAAATAATATAACATCATAAAATTTCCAATATAGTACACACACATCCAGGGGTACACTAGTGAGTATCTGAGGTGGGGACAAGTAGGAGCCAGGAGTGAAGAGGAAATGTATAAAACAAAACCAAACCAAATGAGAAAAAGACTTGCCTAGATGGTAATAATTGGGTGCCATGAATTGAAGAGTGCTTAGCTCTGCTGCTCTCTTCTTCTGAGGTTCGTATGCCCCTCCCCCTCATAATGCCCTACATAAAACTCCATGCAAAGCTTCATTACACCTTTAGGAAGGAGCAATGAGGGCAAATTCATTCTCATTCTCATTCTCAGAGCGCCATCTGGTAAGCAGTAGAACCCTGCACCATGTATGTGTTCTACCTGGCATTTTACTACCCCTTAAGATGTCAGTTGATTTCCTCCCATTTGACAGATGCAAAGAGAAGCAGTTCAGGAGGTAGTGACCTTGCAGGTTATCAGCGGAAGTGGCACTTGACCCAGGTTCCCAGCTTGGAGGTTCAGCGTTGTGGTTTACTGCACGCCTGTTGCAATGTCCTGGTAACCACCAGTTTCCTCTGTAGAAACAGCCATTATTTCCAAGAACCAGAGTAATTTCCCTGGTAATGTTTAATGAAGAAGACCTCAAAATAAAAACTATACATTTGGGATGACAATAAAGTTATTTTAATAATTTTTTATATGGTTACATAGGAATATGGCATTATTGTAAGCTCTCTGAGAAAATGGTTTACTTGATTTCATGTATCTCTGGCAGTGGCTGCCTAGCCTAGCACTTGACCTTGTTTTGAACATGCCCACAACTCCATTGCTTGTCTGGTAATGGGCATCTCTTTATCCATTCTTGTTGGAACATCTTAGAAATGTGAATTCCAGAATTTCTAAATAAATTAATATGAGCATAGCTTACATTTGCATATCATTGGTCCCTCTACAGATGAAGAATTAATTCATAGTTAACATTGTAATCAGACAGACCTCACTCAGTAAATGATTCAACAAGACGTTATTTGGAAAAAGCACCATGACTATAAAATGCAGTTACATCATTTGTGCTCTAGTAAGTCTGGCTGGCACGAGAATTTGGCTTCTTTCAAACCTCGGAGGTTTTTTCCTCACAACATGTATTTATAAATTGCCCACTATCTGACACTATTTGGAGAACAAATGAGCCACAAAACTGACAAGACAAAGGTCGATGGATCAAACATACAGGATTGTCAACCAGAACTGCGATTGCTGTACTTGCCTCTCTCTTAAAATTTTATTTAGGTTGACTATCTTTTTCTTATTGCTATTTATGATTTCTTAAAATACTGTTTATATAAATCCTTTGCTGGATACATGAGTTGCAAATATCTTTCCTCCATCTATGGCTTGTCTCTTTAGGCTACCCCTGATTTCTCTTAATGAACAGTTCTTAAATTTAATAAAGTCTAATCAGTGTTTTCCTGTAAGAGCTAGTTATTGTAATCTGTTTAAGTAATCTTTGACTACTTGATACAGATATTTTAAAGTTTGTAAATTTTACAATCAATACCTCAGTGCTGGAGACTAAAAACTAGCAAGAATTTCTCCACCCACTCATGGACATGGACAACAGTGTGTAGATTGTATGTGGGGGTGGGGAATAAGGGAGACAAATGGTAATGGAAAAACACAATAAAAATAAAGTTTAAAAAAACTAACAAGAATTTGCCATATTAGCAATTCTGGGGAACTATTTTACAATCCAAACCATTTGTATTATCCTTCTAAATGGCATAAGTTTTCTCCTGTGAATCATGTTTCCTCATTCTCCATTCCCCAAATTTCATATCCAGATTTAAACACTTGGCCTACCGTCTTCCTCTGTTTGTCCTTCCCACCATTCTTCCCTTCCCTCTGTACTCATGGGCTGCCTTTGTGTTCTATTTCAAATGTTCTTGAGGTTCTTCGTTGTGTAAGGGTTACTATTAGTTATTAAGAGCTTATTTACTGTCTGCCAGGCCTGGTGCAAAATGTTTTTCAAGCCTGCTGTTATTTAATCTTGTGGAAAACTGGTCAGGTATCTACTAGCACAATTTCAGAGGAAAACTGAGGTTTAATGAAATCAAAGTTTTTAGCTAGAAAGCTACAAAGCCAAAATCCAAGCTGAGGTCCACCAGACCCAAGTTAGTGCCCTGCACCTTCATATCGTATAGCCTCTCCTAGCTATTAGAGTAGGCTTTTTAATCCTGATGGGAGCCCCACATCTTCTACCTAGGACTGAAAGACTATTTAGAATTACCTTTTTTTTTTTTTTTTTTTTTTAAATCTAGAAATAAATGTAACCAAAAGAGGTGAAAGAACTGTATTCAGAAAAATGTAAGACATTGAAAAAAGAAAGTGAAGAAAACACAAATATATGGAAAGATATAACATGCTCCTAGATTGGAAGGATTAATATTGTTAAAATGTCCCTCCTACTTAAAGCTACACACAGATTCAATGCAATGTCTATTAAAGTACCAATTGTATTCTTCTTGGAACTAGAACAACTTATCCTAAAATATGTATGAAATTGCAAAAGACCCTGAAGAGCTAAAGAAAAACAGGTGAGTGGTATTACTCTCCCTGATTTAAAAAATACTACAAAGCTGCAATAATCAAAACAGAGCATGGGGAAGGATCTCTGAGGTAACCAGGGAAACCATGCTGTGGGATGAGGGGACATTTCTTTTAAAATGGTCCTTCATAGCATAAGAGCATTTCTATTGTTACTGCATAAAGAGAGGTGCAGAATATCTCCTGCAATCCAGCCCAGACAAAGGCATACATCGAAGCAGGTTCCCGAGAAAACCGACTTCATGTTTGTCCTGAACTTTCTACTTTTATATGTAGTTATGTCATGATCTCATCTGATCCTTAGAAGAATCCTTCTGAAGTCAAGAAAGCAGGTGTAGAGGGGTCAATTTTATAGTAGTACAAGCTATAAAGAAGCCAAATAACTTGTCTAATTAGTTCAAGTAAATAGCAATAGGTCCACGGCTGGAATGTCAGTCTCCATATTTCTATTCTAGTGTTTTTCTACTGGGCCTTACTCCCTCTATAACAAGCGTCACTGACATTTAAATCAATGCCTCCTGGTAACTCTCTAAGTTCCAAGCATTTTCCTTAAAGTTCAGGGGCATAAAGAAACTATGGTTCTCAGCGACAAGTTTAGGGGAGAAGAGAGGAATCAAAGCACTCCCATCACAAGTATTCAGCTGGATGAACTATTCCAAAGTGAACACAGCCATGAAATCACCACCCAGATCATGATATAGAATGAAACGGACACCCTAGTAGTCTCTTTTAGGTTAGTGGTGCTCACCATTAAAGAGGCTAAGGCAGACCAAAATAAAGATAGATGACAGTTGTAGAAATTAAACTTCCAGAGGGACGTTGGAAAAAGGGAAGGTCATGTAAGGCTCTCCAGGTGAGGTGACCTAAACAGCAGCCTAGCCCAGCCATCACAGGAAAGTGCCAAACGGTTGGTAGGGAAGGGAGCCTTGGCAGGAAAGAAGCTCAAAGAACAGGGGAGGCTGCCTCTTAGCCTCCTAGGGAGAGCCTCTAGTGGGACTGCAGGAAGACGGAAGACTTGGCACCCCATGCCCCACTGAGGAGACCCAGGGAGCTTCTGTACCCTCTCTCCCACTTTGCTTCTGGGTATGGTGACAGGGCCTCCATGGCTAAGAGCTCTTTAAAGTTCCCTTCTCCCCCAACACTCTCAACCTCACCTTCACTTGCTTTCTGTGGGGTTTCTATGCTGGTTAGAGACATGAGAAAAAGTCAACTCTCACCAAAGGCAGCAGTTAGAAAAGATGCTAGTGGCTTTAGCTCAGCTCCTTCCTCAGGCACTGCTTGAGAGAAACACAGTGTAAAGAAATCAAACACACACACTCCTTGCACAACTTAGAGATAATGGAGCGGTGGATGTGGTTTAACTAGACACTTCCTTAGGAAAGAGTGTTGCAGTGTTTGTGAAACAAGTGATAAAACTGACTAAGACCATAAAACTTCAGGTTTTCTCATGCTTGAATGATAACTGCTGATTAACCTAAAACTGGGGGCTCTGTGTATGCTATTACTAATATAAATATTTCAAAGCAGAAACTCTAAAATAGGAAGCTATGTGAAAAAACAAGTTGGTTCACATCCCTTCATTAACATGTTTACATCCAGCTCATCCATCCGCACTGAACTTTTCTAAAACTCCTTCAGAAAAAGGGTAGACTCTGTGGCAGCAGTTGGGAAATTTTTTAGGCATTTCTGAGAGTGCCGTTAGGGATAGAAAAATATGCAAATTTGGCATAATTGTGAATGGCTAGTCTTTTTGGTGCCTGCCCAGGCATCTGCCTTGCCCCATCACTCTTCCCAACCTGTCTCTTTCAACTTTCTAGTATTACCCCACTTTCACCCTGGGGCAGGTTCCTATAACAAGGGTTTTTAAACATTTTCATTTGTGACCATAGGGGAAAAAAATGTTTTGCTTACAAAGACACACACCCACACCCACACATTCCTTTTTTTTCTCAAATTTTTAAAATTATTGTTTTATTACAGTTGTCCCATTTGTCCCCTGTTGCTCTCCCCTGCCTCACCCACCCTGTCCCTCTCCCAGAGTCAATCCCCACCCTGTTTAAAAAGGTTTGTGAAATAATAGCTATCTTCTCCATCTATTTTATACTTGGATATTTTCTAGTTTATTCTAATCTTTTACTTAAAAAATGCAGAACTCTACCCTCCGAACTAATTTTCACAACCCATAGCTTTTTGTCTCATCCCAGGAAAAGTATTGATGGATGAGGTAAATTTTGCTTTGCTTTGTGTTGGTTGTCAATGAATATTAAGGTTTCACCATTGCTTGAGCTTTCTGAGTTTTATTCATGAGCAATGTAAGATTCTCTCGGCAGCCTGGGTGAAGAAGAGAGGTTCTGGGTAGGCCCTTAATTCCCTCCGATTTAAAAGGGTAGTCCCCAGGACTCTTGGGTCTTGCAGAAATACTGGATGCACTTTTGAAGCATATTGAAGTCAGATAAGAGGGTGCAGTGGATAGGTGATGCAGTAGTTTGTCTGACACTTAAATCCTGAATTACTTTATCATGTTGACATGGTACTATGGTAAGTTTCTTTTTTTTAAGTTTTATTTATTATTTTTAGAGAGAGGGGAAAGGAAGAGAGGCAGAGAGGGAGAGAGACATCAATGTATGGTTGTCTTTTACCTGCCTCCAGCTACAGACCTGGCTGGAGACCTGGCTTGCAACCTGGTTATGTTGCCCTGGTTGGGAATCAAACCAGTGACCTTTGGGTTTGCAGGCTGGTGCCTTATCCACTGTGCCACCAACCAGGGCTTATGGGAAGTTTTTTGAAACACATCATAAATAAATATGACTGATCATAGCCATTTTTGCTTTAACTTTCATTTACTTCAAAAACCAAAAAAGGCTTGCAGGCTTAGGTTCATGGGCTGCCCACCCTCTTTCAGATAGAGAGTGAGACATCACTGGTATGGCTGAGGCTGGTAGGTAGAGGTTAAAAGGACAGCTTAAAGGGTTAAAGAAGGGCTTCTGCAAGAGGAAAGCAAGAGCTACAATGAGAGGAGTTATGGCAGTAGCTAAAAATAAGGTTGTAATGGGAATGCCAAGTGAAAAAGCTAGGAATATGAAGTTCAGCTTATAATAATGAAAAACAAGCTAAAACAAGAACATTAAAGGTACTAAAACATGGATTCTAAACCAGTGCAGCATGTAAAAAAGAAAGGGAGAGTATTCTTCCCTAGTGACTCTGATATGTAAAAAATAAGCACTTTTTTACATGTAAATAGGAGGATATATTTTGCTCATAGATGGGAAAAATTAACATTATTAAAATGTTTATACTACTCTAAAAACACAGCTTCAAAAATTTTTCATAGAACTATAACAAATACTTTTTAAATGTATATGAAACAATAAAAGATCCCAAATATTGAAAAAGAACAAAGTTGGAAGTATCATGCCACCTGATATTAAACTATACTATAAAACTATAGTAATCAAAATAGCATAGCACTGGCCTAAAAACAGACACATAGATTAATGGAATAGACTAGAGAGCACAGAAAAAACCCACACTTATTTTTTAAGTATATTCTATTGATTATGCTGTTACAGTTGATTCAAATGCCCCCCATTGCTCCCCTCCACTCAGTATCCCCTTTCCCTTCAGCAATCCAGCAATTCATGTGCATGGGTCATGTATGTAAGTTCTTTTGATTCTCCCTTTCCTAAAGTATTCTTAACATCCCCTTGTCTATTTTGTTCTTTACAATTATGCTTCTTAAACCCTGCATCATTTTCCTCATTCTTTCCTTTTCCCCTCTGAGCTGATAATCCTCCAAATGATATTCATACCTATGATCCTGGTTGTTTGCTTTGTTTGTTTTTGTTTTTTAGATTCAATTGTTGATAGTTGTGAGTTTGTTGTTCATAGTTTTTTTCTTTTTCTTTTTAATTTAATTTTATTGTTGTTGTATTTCATCTATCCCCTTTTTACTCCCCTCTGTCCCCTTCCCTACCCACCCACTCCCCCACAAAGTCAGTCCCACTTGTTGTCCATGTCTATGGTTCTTCCATACTAGGTTTTTGTCTAAACTGCCCCCCTTCTTTGCCTCTTTCTTCCCCCTCCCCCTGCCACCCTTCCTCCTGCCCACTGAAGGCCTATTCACTGTATTCTTATATCTGGTTCTGTTTTGCTTGTTGTTTGTTTTGTTCATTATTATCCTGTAATGGGTGAGATCATATGGTATTTGTCTTTCACTGACTGGCTTATTTCACTAAGCATAATACTTTCTAGTTCCATCCATGTTGTTGCAAAGGTTAAAAGTTCCTTCTTTCTTTCTGCTGTGTAGCACTTTTTATTTATGGTTCAATTTCCATTTGTTAAGCATCTGTACAAATTAAAGGTATTTGCCCAAGGTCACACAACTTATAATTAGAATTAAGTCCAGATCTTTATGATCCCAAATGCCAGGTCTTTTTCACCAAATCCTACTAACTCCCAAAATGATTTCTAATCTAGTGGGACTATCAGTGAATAGTTTTGTAGGGTTTCCTTCCCCTTAAATATTTTTTTTTTCTAGTGATCATGAATTACTTTTATAATAAAAAAGCAAACTCAAACTATTCTATTTAGAAGAAAATAGTGCTCACCAGGAAATTGTTACCATAATAAATAAGAAAACATTACAACTATCTCAAACTATTTTGCTAGTTCTAGTTTATTCTGTAAATACCTTTTTTCAGGTTGAAATGCATTTCATATTTGAGAAGTTCCTTCCTCTAATAACCACCTTTATTTGGTTATATTGGAGCCATATTTTAGGCTCATTTTTTTTTCTTCATTAGACAAAACACAGCTGAAGTTTCTAGCTCTTTTTTTAAAAAATGTTGGATTGATAAAAGTTCCCCAGTAGAAAAAAGTGACTAGAGTGGAAGACTCATTATTGAGGGTTAAGAGAGGTCAATATAGAAGTGACTAAAGGGTTAATTCTCGAAAGGTCATGTCTATAAGGCAGCTTTCTCTCTGTAATAAAAGGAGCCATTATAAAGTGAATCCAATTAAATTAAATATAAAGTTCAGAAGAGGGCTGCAAAAATAAAGAGGCTGGGCTTAACCTCAAAACTTAACCTTTGTTACAATTTTTATTTTTCAAATTGGCCTCAGTTCTGGGCCGCTCTTCTCATTGCTATCATTTTCATATGTGAATTGAGAAATCATGACTTCATGATCTTTGAGTCCAAAGGCCATCCAAGAAGACATTTGCCTGTCTAAAACGTGCATTCTGAGCCCTGGCTGGTAGCACAGTGGATAAGGTGCCGGCCTGCAACCCAAAGGTCGCAGGTTCGATTCCTCAGCCAGGGCACATAACAAGGTTGCAAACCAGGTCACCAGTCAGGTCGGTGGCTGGAGGCAGGTGAAAAGCAACCATACATTGATGTCTCTCTCCCTCTCTGCCTCTCTCCCTTTCCCTCTTTCTAAAAATTAAAAAAAAAAAAATAATGAAACTTGCATTGTGAGACAAACTCACTAAAGGTAAACACACAGGAGGAAAAGAAAGCAAATGCCCCTTAACCAAATTGACATGTATGAGAATGATTATTTGGTCAAATGAAACCATCTTCCACCCCTCTCTTTTTCTCAAATGTAACTACTATTAAAGTTTTATTCTGCCTATACTGATTCAGCTCTCATGGTGAAATAGAGGCAGAGGTATTTGCTAGCATATTTAAAACTTTGGCTGTATGATTTTGGTCATTGTGGAGGGATGGGTAAAGGAAAGCAGCCCTTGTGACTCAAGGCTTACTGGTTTTCCTATAGACAAAAGAGATGGAAAGCAAAGGCCCACACAGGTTTTGTGGACTGAACAGCCAAATCTGAGGGCAAAAACAGTCTATAAATTGTCCCAAGAAAACTAAGCATTTGGGGACACATATTGCCACATTGTGTTACGTGACTATCAAAGCTACATGCAGAAGAAATAGTGCTGTAACTTCCAACATAATGAGGATTACTGGAGTGTGCCCTACAAGTCAGGACCTGGGTAAGTCTCCCATATTCTTGTAACCGTGGGGACAAACAATCCTAAGTAAAGAAGTCTCCCATTGACAACTTGGAAACCTCTGCAATATGAGAGGAGGCCAAAGGAGAATTATAAGGGAGACTGGAAAGACATGAGGAGATTTACTTTGGGGGGAAGAAATGCATTGCTATAGAAAGAATAAAAACCACAAAGCAGATTCCTGTGCCATAACACCAAGACTGGAGTTCCCCCAGAGAACCATTCTTAAAGGGTATAATTAACTGGTGAATTCATGGCCTCACATCAATGCAGTCAACCAATTAAGCATGGTTGTGGACCAGAGGAATGTTGGTCATGATGTAAGCAGGGAGAATCATCTAGGACGGCATCCCCCTCTGTGTCTGGAAATATAATTCTAAGTTAGAATCTAAATCAAAATTTTTCTTGTGGGCACATCCATCCTGATTCCTTTTCTCTGTAACATCTGACCTCAGCTGGCTGCTTTGGCAGTTGGACCTTGAATCAGGTCAGACATTTACCTAATTCAAAAGGTATAGACTCATAGATGCAGAGAGCAGATTGACAACTGTCAAAAAGGAGGTGGGTTGAGGATCTGGGTTAAAATGGTGAAGGGATTAAACAGAAACAAATATGCAAGAACTCATAGACAACATTATGGTGACTATCAGAGGGGACAGGGATGGGGCAGGTAGAAGAAGGTAAAGGGGTATAAATGGTGATGAAGGAGACTTGATGGGGTGGCGAACAGAATGTAATATACAGCTAATGCATTATAGAATTGTACACCTGAAACCTATGTAATTTTATTAACCTTGTTAAATTCAATAAAAAATAAGTAAAGAAATAAATTAGAGACCTGGCTGGTGTCACAATGGATAAGGTGCTGGCCTGCAAACCCAAAGGTCACTGGTTCGATTCTCAGCCAGGGCACATAACCAGGTTGTGAGCCAGGTCTCCAGGCAGGTCCCCAGCTGGAGGCAGGTGAAAGGCAACCATACACTGATGTCCCACCCTCTCTGCCTCTCTCCCTTACCCTCTCTCTGGAAATAATAAATAAAATCTTTAAAAAATAAATTACTCCTTTATCAAATAATAAAAAAAACACACAAAACATTCTCTCTTAACTAGGAAAGAATGTGCAGCTCTATAGGAACTGGCCCATGTTCCTAGAGGCTCCCTAGTTAGCCTTATAGGAAAAAAGAATTGCTAATTGTTCCACAGGTCTTATTTATTGAGTCCCATCTTTGGCTTCTCCATTGTCTTTTGGGAATTATTTAGGGTGTTAATTACTTTATGCAATGAGAGATTTTTTAAGCTCCATGTTCACTTTCAGAGTATCTGGCCACAGAAATCAAAGAGAGATGAAATTGGCCAAAGTTCACATTTAGGTATGCTGCATAAAAATATTTTAAATGGTCAAATATGACATATCTTAACTCTGCTAAGTTCCTGTAATGTCACCTCCCACACTGTGAATCTATACCAAAGGCCAAGGAAATGAGGAAATGATGGCATTTCCTTTAACTGTGAGTGGGATTATTAGGAAAGATTGTTGTTGTTTTTTTTGTTTTTGTTGTTAAAACTACTCATTTATACTAGTTACATCTCCAAGGGGATGACAGCATCATGTCTGCTGCTATGCTTGTACCTCATCCATGTCCTGGATCAGTTACTTGTACACCTGTTAGTAGATTATAGTTATGTGGATGGTGGGATGTCATTTATTTTTGTGTCACCAACTGCTAGCTCAATTTTTTTCACATAGTAGAAACTCCAGAAGCATTTTCTTAATTAAATTAATAGTGGACTCTGTTTTTCTACTGAGTTCCAGCATTGAGCAAGCCCAAGATGATTTAAAAAAATCCAAAGGAATAGGATGCAGGAGATCTGTAGTGAGGTGAATGGTGCACTCCACCCCTCATCCAAAAAATATATGTCCATCTGTGGTACCTGTGAATGTGACTTTATTTGGATAAAGGGTCTTCACAGATGTAATTAAGGATCTTGAGATGATATCTTGGATTATCTAGATGGGTGAGCCCCCAAACCAGTAACAACTGTCTTATAAAAGACAGATGCACACAAAGGAGGAAGTGATGTGAAGATAGAATAGAGGCAGAGGTTGGAGTGATGATGCTTCTACAAGTTAAGGAACACCAATAATGCTGGCAGCATGGGACCAACCCTATCAACACCTGAGGCATATAGTCTCAGAACTGTGAGGATAGCTTTCTGTTGCTTTAAGCCACCAAGTTTGTGATAATTTTTAATGGCAGCCACAGGAAGCTAATGTAGGATCTACAGAAGGTCCATGGGAAGCAGATGGAACATTCCTGTGGAACTGACAGGTCCTGTCACATAGCAAGGATAGGTAGAAAGGCCAGGCGCATAGCCCACCTGCTTGCCACATGCTATTGAAAAGTTCACTCAATGAGGACTTACTGATTCTAAGTTCTGGCCCAGCTTCACATTGGGAAAGTTACTCTTTCTCCCTGTACACTTGGTTGCCTTGTTATAAAATAGAGGTTCTGTCACTGCATCTCACGTATCTCACAGAAATGTCAGAGGCAGGGTAGAGGGGCACAAGTTTGTAGTAGGGACATGTACAGAAGAGAATAATTTGAATGGCACAGTTTGAAGACTCACTAGTAAAGCATTAAAGAGCACAAGATGTTTAGATTAAGTAGTTGCCTTCTACCAGTGAGAGAGTGGGCACTTGCTCATGTATTTTCCAGGTAGACCAAACTTATACATTATTTCATCTATATGAAGATTTAACAGTCTTCAGCTGACAACACAGCTGTGTCAGCTAGAATGCCTGCAGCTGAGCCAATATAAATTATTACCCAGAATATTCTAAGCCAGAAAAATGGCTTATTCTAAAAGAACTTTAGTCCTAAGTAAGGCCACCTGGGGCCTTGGCTTTCCCATAGAAGCTTCTAGTTTCCTCCTGGGTCTCATAGACTGAATCATCTTGCCATTCCACAGCTACTTTTGGCCCAAGAAGTTGCCATGTGAAGTGAGTAGGATCCACCCCTTACTCATCCTGGAAAGGACCCAGGACAGGCACAGAGCCCACAGCAAAAAATGATTCTGAGCTCCAGTGAGAGCTCTGTTCCTGCTCTTGTCCAGGTGCCAGAGCTGTTAATGCAGACTGAGCAACACTTCCTTGATCACCCAGTATATGCAGAGTCAGTTAATAGCATTTGGTTTTCTGAAAGATACACTCCCCAGATCACTGGTGATAAATACACGGAAGTCTGCGAAGCAGCAAAGCTTCCCCCACACGGCTCCTTGGGATTGGAATCATGGCTGTCTTTACTCACTGTGGAATATTACTTTTCTAAGTCCCAGTTTCTTCATTTGTAGAATAATACTACCCAATATATAGTGTAGCTGTAAATATGAAATCAAATAATATAGATGAAAGCTTTAGCACTGGAAGTAAAGCCATAAGGCATGTAAATCTCAAAAAATAGGAGCTGAAAAAAGCCTGATTCTCAGAGGGGAGCAAAAAGGGGATGGATGTAATACAACAACAATAAATTTTTTTAAAAAAGCCTGATTCTGTGCACCTCTTCCCCCACCCCCACCCCGCCCCCTTTTTGGTATCTTACCATTTGGGGCTTATAGTCCTTAATCCTTTGGTAGGCACATTTTGGATATCCCCAGACTGACTTCTCTAACTAACACCATTGACTACCTCAGGCCAAAAATAAAATACTCTTCCTTTTTTGTCTCTACTTCCTTTCTCTGAAGGAAACATTATCAAGGCCCTCCTTACATTTCTTTGGCATTCATTCTTCTCTACATGGGGGCAGGTTCTTACTGCAAGACCACGCGGGGCATGGTAGGAGGGAAAAGCCAAGAATTCAGGGAGCTAATGACCCTATGAACAGCATAGATGGGAGATAGTGGATAAACATTAAGGATCTAAATGTAACAGTTAAAAGGCAAAGGAGGAAAGCGTAGATTTCAAAAGCAAAACTATAGAACATGTTTCCCACAGAGATACACTTAAAATGTCAATATAAAAACATAGGTGGAAAGTAAATAGTTGGAAAAAAATAAGCCATTCAAACATTAAGCAGAAGGCTGGAGTGACTAAGTTAATGACAGACAAAATGGACTTCAAACTAAAGAGCATTATTAATAATCATAAAAAGACATTTCATAATGATCGAAAGAGCAATTCATCAGAAAGTTAACAATTGTGAACTTGCATACACCTAATAATAGAGACTTAAATGCAGAAAACAAATTTTGAGAAAATGAAAGGGAAAATAGACAATTATAGCACATAGTATGAAATTTCAACTCCCCTCAGTCCACTGGCTAAAAATATAAGACAAAATTTAAAAATTAAGGAAGATGTGGAAGATCATAACAATATTATAAACCAACTTAACCTAATTGACATTTATAAAGCATTATATACAACTGCAATATACAAACATACCAAAGAAATGAAAGAAGACCTAAATAAATGGAGAAGTACCATGCTTATAGTATTTTAATAAAATACCAATAAAGATTCCAGCAAATATTTTTTGTAGAAAATAGAAAGCTAATAAAAATTATATTTGAAAGTGAAAAAGAACTACATAACTTAAACTACTTTTAAAAAGAGAGAATCCTGATTCGATTCCCAGCCAGGGCACATAACCAGGTCCCCAAGCCAGGTCTCCAGCCAGGTCCGTAGCTGGAGGCAGGTGAAAGACAACCATACATTGATGTCTCTCTCCCTTCCCTTCTCTCTAAAAATAAGAAAATAAATAAAATCTTTAAAAAATACATAAATAAAAAGAGAGAACAAAGTTGGAAAGTTTATTCTACTTATAAAGCTTTAGTAATAAAAACAGTTCAGCATTGACAAAAAGATCATATGTTTTTATCAATAAAATAGGATAGATTATAGAAATTAATCCCCCTAGAAATGATCGATTGATTTAATGGAAAAAAGTCCTTTTTAAAAAGCTGAGGCTTCATGTCAATATAAGAATAATTAATAAATATCAAGCTTTTCCCCATACTATACACAAAAATAAACCTGAAATAAATCAAGGACCTAAATGTAAAATCTAAAATTAATAAACATTAGTAGGGAAGACAGAAGAAAATCTTTATTACTGTGGAGTAGACAAAGGCTTCTCAGGCCTTTGTCTCAGACTGCAAAGAACATAAACCATAAAAAAAATTATAAAATTGAACTTTATCTAAATAAAAACCATTTTTCTTCAACAGAAAACAAGAAGGAAAGACTCAAATTGGATTAAATATTTGCAACACATACATATAATAAAAGACTTATTTTCATAGTATATAATTGGAGCTATTTTTACTCATCATACTTCTAACACCAAATATGTGAGGTTTTTGTTTCTACACCAGCAACCAATTATTTAATTCTTTGGACACTGACTGTGTGTTCTAGTTTGCCACTAACAACCCAGAGTTAGTGTCTGATTCCATAAGTGTAAGGGCCCAGTCCCACAAGACTACCCTAGCTTCAAAAGCCAGTTGCAAGTCCAGGATGCCACCTGTCCTTCTCAACAGGCTATAAATTGGAGTTTCCCACAACCCCCTCCTCAGGTTTAATAATTTGCCAGAATGGCTCACAGAACTCAGGACAGCCCTTGACTTCCTATTACTGGTTTATCATAAATGATATAACTCAGGGATGGACAAATGGAAGAGATGTATATAGGGCCACTCTCCCATCACTCTACCATCACCCTCCTGTCACCACATCCCTATGTTTAGGGGTTTCATGGAGGTTTAATTATGTGAACAATATTGATTATATCATTGAGTACATTAGTGAACTCTATATCCAGCTCCTCTCCTTTCCTAAGAGGTTAAGAGGTAAGTTGAAAGTTATAACCTTTAATTATGGTCTTTTTGGTGTCCAGCCCCATTCTGAAGCTATTTAAGGGCTCCCTGCCACCAGTCATTTCAATAACATACAAAAGACAATTACAACTCCAGAAATTCCAGGGGTTTTAGGAGCTATAGGTCAAGAACCTGGGACAAAGATCAAAAAAAGCTTTTTATTATATTACAGAGTACAACATTGAAAACTCTAAGGAGACAAGCAGCCCAATTTAAAAACAGGAAAAAAAAAAACATTTAGGGGGATACTTCACATAAGAAGGTATATGAATGGCAAACATGCATGAAAATATGTTCAATGTCATTAGTCATCAGGGGAATGCAAACTAAAGCCACAATAAGATACCACTGCACACTGATTCGAATGGCTAAAATAAAAGTAACAAAGGTTTTAGGAGGATGTGAAACAATTGGAACTCTCTTGGACTACTTATGGGAAAGTGAAATGGTACAACTACTTTGAAAAAACTTTTGGCAATTTCTTAAAAGTTATAATTAGATTAGTGAATACAAGATGGAGGAATAGGTAAACACACTGAATCTTCCTCCACAACAAAGAAGGGATGCATCTACCTCAAAACTAGAGGCAACCAGAAGTTTCAGAAAATTGAGCTGCATGAAAGTCCAACAAACAAAAGATACAAAGAAGAAACACTCATCCAGACAGGTCGGAAGGGTGCAGCCAGGACAGAGAGGATGCAGTTTGGCAGCATGGTTTGGCAGTGGGTTGGCTATGGTGGGGTGGCGGCTGTGGATGGCTGGCAGAAATCGCAGCCACACATTAAAAAAGAGCAGGAACACCTGGGTGTGTTCCTGGGCCCAGACCAGACTGCGTAGTTCATGGTTCGAGCACCAGGGAAAATAAAGCCAAAGTGTTTCTGACTGTGAAAACCAGTGAGGAGGGTTGGAGCAGAGGAAGAAACTGCCAGCTTCCCAGAAGGGTCTCATTGTTTAGAGCCCCCAACAGTCCTGGAACATTTTCAGACCAACACACTCTGGGAACCATGGCCAGGGCAACAGCTAGAGAGGTGCCAGTCCTATACAGGAATCAGGAGAAGTGCCTGGAAAAGGGACAAGTGCTGAGCAATAGCATTGTTCCTGCTCAGACCCCTCCCCCACATACAACCTGCACTGACAAATACCTAAGGCTCTGCCCCCTACAATGTAATAAATGTGACAGCTCTAACTAAGAAACAGAGGCAAACATAAGAGCCTGTCAAGTTGACACAGACAAGTGTGGTCCCCAAAAGGGAACAGACCACGGTTTTAATGGGAGAACTGAGTGATGAGGAGATAGCCAACCTAACTCACAGTTTAAAATACTGTTGATAAAGATGCTTATAGACTTGACAGATCTGTTTAAGTATGGCAAACACAGAAGGAAAGAAGTGATGGCTAGCCCTGGCTGGTAGAATAGTGGATAAGGCACCAGCCTGCAAACCCAAAGGTCGCTGGTTTGATTCCCCAGGTCAGGGCACATAATCAGGCTGCAAGCCAGGTCTCCAGCCAGGTTCATGGCTGGAAGCAGGTGAAAGGCAACCATACATTGATGTTTTTCTCCCTCTCCATCCTCTCTCCCTTCCTCTCTCTCTGGAAATAATAAATAAAATCTTAAAAAAGAAGTGAAGGCTATGCTAAGTGAAGCAAAGAAAAATCCACATTAAACCAATGGTGAAGGGAAGGAAAACAGGGTTCAAATTGATGGTTTGGAACATAAGGAAGAAATAAACGGTTAACCAGTACAAAATGAGGAAACAAGAACTGAAAAAAAAAGAGTCTTAGGAACCTCTGTGATGACTTTGAACATGCCAACATCCAAATCATGGAGGCAAGAAACTAAAACTTGTGTGAAAAAATAATGAAGGAAAACTTCCCAAATTTGGTGAAGGAAATAGACATACAAGTCCAGGAAGCACAGAGAGTCCCAAACAAGCTAGACTCAAAGAGGACCAAACCAAGATACATCATAATTAAAATGCTAAAGATTAAAGATGAAGAGAAAATCTTAGAAGCAACAAGCTAAAAGCAGGGAACTACAAAGGAGTTCCCATAAGACTGTCAGCTGACTTCTCAAAGAAAACTTTGCAGGCAGGAAAGAACTGGCAAGACCTACAACCAAGGTTAGTCAAGCTTACTCTATCCAATAAAGCTATCATTTAGAATGGAAGGGCAAATAAAGTGCTGCCCAGATAAAGTAAAGCTGAAGGAGTTCATCATCACGAAGCCATTATTATACAGAATGTTAAATGGACTTATTTAAGAAAAAGAGGATCAAATTTATGGACATTAAAATGACAACATACAACTACAGAATGAAAAACAGAATCTAAAAAATAAAAACAAACTAAGCAAACAATCAGAATAGAATCAGAATCATAGGTACAGGGATCATTGGGAGGGTTATTTGTTGGGAGGGGGAAGGGAGAGAAATGGGAAAATGGTGCAGGGATTAGGAAACATAATTGGTGGATACAAGATAGACAAGGGGAAGTTAAGAATAATATAGGGAAGGGTGAAATCAGGTGACTTATATGCACAATCCATGGACATGAACTAAGAGGGGTGGGAATTGAGGGAGAGAAGGGGGTTCCTGGGTGGAGGTGAGCAAAGGGAAAAGAAATTGGGAGAACTGTAACAGCATTAATAAAATATACTTTAAAATAAAAATAAAAAACATATTAATCACATAAAAGTTAAAAATACACCTACCACCCTGGCTGGTTGCACAGTGGATAAGGCACTGGCCTGTGAACCCAAAGGTCGTGGGTTCGATTCCCAGCCAGGGCAACATAACCAGGTTGCAAGCCAGGTCTCCAGTCAGGTCTGTGGCTGGAGGCAGGTGGAGAGCAACCATACATTGATGTCTCTCTCCCTCTCTGCTTCTCTCTCTTCCCATCCTTCTAAAAATAATAAAATAAAATCTTAAAAAAAAAAAAAAATACACCTACCATATGACCCAGCCATCCCACTCCTAGAGAATAGAAGATCTATGTCCCTACAGGGACTGGAAACCTTGACATATATTTGGACTGTTTCCAGGTTACTATAAATAAAGAATCCATGAGCATTTGTGTACAGGTCTTTTGATTTTCTATATGGTGACAATCATGAGCAGTCAATTTAAGCAGTCTTGGTTTGAGAAGAGCATGGTAATCAAGGGCTCAGACTCCTCAGGAATGAAGATCTAGAGATTACCACACCAAAGAAGCAACCTAGACTAGCTAAACAGCTAATCAAGTGGTAGAGGATAGAGCTGATAATTATCAATGATGACTGGGGACCAACTGCAACAGTGGAGATTGTATCTTTCTTTCCCCAACAGTCTTCTTGCTGCCTTTTTTCTTTTCTCTTTTGAAGTTCTAACAAATCACCTTTTTGAATTATCAGGGATAGAACTGGGCAAATTTCACATAGGGCCCAAGGGGATCTGAAGGATACAGTGAGTAGACTACAGCAGACACTGTACTCCCTAAGCGCTCATCAATCTCTTATGCTGGTGGCTTTCTTCTTCAAGTCCCTGAGGCTCAAGCCATTCAGGTCCACAGAAAGTGGAATGAAAGTGTCTGGGGGCAATAATGTCTTGGAGCATCTCTCAAGGAATGATGAAGAGCGGTTGGTGAATAAATACCAACCGCTCCTTATGCCTCGTTTTGAGAAAACTCTCAGATATGCTATGCATATCTGTCCTAAGGTCCTCTGTGGAATGAGCCCCAGTTGTCACAGTTACTGAAACTTCTCATTAGCACACCCTCTTTTGTGTTTCTCTTTTCCCTATTTCACTTCCCCATTTCCTTACTCATGATTTCTCAAATATGGTTTCAAATAAATTGCCATTACTTAATTTTTCATCCCACCAGTTGCTTCTGGGACAGCCCAATTTAAGACAACCTCCTACCCGTTGAAAGTCTATCTGACCTGGGTGTTATTACATCAGCTTGTCTCTCTAACTAATAGTTACAGTAAAAATGTTTACAGTCAGTTTATATGCTTACCTCTTCCACATAATGGCTTAAAGTTACAGTAGTCCTCAATAAAATAAATAAATTTAATTTGGAAATGGAAGACTGTAGGTGGCTGAATGTGTGACTAAATGGGTGGGGAAGACTTTCTGGAACAGGAAGGACTTTCTGATATGAGTGGGAGTGACCTCACTCCTACTTTTTGAGCTACTTCACCTTTTTATTTCAGTTATCCTTGAGTTCTAATGTGTTAGCATCCTGCTTCTGAATGTGTTTAGCAATTTTTAGAATTTATTTTAAAAATCAAATTATTTTTACTAAAAGCCTATGTTTGGCCTCAGAGATCTCTTTCCACTTGTTACTTCTTGTGACATTCTCTTTTTAAAAGGAAATGTATATTTGGACAAGACAAGAATAAGAAAAATATTCTGTTGTATTGGATTATTCTTCTGGGCAAAGGAAAGTGTATGTTTGGATTGGTTAAGAAAAAGATAAAAAAGAGGATCTAGAGAATGGCTTGTAAAATTTTAGTTATAAGTCAAATTTGAAAGCCCCCAAATAACCACTATATATAAATTTGTAAATAATTGTGTTTGTTTCATAGTGGTATAATTGATAGGCTACCTTTACTGCTAGTTTTGGAAAAGTTAAAGGCACCCCTAGAACAGTGTCTTTCATTTTTATTTTGATCATAATCACTTGGTAAATTGCTTTGAACAAAGATTCCAGAGTGCCACTCTATACTTACTGAATCCTAATCCTTTAGAGTGAGGCCCAGGAAACTGCATTTACGTAGTTGTCCCTCAGGATTCTAAGGTAAAGGATTCTTGAGTCAGACTTTAAGCTTTCTTAAATAAAATTCTTATGCTGAAGTTTATGAAAGGCCTAAGAGTTCTCCAAAAAAGAAAGGATGGTTGCTATGTTCACTGGGCAGTCAACTTAGGGTGGTCTTGGTACAGATGGAGAAAATCCCCCTGGGGTCCTAGGTACAGATTTGGAGATCATTCCCACTTATGTGAACACTGGGTGATAGATGGATAGAACTGATTCTGCTCATATTCAAGTTTGTTTTTCCAATTACCCTATAATTACCCTTTTACCACCACTTCTACCCCGTCTCCTTTTCCCAGACAATTCTCCCCATTTAGTAACACCCATTTTCTTTGCCCACTGCCCCCCAACACAATTTTAGTACTTTCCAGAGCTATAGCCGTAGATCTTCTATTTACTTTTCTTTTTATGAAATTATCTCAAATAGCTATGAATCCAGAGCCCAAATTATTAGCATCTTAACACTGGTTTCTCTTTCCAGGGTAGGGAGGCTTAGCCACTAGACACTTCCCAGGTGAGGGGAGGAAAAATGTTTGCTTTTCCCTCCTGTGAGGGGGTGGGGGCGTTGTGTAGGGAGTGCTAGGGATGATGGAAGGAGAGTGAACAGAATTTCCTTCCTCCAAAATGGGTTGAGTCACTCCTTCCAATGCAGAGAAGGAAAGAAAAACAGATACCAGGCAGTGGTATTTCCATACTAAAACAGGTTAAGATGTTATATCTTGTTACCTTTATATTACTCTATATATGTATTACATTGCTATATATTGTATCTTGTATCTCTAGAATAATTTCTTATAATTAAGGGAGAAAATGATGGTGCCTTGAAAGCTCCAGGAGTCCTGGCTTTTGTTTGTCCTCTGCTTTAAGGCCTCTGTGTGGGCTGTTGGAATTGACGTGTTTCAATGATTCTATCATAAACTTCTCTTCTTTATAATCTGGACCTTGGTCACTAACGCTCCTGTGCAGCCCCCAGTCAGGAGCAGAGCTAATGGTGGAACTTTTTTTTTTCTTTCTATTTTTTTTTTTAAAGATTTTATTTCATCATTTCTAGAAAGAGGGGAAGGGAGAGAGGCAGAGAGGGAAGGAGACATCAATGTATGGCTGCTTTTCACCTGCATCCAGCCACAGATTTGACTGGAGACCTGGTTTGCAACCTTGTTATGTGCCCTGGCTGGGGAATTGAACCTGCAACCTCTGGGTTCGCAGGCCGGCACCTTATCCACTGCGCCACCAGCCAGGGCCATAATGGTGGAGCTTTTTAACATTGAGCAGCTTGGGTATCTTTACAGTATGGACATGCAAAATGAATAAGAAAAATCCATAAATAGTGCAACATGTAATTCAGGGGACTATAGGATTTAGTGACAGAAAAGGAATGTTTTGCCATTTGTTGAGCCAACACCTGAGACTTTATGGAATAAATTCTTTACTTGGTTTGTGCAAGGTAAAAACTTAGCCTCAAGTTTGCTTGTGTCTTGTTAAGAGGTAAAAAGACTAAATTCTCTCCTACATTCATCCAGTTCATCTTAAAACAGAGTTTATTAATATTCAGTATATGTGAAGGGTTAAATGGATCAAAATAGCCAAGCTTTCTCATTTAGAAACTGACTTTTGTAAGCACAACTTATTTTCCCCACCATTGCAAGTCTCCCCATCTGAGGAGAGAGGATTTTTTTCCTACCAGTGATCAGCATGTGGAATGGTGGTCACCATCTTTACCAATTTATTTAGTTTTCTGAATGGCTGTATCCTTTGGGCTCTGCCTGTCAGCATCTTCTCCTCCTCTTCCTACTCCTTCTCCTCCTCCTCCTCCTCCCCCTCCTCCTCTCCCTCTTCCCTCCCCCTCCTTCTCATCCTCCCCCTCCCCTGCCCCTGCCCCGGTCTATCCAATTGGATAGACAACTGGGAAGAAATGACCCAAAAGTTAGATAGTATTGGGCCTTGCTCAGATATCACCATTACCAGCTATATGGCTTCCCCTAATCCCTGAGTATAGCTTCTTTCCTGTAAAGTGGAATCAATTACATTTCCTGGTCTGCTACTTTATCATCAATGGACATTCTGTATCCACAAAGCTTGTAACTGTGACTAGTACACTGTAGGTGCTCAATAAGTGTTCATTGAGCTATATGATGAAACAATTTACATAGATTCCCCTTGTAACTTCAACTTGTTCTTTATAAGTACATAACTAGATAATTTTTTCACCAAAATTTAAGGGAAGGTGCCCTTGTCAATAGGAAACCTGGGGACAGGAAAAGATGCCTAAGGAGGATTATTAGTAAGTTTTAAGGTAATTACAACAAAGGTCTAGTCAACCCTTGACAATTTTCTAAGTTAGAGTGAAATGATTTAACTGTCTTAACTGCACCTGGACAAGAGTAACTAGGCCTCCTTTTAAATGTGTTAACAATCACAATGAGATATTAAAAATAGATAATGTAAATTAGTTTTTCTTAGAATCCTTAAATTATAATCTTCTTTTCTTTTATCCTTTGTTCCCCATGACTCTCACTAGCTCAAGCCTGTATTAAAGCCTGTATTGCAGCCATAATTTTGGGAGAGCTTAGAGAGAGTACAGTAACCCCCAACCCTGCAGATGCCAGCTTTCCTGATAGGAATTGTATACGAAGCCACACCTTTTTATGAGCCCTCACTGAGCAAAGTGTTGCACACCACTGACCAATACCCATAACAACAGTTCACTTTTTGTTAAGCAGATTCTAAATTAACAGGGAGTCAAACCACCCAGCCAGGTGCATATGCAGTAGAATTCCAGCCAAAGAAACACAGGAGTCAAGCTGTGCTGGCAGTTGGAAGCAAGGACAGGTTACTCTGGGAAGACTTCCTGGAAAGGAGGACTGAATGTTCAAAATAGATTAGCACCCTGACAGACTCGGAGTGAGCTGAAGATCTTCGTAGTCAAAAGACTATGAGGATTATATTGTTCCTTATCTTTTTTCTATAAAGCCAGAGTCCAGCTGTGCTGAGTTCCAGGGGTGAGCTGGCCAGACACATGGCCCCATCTCAACTCGATTTTTACTTCACTGAAGGATGGAAATCCACACTCTGCATTCTCTCAGCACAGAGGAACCAGACTCATTGCACGGCCATTCATTGTGCACTACCTTTACTTAGGTGGCCTCACATATATTCATCTTCGTTAGGTCTTCTATGGTGGGCTTATTCATTTGCATGTTTTATAAGAATTCCATCAGTGACTCAACATCTCACAGGATGTAATCAAAGTGGTAAATGGCCTGGTTGCTTCTTTTCCAAGTCTGGCATATATATTTAAATTTTGTTGTTGTATTACATTCATCCCCTTTTTGCTCCCCTCTGTCCCCTCCCCACTCACCCATTCCCCCCAAAGTCAATCCTACCTGTTGTCCATGTCCATGGTTCCTTTATACTAGGTTCTTGTATATATATATATATATATATTTCCACAGGACCTCTGGTCTTTGTACTATAACTATAACCTTTCATTCAGTCAATTAATCCAAATGATATTTTCTATACCTGACCCTTTGCTATGTCATGAAGATGTAATAGTAAATGAGAGAGAAGTGGACATTAAACTAATAGGAGCTGATTATTTTTTGTTACAATTATAATAGTGCTACCTAGAAGGAGACAGGTTCCCTAAGAGCATAGGATGGGTGGGTGGATGCATGGGAGAAATGTCAGAGAAGCGCTTCCAGAGAAAAGTGTCCTTAGATTTAAAGGAGGATGAGGAGTTGATCAGTTGAGGATGGAGTGGGGTGGGTGTGAGGGTGGGGAGGAGAAGGAAGCTCACAAGGTCTCATATAAACAACAAAGTTAGCTTTAAGGCTTCAGTTTCTAATCCCCTTCATCAACTTTGCCACGATATACTATACAGCTCCTCAAGAAACAAAATAATTTTTTAAAACATGGAACAGCCTTAAAAACACAGAAAAGAGTCCTGAAGTTAATAATAATTACCTCCAGGGGTTGCTATTATAGATGATACTGATTTTCTTCTTTATATCTTTCCACATTTTCTATTCTTTACAGTGACTATATATTACTTTCATAACTTAATGAATTTTGTTATTAAAGAAAAAAGTCAGTTATGGGATAATGGTGTGTACATTGTATCATTGACTTAAAATAAAAAGACCTCTCATACATTAATTGGTTGACATAATGCCTAGGACAGCCTAGGCTCTTAAAGTGTTTGCTCCTTTTTACTCACTTATTTCCTAATCCACAGTACTGGGCATAATACCAAACAAATTGCTGAACAAATACTTATTAAATGAATCTATAAGCAAAACCTCCAACTAGAATTGTGGGTATTGACTATGAGACTGCTGATCTGTACTAGGAAGGCAAAAACTATACATATTTTAGGACCAGGCAGCTCTTACTCATCTGGCTCTGACATGGAATTGAGAAAGTCCAGCTGACTTCCTAAATTCAAAGTTTTGACTAGCTCTAATTATCTGGGGCCCTAAACCACTGAAATAACTAGATAAAAAACAACTGTGATATTTGAATACTTTTAAAGCAATTCAATAAGAAGAATATTGTCTTTTTAAAAAAATATTTTATTTATTATTTTCAGAGACAGGGGTAGGAAGAGAGGCAGAGAGGGAGAGAAACATCAATGTATGGTTACTTTTCACCTGTTTCCAGCTAAGGACCTGGCTGGAGACCCAGCTTGCAACCTGGTTATGTGCCCTGGCTGGGGAATCAAACCAGCGACCTTTGGGTTCACAGGCAGAATATTGTCTTTTATTAAAGGATTTCTTATCATAATGTTTGTATTATAAATCAAAATTCTAGCAGAATACACTCCGGTTTGTTGGTCCATGTGGTATAACTATTATGACTTTCATATATCTGTGGTAGGCCATTAGATTGTTATAATGGGGTTTTATACTCATTATGCTCAAGATGAGTTAGTTTAAGCAAAATGCACTTTCTGGCTTTAGAGACTGTGATGCAAAGAAGGAAGTAAAAAGGTTGGTTAGAGTTTTCTCTATCAAAAAGCAATGAATGGTCTAGTGAACTGATCTTTAACAAAGATAAATGAAATGACAGTACCTTTGAAGAGCAGTCTATAATTCAAACCATGCTAAGTTGGCAGAACATAAGGTTAATCTGTCTGCCATGCAGACAAGGGAACTAGGCTAAGAATGTCAGAGCGAAAGGCTGTGACTCTTTTAACCTTCAGCGTTTTCTTGAATGAATCACATGCCCCACCTTCATGAACTCAATAAGGCTATAAAGTTAAACTTGTCATCTTGACAGCTAACTCAGGGGGAATATGAACCCACTGTGAATTGTGAATGGGTCCTTGGGACTTTGTCTTTTCAGGGTCTTTATTTGCCCAAGTTGCTCATGCAGTGCCTACCACTATACTCTAGGCAAATTTCCCGGGGGCTCCAAGTGTCTTGCTTAGCATCTGATCTGAGGTTGCAGCATATTCTTTCAAGCATTTTTGCTGAGGAGGTCTCATTTAGTTCTCCGGAAGTGCACTTCTCCTGATTGATCTGGTCAGTGTTTCCAACTATTTGACTCTTGTAAGGACCAAAACATGATCAAGAGGTTTGGAACTTCTTCATTGGTTTCTGGTGTTTTCCTCTGTTTGAACTTGAGGAAAGCTGACGTTTATTTTATTTTATTTTTAAAATTTTATTTATTATTTTTAGAGAGAGGGGAAGGGAGAGAGGCAGAGAGTGAGAGAGACATCAATGTACGGTTGCCTTTCACTTGCCTCCAGCTATGGACTTGGCTTACAACCTCATTATGTGCCCTGGCTGGGGAATCGAACCAGCAACCTTTGGGTTCGCAGGCCAGCACCTTATCCACTGTGTGACCAGCCAGGGCAAAAGCTGACTTTTGATGATCACTAACAACTAAAAATACAGTATCCAACAGAAAATTATTACTTTCAAAGCATATAAAAAACATAGTTTTGTGTAATGATTGAGGGTTACTACACACTGGACTTTCAAGGGCAAATGTAATAGTTATTTTTTGGCTATCACATCTTGGAGATTTTCAGGAGAGGTAGTTATGTTCTCAAAAGTCTGTACACTTGCCTGTTATTTTTTCTAAATTACTAAATTCTTGTTAGTTTTGGTCACTGGTTAAACCAGTTTTTACTGCCAAGTGTTCTCACTGCCAACTACTATAAAAAAGACAGTTGTTTTCAAACTATGCACTATAGAGCCCCAGGGGTCTGAAAAAGTGCCTGAGGAGGGGTGTTGTGGGGTCTGGGTAAGAGTGAGACAGGAATCAGACCACCTTGTTTCTGTCACCTGGATATTTTTTGTTTTCGAACAATGGAAACCTATCTAAAACTTTTCCTGGAAGTAAGAGTTTTTTTTTTTTTTTTTTTTAATTCAAATAAGTTTAAAGATCTCTGAGCTGAATATACAAAAATAAAATAAAATAAAAAATAAAATTCTATGTATGATTGGGCACACCCATGAAATCTCAAGAGATATAGTAATAGGAAAGAGAATTGGTGAGATTATGTTCCTCTTGGTTAAACTCTGTCTGCATTAAAAAGGATTTAGTACAGAAGAAAAAACTTTTGCTCATTTAGACTTTTTTTCTAATAGTTACTGAAAATTTGGTTTCTGTCAGGCTCTGGAAAACTATTTTGCTTTTGAGAGATACCATTGTTTTACCTGTAGTCTAGTGAACAGATCTTTAACAAAGATAAGTAACAAGTTAATTTTTAAGTACTTAATTAAAATTTTTCTCACTGGTTATTTCTTATTTTCTCATTTATTTTCTTCATAAAACCTTCAGCTTGCAAGGTAAGTATTATCTGCTTACTTCAGATAAGGAAAGCAAACCTCAGAGAGATGAAGCAATTTCCTCCTAGTCACCAACTCAGTAAATAGCCTTTCTACTTTCTCCTGGCCTTCCCTAGCTTGTCATCACAGCTAGGACACACAGTCTCTGAGCTCAGCTAAATCACAAAGAAAATGTAGATCATATTTTATTTTCTATTCGTGTGGTTGCGAAAATTAAAATGAGCTAATGTGTGATAGCACTTTTCAAGGTGAAAAAATATATATGCTGATATTAACTGATGGCTTATTTTTATTGGACACTGTATCTGTTTTTGCATTCTGGGCATTGCTAATCAGGAGGTCAGAATCAATCATCACATAGTTACAGATCAAGAGCAAGGCACAGGCAATTGGAAAGAACGAAAGTCAGGACATTGCTTCTCAGACTACCTAGGGTTAAAAACCAGTCAGTTCTTTTAAACTCCCAGTTTTTAATGGGTAAGTACACAAAATATAAGCTCCCTTTTTAATAATCAGCTTCAATAAACTTAAAATTATTGTGACAAACTGCTAAAATATATCTAAATGGTATTTTTAATTTCTATATACTCTTGTCATGGACTGATTCAAAGTAAACAAAATATAGTGGTGTGTGAACATGCTTTCAGTTGAGCTAGGTTAGGAGATCTGGAATTGGTGGGAGTTAAAATTTTCAAATCTCTGTATAGGGATGTTCTTGAATTTAGTAATATGAGCCAAAAATGATCACCTGAAAAAAAGGGAGTGGGAGAGGAGAAAAGGTTTTCATACTCTATTCCATCTAGTCCAGAGAAATATAAAAGAAAAAATTTGTCCAATAACAGTCATCTCATGCTTTATGCAACATAAATGTCCTAATCAAGGAAGTCATAAAAGCAATTTTCATAAAGTAGATTTTATGTGCATTCATCAGAAAACTCTTTGAAGTTTAACTGAAATTGAGATGAAGTTGAAAATTTTTTGTTTTCTCCTCTGAGAAGTGGGAGGTTATGTTAATGTTCATTCTAATGCTCGTATTGTGTCATTTTGACTTGTAAACAGACTCTTCCTTTGCCTGGATATTGTAATAAACCTTTGGTGGCAACTCAGCTGCATCTTCCTGGCCAAGGGCTTTTCTTCCAATGCTGCCCCTGTGTTATTACTTATGATTCTAAACAACAATGACCACATCTTACTTCTCTTCTTTATTCTGCTATTTATAGAATGTCTAATAAAGTCACAAGTAGAGTGTCATACTTTGTTAGGAGGTGCCATTGACTAATGTGTGCAGGAAGTACACTTGAATTGGGTACTTTAGGCCAATACAATGAACCGATGGTGGTTAATGCTTCAGAAAGTTCAAAGCTGTTTAAACAAAAAGTATGTTGTTGGCTCCTGGTAGTCTTCATACTGAGCAGAGGTTATAGTCAGCAGATTTAAGTGATATATTTTTTGAGCTTTCTAGAATGAATAATTTGAATGGTTCCAGCAGCAATTCTTTGTGGGCTAAAGGCTTGATGCAGCCTTGAAGGCTTATTCATTTAGAAGTAAAAACCGAGTTTTAGAGGCCACATCCTGCCTTTCTGATAATGATACCAGCTTCTAGCAGAAAAGAGCTCTTTTCATAGCACTCTTTTTGTTGTTGTTGTATATTTCTTTCTTGCCACTGCAGCATGTATTATATGGCTTTACTGCGGTAGAAATCGCTTTGACTACTCTGCCTTAATGTTCCAGGAAGACACATTGTGTCTTCTAATAATGTTAGTGTTTATTATCTTACTTTATGGAAAAGAGTTCAGACCTTTTGGATAAAAAGAGTAGGAAGTAGAATAGAGCCATAGGCTAGTTTTGCACACAGATACTCCCCAGGCCAGGCTGAGGTTCCGCCAGCATGATCAGCACAGCCTTTCATGTTGTTTGCAGCTAGTGCCTGTGCCATTCCAGTTGTTCAGGGTTTTAAATACCAACTCTGGGTGCACAGTGACCCTCTGAGGGCTCAACTGGTGAAATATAACACAGAAGTGGATACAATGAGCTATCTTCAGAAATAATGCAAAAGAATTTCCTTAAACATGGTCCTGAGAAAATATAAAAACACCCACATTTAAGGTGTAAACAGAAGGCAGCAGACCTGGAATGTGACTAACACGAAGAAAGCCAACTCCTGGACAGTTATACTTATAAACTACGTCTAACTGGGAATGGCAGAGGGTGATCCAGAGACCTAGCTATATATAGTCTTACTATAGCCACCTCCCTCTAAAGTTCATGTGGGAAGTAGGTATCAAGGACAAGACCAGCCAGCATGTGCTTGCTTGCTTCTGTGAACTTCTGCCCCCAATTCCAATGGGGTGGCCTGGTTAGCTAGGCTGTAGATTCAGAGGCCTGGCTCTGACATGTTTAAGGAAGGTCTGTTCTTCTCAGTTTCTTCTGGGCTCTGTCTTCTTAATTATCCCACACTGATCATAAGGAAATGCAGTACAGAAACCTGCCAAGTGAAAGAGAGGGCTGGCCTGCAGCTTCTTAAGGGTTACAGGACACTAGTGTACTAGTGCTCTCTCAGGACAGGGTGGGCCAGACAGCAGCTGCTCTTGCTTATCTATTGTTCCAGGTGTTTAGAGAGAAGACAGATTCCCCCAAAAGAAAATACTGGGAGAAAGAGACCACAGACTCAGTGTGATGACTCAGTGTCCAGATGTGTGCATGCTCAGGTATGGGGAAGTCATGGGAAGAGGAGGAGTGAGGCCAGAGGCCTCGGGCCTGCCTGAGAAGCTACTTGCACTTTAGCTGGACTGAAAAAGAAACCTGGCATTAGAAGGCTGGGGACTCATGAAACCTAAAATAAAAGAGTAAAAATCAGCAATATTCTGTCAGCACCACCAGGAAAAAGACAGATACTACGTTTTAATGAACAAAGCTGAGTACTTGACAGGAAGCGCAGATCCAGGATCCAAAATTTAAAAAAACAACAACTCTGAAAGTGGAAGTTGCTTTATGATTCATTTCATAACACAATGTGACCTGAATTTATTTGATCATGCCAATCTGTCACAATCCCCACTTAGGGATGGTGTAAGGCACATATATGAATTGTGTACTTCTCTAAAATGTTAAAAATACATCCGACCCTCTGTGCATCTTAATGTGTGAATAGTATGAGAGCCTCAGTCTCAGCTGAGCCAGTTATGTGCCATGTGACTTTGAACAAGTGACTTACTGGCTCATGGTTTGGTTTCCTTTTTAGTAACATAAGGATATTTAGTAAGTTCAAATATTAAGTGAGGTTATACATATTTTTTGGCACAGGGCCTGGCAAATGGAAAACATCTAACAATGTAAATGTTTATTTTCTTACTTTATCTAAAAGAGTACTTCTCCTTTCTTTGACTCATAGTCACCGAGGAGACATCTGCTGACCAGCTAGCTACCAGGCCCCTTGTTACCAGGAGGGTGGAATATTGGATAATGAACATGAGCTTTTGAGTCACTGATGACCCATTACAAGTGAATAATTTGACACCTTAAATTAAATCTCAAACTCTTGAATACTTATAAAAAATTAAATGAAGCAAAAATCAGAAGTAGCCTCACTTCTGAGTTATACCTATATACCTATAATCCTCCTAGTTGCAAGCAGATTTTAGTTAAAGATACACAAGAGCATTTTGAAGTTGGATAAACTGAGGCAAAGAAACTGAGAGAATAAATGTTTCGGTCACAAACATTGTAATTATATGAGAGTTTTGGCTATTGGTTTGTCTTAGTTTACAATGTGGCAAGAAGTTGGTACTCTAGAATAGAATTTTCTAAAGTGCTGTGAGAGATTCTGTGAACTAAAGATTTCTCCCAAATTATTTTTAAGTGAAATCCTTCTTTCAGGGAACATTATTAATACCCACAGAATTAGTGTTAGATCAAGTGCACTTTGGGAAGTATTGCTCTAGAGTACTAGCTTCTGGTACATTTTCCAGGCACATAGTTCTTGGCTATTAGGTGATTATTATTATTTTTTTTAATTTATTGATTTTACAGATGGGAGAAGAGAGAGAGAGAAAGGGAGAGAAAAGAGAGAAACATTGATCAGTGTTCCTTGCACATGGTCCTACCATGGACCAAATCCATAGCCCAGGCATGCGTCCTGACCAAGAGTAAAACACATAATCTTTTGGTCTGCAGAGTGATACACAGCCAAACTGAACATACCAGCAAGGGCTTGGCTAGTAGATGATTTCAAGAGTGTTAAAATTTGATTTTTAAAAGGTAAAATTTGGGAACGCCAGTCAAGATGGAAGTATAAGTAAACATGTCTCACCTCCTCACACAACCACAGCAAAAATTACACTAAACTATGAAACAACTATCACCCAGAACTGTCAGAAAATTGAGCTGAATGGAAGTCTGACAATCAAAGAATTAAAGAAGTCACATTCACTCACATTGGTAAGAGAGGTAGAGATGCAGAATGGGCTGGTCCCACACCCATGTGTGGTGGATAAAAACTGGGAGGGATATCTCAGGAATGATGGATCCCAGCCCTACACCAGGTCACCTAGCCTAGGGTTCCAGTGCCAGGAAGATAAGTCTCCATAACTTCTGGCTTAACAACCAGTGGGGGTTGGGGTGTCAGAAGAAACATTGGAATTCTCAGGTTGTCTCTTCTTAAAGGGCCCTCAACTGACTTAGGACTTAGACCCAATCCATCTGGGCTTCAAAACTAGGGCAGCAGCTTGAAGGGCACTAGTGGCATATGAGGAGAAGCTGAAGTGTCTGGCACCAGGATGAATGCTAGGGGATCACTTCCTCCTGGACAAAACCAGAGGCCAGGCATCTGCCATTTTTCCTTTTTCAAGCCCTTCACCACACAGGCCACAGAGTGGCAACACCATATCCAAGACTCCAGCAACCTGGTTCACATGGGTTGCCCCACCCAGGTGATTACCTAAGGCTCTGCCCCATCCAACTTATGGGTGTGCTTTCCTAGGTTAAGCCATGCTACTAAGACAGGGAGTCAAGGAAGCGCTGCCCAACACATAAAAACAAACACAGGAATGCTGACAAAATGAAGAGTCAAAGAAATATGGCCCAAATGAAAGAACAGAACTCTGGAAAAAGAACTAAACAAAATGGAGATAAGCAATTCATCAGATGCAGAGCTCAAAATACTGGTTTTTAGGTTGTCAAAGGACTCATTGGGTACTTCAACAGCATAAAAAGATCCAGGCAGAAATGGAGGTTACACTAAGTGAAATAAAGAAAAATTTATAGGAAGTCAACTGTTGAGTGGATGAAAATAAGAATCAAGTCAATGATTTGGAACATAAGGAAGAAAAAAGTGTTCAACCAGAACAGAAAGAAGAAAAAAAGAATCCAAAAATAAAAATGAGGATAGGGTAAGGAGTCTCTGGGACAACTTCAAATGTACCAACATTCAAATCATAGGGGTACTTGAAGGAGAAGAAAAAGAGTAAGAAATCAAAAACTTATTTGAAAAAATAATGAAAGAAAACTTCCCCACTTTGGTGAAAGAAATACATCGACATACAATTCCAGGAAGCACAGTCCCAAACAAGATGGACACAAAGAGGGCCACACCAAAACACATCATAATTAAAATGCCAAAGACTAAAGATAAAGAGAGAATCTTAAAAGCAGCAAGAAAAATAAAGAGTTAGCTACAAAGGAGTTCCCATAAGACTGTCAGCTGATTTCTCAAAAGAAACTTTGCAGGTAAGAAGGGACTGTCAAAAAGTATTCAAAGTGATGAAAAGCAAGGACCTATTACCTAAATTACTCTAGTTAGCAAGATTATCATTTAGAATTGAAGGGCAGACAAAGTGCTTCTCAGACAAAGCAAAGCTAAAGGAGTTTATCATCACCATGACATTATTACATGAAATATTAAAGGGACTTATTTTAGAAAAAGATAAAAACTATGAACATTAAAATGGCAATAAGTTTACAACTATCAACAACTGAATCTAAAAAACAAACTAAGGAAACAAGCAGAACAGAAACAGAATCGTAATATGATCATTTGGGTGGTTACCAGTTGGGATGGGAAGAGAGAGAATGGGGAAAAGGGGTAAGGATAAACATAATTGGTAGGTACAAAATAGACAAGGGGATGTTAAGAATAGTATAGAAAATGGAGGGCCAAAGAACTTATGTGCACAACCCATGGACATGGACTAAAGGGGGAATTGCCAGAGGGAATGGGAGGTGCCAGTTGGAGGGGGCAAATGGGGACAAAATGGGACAACTATAATAATATCAATAAAGTATATTTAAATAAAAGATAAAATTGTCATATGCCTACATACATAAAACATGTCAAAGATTTAAGTTAATTTCATAATAAAGGAATCCAGAAGATGTTAAAATTGATTCAAAGGTCCCTGGTTAGTGGCACAGTGGATAGGTGCAGTCCTGTGAATCCAAAGGTCACTAATTTGATTCCCTAGCCAGGGCACATAGCCAGATCTCCAGCCAGGTCTCCAGCCAGGTCTGTAGCTGGAGGCAGGTGAAAGGCAACCCCACATTGATATCTCTCTCCCTCTCTGCCTCTCTCCCTTCCCCCCTCTCTAAAAATAATAAATAAAATCTTTAAAAAATTGATTCAAAGGAGACTCTGTAGGACACATACACATATGGGTGATCAGCAATGCCAAGGTAATTTTACCAATTGATGCAGAAAGACATTTAATATTTAGAGGGCAGCAAAATATAGTTTGGGTTACATTTTTTCTACAGGGTAGAAATAATTATTTATCTATTAGACATTCATTTGTATTTCTATAAGGAAAAATTATTGCATTCCTCTTAGTTTCTCTAATTTACATTTTTCTCTAATTTACATTAGAGTTGTACATTAGCCTTATTGAAGATAAGGAGAACATCCATATAGAATCTGCTGATCCCCAGAGTATCTGCTAGATAAATAACAATGAACATTCCACAGAAAGGACACTGTGGTAAGCAGAATAATGCCCCCTTCCCCAGATATTCATGTTCTAATTTCTAGAATCTATGAATATGCTTTGCTATATTCATAGCAAAAGAGGAATTAAGACTGAAGATGGAATTTGATTTGCTAATCAGATGATCTCAGGATTAGGAAATTGTCTTGGGGTAGGCCCAGTGTGACCATAAGTCCCTTACAGTGGAAAAGAAGTTACAGTCAGAGATTTAAAGATACTACACTATTAGCGTTAAAGATGGAAGAAGAAGACTCAAGCCAAGAAATGCAGCTGAAAAAGGCAAAGGAACAGTGCTTCCCCTCTAGATACCTCAGAAGCAATGTAGTCCTGCTGACACCTTGATTTTGACCCACTGCAAAATTCTGACCTTTAGAAGCATAATGTGTCAAATTTGTGTTGTTTTAATCTAGTGGGTTTGCGGTCACTTGTTACAACAGGATGAGAAAACCGATAGAGACATCTGGTAACCTCTGCTCATTTCGAAATCTTTCATAAATTCTTATACCAAGTACCGGACTTTATAATATATTAATTTTTAAAATTTCATAAATGGGTCCTTCAATGCTTACACATTATTAAGCATAATAGTGCATGATACTACAGACAAAAATGTTTAAACATATATCGAATAAGGAAGTGACACACACAATAAAAATAAGTACTTCAGAGTATTTAGATTAGATTTTGAAATATCTGAAAGTTTCTTCAGTCTTTAAACACAGGTTCAGTTTTATTACTTTTATTTAGAATCAGTCAACACTGATTATACTACAAACTCCTGCTGAACATCATTCTATCGGGGGCTGAGCCAGGCCCTGGGCTTTGGTGTTTTTCCCAGACCAGGTACCCACACAGTCACCCTCTGAATTCAGTGTCTTCTGCATACAACCTGGTAGTTTCTGTGTAGTGTAAATAACCACACTCAGGAGCACATGAGATTTTCTACAAAATGAGGTTTAACTAAGTGTGAACTCTTGAAGGCCTCACTTCGCAGAGATGAAATGCTGTCTCATCCATCACTTGCAGGTCTTTCTACCAGCTAGCTGGTAGATACAGGCCCCTGCACTGTGAATGTAGCAACGTAAAAGGAAAGTTATGGAATGTGCTCCTACCAGTCCAGGTTTCCATCACTGGGAGGCTTATTTGGAAATGGCTGCTGTGAATACAAGCTACCCTGAACATAATGACCCAGAATCAAAATTACTAAATTTAAAGCAGGTCCTTGGAGAACCTGTTCCACCCCCACCCCTTGCCCTGGGAGGAGATACTGACAAGCTTCAGGAGAAAGCTGAAGAAAGCATGTTTTAAAATGTAAAAAAGAGACAGGAGTTGATGGTGGAAGTGATTGTGCGCGTGTGTGTGTGTGTGTGTGTGTGTGTTAGTTGGGTGGGGGTAGTTATTAGGTCTCCCTGTAAAGAGCAGTACATAAAGCAATACCACACCTTGGGTGAATTTTGCTGAGCTCAGCCCTAGAATTTCAGGACTATGGGGAAACAGGGCAGTTAGGCTTAAAGGTAACAAAAATTCCTCCACTTGCCACCCACATTTTTCCTCCAAGGTTGGCAGTTTTGGGGACTTCGCAATTTCCTTGTGGCTCCAGGAAGCCTTTTATGTGAATTGGTAGTGTACATTTATTCACCAGTTCTAAGAGGGCACTTGGCCAACTAAGGGGACAGAAACACCAGGAGATGTTCATTCACTTTTACCTTGCGTGGAGGCAGACGTGCTGTAGCTTCCTGGAGTCAGTTGAAGCTCCTAATCTTAGGAAGAAAATGGCTGTCACAGATCAGCCAATTTGTACCTGCTAGTCAATGTCAGGTGCTGATCCAGGACCAGACTGCAACACTAAGAAACTGCAAAGGTAGTGCAGGACAGCCATTGAGGAAGTGAGGCAGTCCTCTTTGTTCTCTCTCTGATCATTGACTCAGAACTGGCTTGAAGAAGAAAAAAAAGAAGTATTTGCATAGAGTGGGCTGTTGGTGAAACAATAACTTTGAATTTGACTAGATGAGATTAAGTATTTGAAAGTGACTGGATTGTCTGTTATCACAAATGGGAATTGGCATCACAGGATTCATGTAAAATTATGAAACTATAATTTTAAACTCCTGAGTTAGGTAGACTGATCTAATGGGGAAATATACCAGTTTCTATAGGATGGAGTGAATTATTCAAGACAAAAGACAGAAGGAAAAATTATCCTAAGCAACTGAGTGAAATTAAAGTCAACATCAAGAAGCTAATGTGCAGACAGAAAGTGACTCAGAGGATGGGGTGATTAAATCTTCTGAAAAAGTGGCATCCGTTGACTTTCCTCAAACCCAACAACAACTGGCTGTTTTGTTGATCTCCCTGGGAATAATAATACAGAAGCCAAAGAAATCTGGAATGCATTGCTGGGGACTTTGAAGTCCAGGCTACAAGTTAAAGCATTTGGAAGAGAAAAAGGCATTGGGGAAGAAAACCATTGGCCACAGAAATGGTTTTAAAATGTTTTAAACCATGGCTTTTCATACCAGAACATCTGAGCCTTGGCAGCGGATGAAATGCAGCCCATGGGAAGAGGAAAGCTGTGTTTGACAAAAGAATTCCTGATCTGTTCAAGAGGAATCTAACCTGAAATATGAATGAGAGGGGGGGAAAGCACAAATGCAGCTCTAAAAGTTTGGGGGTTGACTGATAGGACATTGGGAAAACCAAAACAAAGTATTTAGTTATCAAGAAAACATCAGAGAATGGTACTAATAGAACTTGACATTTAACGCAAGGTGGTCCATGCACTTTGACAGACATCATTGTGAAGACAAAGAGGGATGGGGCTTATGACTGTCACATGTACTATGGAGTGTGGTTACTGAGACCATTCCAGCTGGTGCAGCCATGCTGGAAAGCAAAGTGATCACTGTTAGTCAGATTTACTACATTTTTGTTGAAAACCCAAGAATTTGGATCTGGGTTAAACATCTTAGAGAGTCTTACACAGATTTATAAACATGTATCACAGCTGTTTGGGCGGTGGTAGGGAATTGGAAGCAATTGGCATGTCCATCAGAGGGCAGTGAATAATCCAAATGTGATAAATGTGGTAGATGACTACCAAGAGCATGGCACAACAGAAACAGCAGACTGGATATAGATATAACAATCTGTTTGGAAATAAAGAAGATGGTACTAAGTGAAAAAAAGAAACAGGATGAGATACATAAGACAATATCAATTATGTACTCAAAAATACATGCACATGAGAAAATTATTATCATTTTGAAAGTGCATTTACAAACACTCAAATCCATTAAATATGTGAGAGCAATTGCCTGCATAAGGAGGTTGGGATATAGTGATAAAAGTAAAAAAACTTGGACAGAGTAATATGATATGTCATAAATTAATGAGTTCAAATTATAGGATAGGAGGAGAGAGAAGAGAGAGGAGTAAGGAAGAGAGGAGAGAAAGAGATGGAGAGAGAGAGAGAAAGAGAGAGAGAGACTGAATAGCAATAGCATCTCTGCAGAGCAAAAAGTGCTAAATGCTACTTACAAGAAAATTCATGCATATGCCTTTGTCCATGACCAAATCCTGCCTCATATTTTATGAATAACCTGAATGAAGACACAAAGGGGAGAATACTCACCAACTTTCTGTGACACAAATCTGAGATGAGTTATTACTCTTATGGACAATGGAAACCAGGGATAACTTCTCAGGAGTTGCCAGCGAAATAGTGGCATCTAATTTTAGTGTTACTATCTTCCTCTGATACTAATATATAAGATACTTTGTTGGAGAAAAAGAATCTGGCAATAGGGTACCAGACTTCCAGAGAAAACAGGGTTGCATCCCTTGGTCTATGGACCATTATTGACTCAGTGTTTGCCACTCTGATGGGAGATGCTCAGTAAGAGGCCTTCATGGAACCTGAACAACTTTGATACCCATAATTTTTTAATGGGAAACAAAAGGACTTAACATATCATTATTAGCTATTTTCTAAAGCAATCATATTAATTAGCATTTATTGAACTCATTAATGGATCTAATATTATAAATTCTTTGCATGTATTACTTCTTTTTTACAAAAAAAAATATTTTATTTATTATTTTTAGAGAGAGGGGAAGGGAGAGAGGCAGAGAGGGAGAGAAACATCAGTGTATGGTTGCCTTTCACCTGCCTCCAGCTATGGACCTTACTGGAGACCTTTCTTGCAACCTGGTTATGTGCCCTGGTTGGGAATCAAACCAGCAACCTTTGGGTTCACAGGCCAGCACCTTATCCACTAAGCCATACCAGCCAGGATGCTTGTATTACTTCTTTTAACCTTCAAAATGATCCTATGAAGTACACATTGCTATCATTTCACCTTTAAGGTAAAGAAACTGAAGATAAGTTAAGAAACGTATCCAGGGTCTCACAACAATTGGTGGTAGAACCAAATTTATACCCAAACAATCTAATTCCAAAATTCATTCTTTAATCACTACACTGTAAGCATCTGAAAGTTGGGCTGCATATTGTACCAAGGGGAAAGAACATGTAATATTGGCAAATTCCCTATGAAAAAGGTCCTTCTGGCTTACAAATTCTGCTTGCTTGCTTAATTTTTGTATCTGGAAGAAGAAAAAGAAACTCACTCATGGTATTCTACATTAGACAGGGGAATAGTGTGATTTGAGGATACAATGCTGCTTTTGTATTATATTCTCAAAACACATGCTTTTTCAATCTGCCTCTGGTCACTCAAGAAAAAATGCCAGGCCCAAGGATACCAGAACCTTTAGAGAAATGAATGATCCCACCTTCAGGCAGAAGGCAGGAAGCTGTATGAGTAATGGCTGGGGTAGCTTGGCACTACATTTGATGGGTAATAAAGGCCATGTAAAGTCTTACAGGTTTCCTCTTTTATTGCACTACTTAGAAATGTCCATTTCATCATATTCCAAAAGATCAAGTATGATCTTGCCCAAAGAGAGAAGACAGTCTCAATTTTGCTTTAAAACACTGCCTCTTTAGCTTTCTTGTTTTTAAAAGTTATACCATATCTCTTCGCCCTGGCTGGTGGCAAAGTGGATAAGGAGCCGGCCTGAGAATGCAAAGGTTGCTGGTTCGATTCCCAGCCAGGGCACATAACCAGGTTGCAAGCCAGGTCTCCAGCCAGGTCAGTACCTGGAGACAGGTGAAAGGCAACCATACATCGATGTCTTCCTCCCTCTCTGCCTCTCTCCCTTCCCCTCTCTCTAAAAATAATAAATAAAATATTTTTTGAAAAATTATGTATTATCTCTTCACCCAGTCAAGAAATTTTAATCCTTTAGTGTCTTTTTCCATCTGTTCTCTCTCCCCTCTCCTCCCATCCCTTCCCTTCCCCTTTCCTTCCCTTTTTCTTTGTATTTTGTTTAGCTTTACACCTTTCTGATATCTCCATTACATTTCAATTGTTGTTGAGGTAAGACATTATATTTTTCTCATCTTTTTCATTCCTTACTTGTCAATCTAGCAGAGTGTTTTATGTATGGTATTTCATGACAACATTTGGTGAGGTAATATATGTATGCATGTATCTACTTAGCTAAGCTTGTTAATTTGTTTCTTACTAAGAAGGTCCAGGGAAAAGTCATTTCCTGTGGCTATCAGCTGGTGTTATTTTATAATCTTGTCTGAGCTTATTTTCAACTCTCTGGAAAATGTCACTGCAAACATCTGGATATATGACTGGAAATGAGTTCTCCTCTCAATGTGACTTATCCACTGCTTAGAATAACTGACTTTTCCTTTTCCTTTCCTTTCTCTATTTTTTTCTCTCCTTTTCATTTAGTATACACTTTCAATACATTTTTCAAAGAAGTAAAAGTTTTTGATAAAATGAATAAAATACAATAATTCATTTTTGTAACATGTAGGCTATCAATAACTTTAATAAGATATAGACCTTTATATGAATGTATTAGATACATTATTTTTTCTAAACCCAATGACTTATGCTGGATTTAATTAATTTTTATTGGCACAGAGATGTAATGTGACCATCTTTAAGTAAGGGCAGGGGTTGGGTTGGGTGGAGCTAAGTGTGGTTGAAGAGTCAGTCTTGGCTTCTGAGTTTGGTTTGGTGCCACTTGGTGGAAATTTGAGAGTTTCTAGTTCTTTGCAATATGATTACATAGTAAGGAGAAAAATGTCCAGACCAGGCAACTGAGAAATAATTTCCCTCAGTCTTTAAAAAACTCAAGAAGCATTTTGACTTCATTTGATTGTCATGAAGCAGGAAAAATTAAGGGATATTTTAAAGTCTTTTTTTTTTTTTTAATTTTATTGTTGTTGTATTACATCCATCCCCTTTTTGCTCCCCTCTGTCCCCCTCCCCACCCACCCATTCCCCCCAAAGTCAATCCCACCTGTTGTCCATGTCCATGGTTCTTTTATACTAGGTTCTTGACTAAGCTGCTCCCCTTCCTTGCCTCTTCCTCCCCCTTCCCCCCAACCCCTTTTCCCCTGACCACTGAAGGCCTATTCACTGTATTTATATATTTGGTTCTGTTTTGCTTGTTGTTAGTTTTGCTCATTATTGTCCCGTAATGGGTGAGATCATATGATATTTGTCCTTCACTGATTGGTTTATTTCACTAAGCATAATACTCTCCAGTTCCATCCATGTTGTTGCAAAGGGTACAAGTTCCTTCTTTTTTTCTGCTATATAGAATTCCATTGTGTAAATGTACCAAAATTTTTTGATCCAATCACCCACTGATGGGTACTTAGGCTGTTTCCAGCACTTGGCTATTATAAATAGTGTTGCTATGAACATAGGTGTACATAGGTTCTTATGAATTGGTGTTTCAGGATTCTTTGGGTATAGTCCAAGTAGTGGAATCACTGGATCAAAAGACAGTGCCATTTTTAGTTTTTTTGAGGAAATCCCATACTATTTTCCACAGTGGCTGCACCAGCCTGCATTTCCACTAATAGTGCACAAGGGTTCCCTTTGCCTCACATCCTCTCCAACACTTGTTGTTTGTTGATTTGTTGATGATTGCCATTCTGACAAGTGTGAGGTGGTATCTTGTGGTTTTAATTTGCATCTCTCTGATGACTAGTGATATTGAGCATTTTTTCATATGCCTCTGAGCCCTCAGTGAGTTGTCTGTTCAGGTCCTTTGCCCATTTTTTAATTGGGCTGTTTGTCTCCTGGTGTTGAGTTGCATTAGTTCTTTATATATTTTGGAGATCAAACCTTTGTCTGAGGTATCATTGGCAATTACGTTTTTCCATATAGTTGGTTTCCTTTTAATTTTGCTGGTGTTTTCTTTAGCTGAGCAGAAACTTTTCAACTTGATATAGTCCCATTTGTTGATTTGTTCTTTGGTTTCCTTTGCCCTTGGTGAACTATCAGTAAACATATTTCTGCGTAGGATATTTAAAATTTTACTGCCTATGTTTTTCTCCAGGACCTTTATGGTGGCACTGCTTATGTTTAAATCCTTTATCCATCTTGAGTTTATTCTGGTGTATGGTGTAAGTTGGTTGTCTAGTTTTATCTTTTTGCATGTTGCTGTCCAGTTCTCCCAACACCACTTGTTGAAGAGACTGTTTTTACTCCATTTTATGTTCCTTCCCCCTTTGTTGAATATTAGTTGACCATAGAGTCCTGGGTTAATTTCTGGGCTCTCTATTCTGTTCCATTGATCTATATGTCTATTCTTATGCCAGTACCAGATAGTTTTGATGACAGTTGCCTTGTAGTATAGTTTGAAGTCCAGTATTGTGATTCCTCCTACCTTGTTCTTCTTTCTCAAGATTGCTGTGGCTATTCCTGTGCATTTTTGGCTCCATATAAACTTTTAAAGTATTTTTTCTACTTCTGTGAAGTCTGTCATTGGTATTTAAATTGGGATTGCATTGAATCTGTAGATTGCTTTGGGTAGTATGGACATTTTAATGATGTTAATTCTTCCCACCCATGAACATGGTATATGCTTCCATTTATTTGTATCTTCCTTGATTTCTTTCTTCATTGCTCTGTAGTTTTCTGAGTACAGGTCTTTTACCTCCTTAGTTAAGTTTATTCCTAGGCTTCATTTTTCTTGGATATTTTAAAGTTTTTAATGCACCAACACAAGCCAACTGCAATTTAGATTTTTAAAAGTATGCATTTATTTTTTGTATATAGAGTGGTCTGAACTAACTTACATTTTACTGCAAAAATACTAGTGCTTGCAGTAGAGCTCTAGATAATTTAGTAATCACATATGCAACCTGTCTTTACATTAAGCCAGGATGTTTTGAAACGCTTAGTAGTAAATGAATAGCAACCTTCTCCCAACACCTCTCCCTGTTTCTGAAACTCCAATATTTGTAACATTTATCTAAATATTCTTCACTTCTCCACCTTCCAAAGGTGCCTTTATGTCTTCCTTACACACCTAACCTACATATTGCTGAGGTTCATCTTTATGGAGTACAAATAGGACTGGTCACCCTCATGGCATATTCCCATCATTTCAGCCTCATTCTCACCCTGAATGCGCTCAGCTTTCTCATGGGTCACTGTATTATGAATATATCCACCTAGGAGATGTAACATTTAGCTCTTTATTGCATTAACTCTTCAATTTGGGAGACCTGTAGAGGGTAATAATGGAGTGTTTGTCTTCAATGCTGTCTAGGATGCTCTGCAAATCTGTATATGTTTCTCTGTTTTCTGGGGTCTGTATTCTTCAGGTAGATTCCATGTTGCTTATCTGGTCTCCTCAGACCTCCCCTTCTTCATGGTTGTCAGAACTGAGCTAGCATTTGTCTGAAATATCTCATCTAATACAACAAAAAGCAGACAATAAATAGAATATTATGATTATCATTTTACATGGAGGGAATCTGAGGCACAGAGCTGTTAAGAAACTTGTCCAAGGTCAGACAACTAGTAACTAATAGAACTCCAATGAAAGACCAGGTGGTTTGACTGTAGGCTTTATACACATGTCATTATTCTTTCTTCCTGATAGAATGATTCAATTCTATCTAGATGGCCTCTAGTTAATGCAATAAAGAGCTAAATGTTACATCTCCTAGGTGGATATATTCATAATACAGTGACCCATGAGAAAGCTGAGCACATTCAGGGTGAGAATGAGGCTGAAATGATGGGAATATGCCATGAGGGTGACCAGTCCTATTTGTACTCCATAAAGATGGACTATTTGGCCCTGGATTATGATGGTGGAATTAAAGTTGTTGGCTCTCCAACCATATCCATTCTCCATTCCTTACCCTGTTTGTGCCTTGGGCAGCCTTTTATATGAATGGGGAGACATGTGCAGGAAAAGCCTAGAGTAAAATCTATATTCACATTGTCCTTGGAGCATTCTCCCTTTAAGAAAGGGTGGCCAAACCCATTCTGATCACCAAAAGTCTACCTAGTGTCAGTAAAACCCAAAAGATGGCCTCTAGTAACAGACAAAGATCCAAAAGTAAATGTAATGTGACCAAGAATTTTTTTTCCTTTTTAAAAATTTAAATAAGGAGAATTCTTTCATATGGAAAGAGTTAGTACAATCACATATTTGAAAAGAGAAACAATAGGTACTGAACCAGAGGGAGACAGAGAGAGAGAGGGGTGAGTGTGCCACTCGGGCCTGGTGAATCCATGATTCCATTTCCCATCCAAGGTAAAAGCTTCCCCAAAATAATGTATAAACAAGCTGTATATTACACCTTTATCTGACCTACAATAAAAGACAAAGAGAGGAAAGGCCAAAATAAAAACAAAAGGAAGCAAAAACAACCCTCTCAAAGCAACAAAAAGAAACTCCAAACTCTTTCTACTATGCAAGGCACAAGATAAAAAGTTTCGGCTTCTCATCTGCACATTAGAGATCATAGAGACTAAACCTCAAATAGCTATGACATGTATAAAGCACCAAACAGAGAGCCTGGTGCACGGTAGATATTAATTTCAATAGCAGTTATATTAGTGGCTAAAAAGGCTTTCCTAGCTAATTTACCTTAAAATTAAATTCATGATTCTTCATGTTCCTACGTTGAACCCTGGTATCTTTTGACTTCTTTTTGCTGTTTGCTCTGGGCTTCAGCATCAGGGTTTAACTTAGACATTTGCCTCTTCTGCTTAACCCACATATAAAACATTTATCTCCTGAGTCTTCCTATTCCCATGTGATGTCAGGACCTAGCTTGCCCTATGTTTTTATTTTTGGTGCCTAGCTCCCTGGACCTGTGTCTTCTAAGTCTGTCTCTGAGCTGGAGCAATTGAGTCAAAGAATGATCCATGAATATGGACAGTGAGGTGGGGATTGACTGTGGGAGAGGGGATAGGGTGGGTGGGGCAGGAGAGAGCAATGGAGGGGAAATGAAACAGTTGTCAGTCATGCAAGATCTGTCCCGAAAGTATTGAGCCAATGTTAATATAATTAAAACAGTTTGCATAGCTGATACTTCTGGGACAGGCTTCATACAACGATAAATTCATTTTAAAAAATAGTCAAAGAAGCAGGAAAGAGAAGGTGTAACTAATGCTTACCAAAAGAGCTGAAGAAAGAATAGCTACAAATTAGCCATAAAACAGAAGCAGAAAAACCACTAATGCCTAGCAAGAAAAGCTGAACAAGACTGTGTGGCAAAAGCCAAGGGTCTCCTCCTTCTGGCACCTATGTGATTGCAGGCTCCCAAGTGCTGGTGTCTTAATGGGACCTCCGTCGGTCGGGGACTTTGGACTAATAGGAATCTGCATGGGGGGAATGAAGGAACCCATTCAAGCATGTTCAGCTGCTGTTGTCAAAGAGTAAACTGCTTGGCCACAAAGCCTTGGTGATATGTGTTTGCAAAGCAAATGCAAGCTTTTTGTGGATTTGAGAGCTGCTGCCAGGAATAAATTCTTTTCTCCTTTCGTGTTAGGCCTCTTGCTAATACCAACAAAAATTTTTAGTTCTTCAAAACAAAACAAACCAAAACACCTATTTCAGGTTGGCACTGTAATCTTCAAGCACCGTCTGCAGGACTGAAAACGTACTTCCAGGTGATATTTCCCCTTCCTCCTCAAAACTAAAAGCCTTGAAACTCATTGTAAGAATGTCTCGTTTGATAGAACATCCTTGATGAGAAGATGCCAGGACACAGTGCCTCAGAGTTGTTGACTTTAGGGAAATTTTAGACCCAGGACCAACAGGTGACATACATATAAGCCATCAACGCTCTGCCTGTCCCCACATATCTAGGGGTAGACTATTTTGTTTACCTGAAACACAAACCTTATCTGTTTAATTTGACCTGAGTTTTCACAGAAATGAGGGGAAAACACTTTGGGTCTTACTGATGCTCATAAAGCAGATTGTTCCTTCAAATCCAAAAATGCAAGGAAATGGAGCTTTGCAGCCCTCTCTGTTCCTGGGATGCATGTCAGGGAAAGAAAACCTGGAAGTAGAGGAAGAAAGGAATTAGGGAAACAGAGGGCGGAGTGCAATACATATCTAAGTATAAGCAACTGCTTACTGACCATGATCTTTCACATCCCACCCAGATCAAGTCATAAGACAGCCAGCCCCTGGCAAAACTTGAGAGAAGCCTTTATGTTTCTTCTTTGGTGGGTCCAGCTTGCTAGAGTTCCTCACACAGCCAGACCTCAGAGAAACACACAGAACTCACATGCCCTGGACTCAACCCTCACCTCAGTCTCACTTCCAGTCTGGTTCCTAGTTGTGACCTTGCCAGAAGCCTGGTCTCCTGGCTCCTGTTTTGTGAGCTTCTGCTTTCAACATTAGTTTGACCAGTGCAGTTAATACATCCAACTTCGCCTACTTGTAATACTCTTTCCCCTTGGTTCTGGAAGTTCCCTTGTGATAAAAGAGGCAGGGGTCAAAAAATAGAAACTAGTGGATAAATGAAGCAGAAAAAAAAAAACAACATACAATTTTATTCATTCAACAAACATTTATTAAGTACCTACCCTGTGCCAGGACCTAGGACTTCAGTGATCAATGAGATAGTAATCAGCTAAGCTTTAAGAAACTTTCTCTGATATGCACTTGCATTCCACTCAATATCACATTACCTCCTACTGGGCCCTTAGTCCATGCCAGGTGCTGTATAAGACCTTCATCCTCAGAAATAGCCCCAGGAGCCATATAATGAGTAAATCTGTCAGTTCCATTTTGTACATTGAAACTCAAAAGTTTGAGTAACTTGCGCAGGTTCATAGAGCTGGTAATGGGTGAAGTTAGGATTTTACTGAAACGGCCGTCCAGTGCTCTTAATTCCTGTGCTGCCTTCTGCTAGTCTGGAATCACAGATGCTTCCTTACACATTGCCACACTTAAATGTTTGCAGAATTGAACTGTTTGTTCCAGAAAGTGCTGCAGGTTTCACCTCACGAGTGACGAGAAGGTGGTGACATAGGTGGTGATAACATGATGGATTACACATGGCCTGTAATTCTGCCTTTGGAATTAACTGGGGGGGTGACAAATTACTCTTTTTTTCAGTTCACTTTCAAAGAGTGTGCAACTCTGAGGTACGGGTAGATGTTCACCTTCGGGCTTAAACATCTTAATGAAAGTTGGTTTTGTCAGTTTCAACATCCCCCTCTCAGGAGATAGTCCTAGGAGAAGAGAATTTTGAAGAGTGTTTAGAATGTTTTGAAAGTCATTTGAACACTAGAGCTGGTCCTAGGTCTGTTAAATGGGTAATTTACTTGAAACTAACTTCTTTGGTGAGACCTTATATTTGGTGAGGTATCTATCTCAGATTATAACAATATCCCCTGGCCATTGCTCAGCATTTCTGGAAAACTTTCAGTCCACGTTTTCATTAATTTTTTTGTTTGGCTGAATTGCCGGTTCAAAAGAACATCACCCTCCCCAGTCCAACACAATCTCCTTAGGCATGGTGGAGTCAGTCCCTACTGTTGCCACACAGGGGATTTGGAGAACTGCAATTACAGTCAAGAAACTATATTAGAAAGTACTATAGGGAATCTGCTTTCTCCTTATGTTAGGAATTCTCTATTGCCGAAGGAAAGGCACATCCCAGTAATGCAAAGACCTGGGCAATTGGTTTCAAAAATAAAAACAAAAACAAAAAACCCCAGACATTTTATTATCCAGGTCTGCCCAAGTAAGCATAGTCTCTTCTGGGAGAGTACCCTTATAACTCATCTATTGTCTAAACTTCAAAGCCCCAGACACTTTATTTTCTTTGTGGCTCAACAGTGACACAGTTGTTGTCCATCTCCAGGCAGACACAATTCTTTCTGGTCCATCGCACAAAGCCCATCTTCACTGGGGAACATGGGATAGTTTACTGTTTGATCCAGTAAAGCTCCACAAGGGAAGGAAAATGTTCATTTCAGACCCTCGAGTAGATTTTTCCCCTGAGCTGATGGACCCTTCATCACTCCTTCAGGGTGGAGAAGGAGAAGTACCTTAGTAATGGCAACTGCTTGTTTCGAGTCTGAGAACCATTTTGCTGCTTTTCGTCCATTAATAAGCAGTGACAAATAGAATTAGATAATGTTCAGGTGGTAAAAGGATTAAAAATCCTCCAAAAAATGAATTTCAAGTCTGACAATTTTCCTAACAAGCAATCCAAGAAATTTTCTGTCTTATTGTAACTGAATGTAGGTCTCCGGCTGTCCACTACTTCAAAAGCCAATACTCAAGAGGCATGTGCTGATGTGAAGGAAAGTGGTTTTATTCAGGTGTCCAAACCTGGAAGATGAGAGACTCTCATCTCAAGCCTGTCTCAACATCTCAGGGCAGGCAGGGTTTTTATAAGCAGGGAGAGAGACCAGAGAACAAAAAGATCAGGGGGAGAGGCGGTAGACGCACAGGCAGTGTCCTTGCTGGTCCCAATATGTATCTTTAATGTCAGCATCCTGGAGCTGGTTGGTACCAGCTAAATTCCTGCAGTGGGGTGATCAGTGTCACCCAAAGTCATGGTCACAGCTGTTCGTCATATAACAGCTATATAACTAGCAGGAATGGGACCTGCTAGTGCTTGCAATATGCTTACAAAGAATCTGTCAGTATGTGAGTTCTTTTTATTAGTTAGTACATTTTATTCTAATTCCATTTCATAGTAAGTCAGAGTAGTATAAAGTTTTTATTTCCTGTTACATGCTAATTCTCCCTTGTAAAGACTTGCATGATAATAGATGATATTTACATCCGGCTTCATCTATGCCAGGCACTGTATGGTATTTTTTAATTGTACATATATTGTCTTTACATCCTTATAATCACTTTATAAAGTAGGTACTGCTTTCATTCCCACTTCACAAATGAGGCAACTAAGGAACAGGAAGGATCAGTAACTTGTCCAAATGTTCACAATAAGTAATGGCAGAGTCATAGGTTGAATTCAGGCCATCTAGCCTCAGAGACATGAGATCCTCCAGAAAGAAAAGAAAAGCAAATAAAGTAGTACTAGTCATTTCTTTCCTTTGATTTAGGTGGCCATGCTTCATATTTGAGTGGTAAGAACTAATCAACAATATTCCCACCAGTATAAATACTGTATGGCTCTGCAGCCCAGTTCTCTACCCTGTTCTTACCACTCCCTCTCTGACCCGGCAGGCTCCTCCGTGAGCCAGCTGGTACCTGGACTGATTGTGCTTGAAATGATGCTGAGGAATGTGACATATGTCTACTTGTAAGAAAAGCCATCATAAAGTAAAGCCCTCAGTCAAGATTTCTGGGTTGCTTGGGTCAAATCACTTTCCCTTCTGATCTGTTACAGAAACCCACACATGGACTTTGGTTAGACAATATTTCATTTTCCAGAGCTGAGCGTGTGATTGCCAAATTTCCACTCAAAGGTAACATTTTGTGAAACACCAGATGTTCCTTAGGGTCTGACTAAAATTAAGTGTAAAAACAGCCACAGATTCATAGGCATACAACGATAATCTCTTAAGCAAATATTTTATCTGAGATCACTGACTAATAACCTGATATCTTTGAATGTTACATGAGTAATTAGATAACAATGTTACCAAGCAGAGGAAATTGGCTGCAAAGGAAAGGGATGCTAGGTAGCTGATAGCTGAGGTTGTTCAGGTTACAAAATAAAACTTTGTCATTAATTTGTTTTATTTTGTGTTTCACTTTATGATTCAGTTTTTCCTACTTTAATAGTTTCTTTTATAATCATTATTTCACATCAGAGATTCATGATAGTTGTTTTAGTTTGAAGATCTTTTTTTATTTTGTTCATCACTATTTTATTTATCCACTTTGAGGTTATGAATACACAGAACAAACTGCATTATGTAAGGCATACAATTCAGGGAGTTCTGACATTTGTCTATGTGCATGATCAAGACCAAGAGATTTTCATCATCCCTCAGAATTTCACCTGCCCTACTTCTCTGGTTCCAGGTAACCACCAATGTGCTTCTGTACACTGGTATGCATCGTCTGTGATTTTTGCATAAATAAAATTACACATATGTCTTCTGGTTCAGGTTTCTTTCACTCAGCTTAATGACAATCATATTGTGTGCATCTGTTGTGTTTTCTTTTTACTGCTAAATAATATTCCCTTATGTGGCTATTCCACCATTTGTTCATCCACTGGAACTATGAGTGGACGCTTGTAATATAGATAGGCAACTGCACTGTCTCCAGTTTGGGATTAATGTAACAAAGCTTCAGTGAACTGCACGGACACACACTTCTCTTGGGTAAATAAACATCTAGGAGTGGAGAGCTGAGTGCTGTGGTAGGTTTATGTTTAACTTCTTAGAAGTTGCTAAACCATCTTCCAACGCAACAGTGTTATTTCACATTGTTATCAGCAGTGAACAAAGATTGTAGGTGCTTCTTTTTTCACCAACCCTGGTATTGTTGGTGTTTGCATGCTTAGCTAGCCTCATAAATGTAAGGTGGCCTTTCACTATGGTTTTAATTTGCATTTCCTGTTGGCTAATGATCTGGAGCATCTGTCTGTGTGTGTTGGCCATTTGTAAGTCTTCTTTTGTGAAACCTCTGTTCAATTCTTCTATCCATTTTTGACTGGGTCATTTTCTTCTTTCTATTGAGTTTTAAGGGCCAGTAGAATTTGGAAAAGGACTGCAATAAATGTACATGTATACCCATTTGGGGGAATCCACTTCTAACAGTTGAGTTTTCAGATGTGCAAGCATGGTACATCTGCCCATTTCCTCAGGTCTTCTTTCATTTCTGTCAGCATCATCCCAATATTTCTAGTAAAGAGGTCATGCGTAGCTTTTGGTAAATTTATTCCCAAGTATTTTATGTCTTTTTGTAGTTACTATAAACTTTTGTAGTTACTATAAAAGCTTTCTGGCTTTTTGCTGCTGCTCTGTAAACATAAAATGGACTTTTAAAATATTAACCTTAAATTTTACAACCTTACTTAATTCGCATTAGTTTTGGTAGTTGTTTTACACACTCGTTAGGATTTTCTATGTACGCAAGCATGTAATCTGCAAACAGAGACAGTTCTATGTCTTCCCCATCTTTATTTATGTCCTTTTTCCCTTACTACAATGACTCAATTGTGAGAGCGGTGACAGAACACATCCTTGCCTTATACCTAGTTCAGTTTTTCACCATTGAATATGGTGTTAACTGTAGTTTTTCTAAGGTGAGCTACTGATGAGCAAAAATGGAAGTGCTGTAGTTACCACCCTGGTTAACACAGTAGCTTGCAGGAGAGACAGAGCCAAGGCACAGCGCAGCCTAGAGAACATAGAGGTTGCTCTATGTCCGCCTCAGAAATGGGAGATAGTTTTGGACTTAACAGTGATAAAGCCTTCATAGTTTTGGTCACAGCAAAATAGATTTTTACTTTTTTCATAATCACATTTGTTAAGAACAGCTCAATTTTACTCAAAAGCAGTTAAGGACTCTAAATGGCATCTATTATTGTTTATATTCTGTAATTATCTTTTTCTATATAAGAAATAGTCTCTGTGTGTGTGTGTTTCTATTTTTGTAATCAGATATATGTTTCTTTATCAGTTTCTGAATCTAGGAAGGAAGTTGAGTGAGTTTTATTGTCATGTCTCAGGGTTTAAACTAGAGTAATTGAATTAAATAATAGTCTATATATAGATGTTGAGATTTATGTTTCTTTGAAATCTTTTTCCACTGTAGTTGCAAGCTATGCATAAGAAAGAGCTATATGTAATATTAATTCCCCTAACTCTACATTTCATATGAAATTAAGATTAAAAAAAACATTTCATTAATGTTCTTCATTCACTGAATTAGAGAAATGCTATGGGCCAAACACAGTCATAATTAAGGCATCTCCTTTTGCTTGGTGGTAGCTATTAACCAATGAAAGAAAATTGAGGTCTTTTACTTTGTGACAAATATCAGAAAATCTTTACAAGCTGGGTTTTGATTTCCTGTTTCCAAGTGGTAAAAAACATAACTTTTACGAGCTCCTTTGACCTGACCATGATCATGTGGCAAGCCTAAAGAGATACCTGCAGACTATTCCAAGCACCAATGTGTTCTATTTATCTAGCTTACTTCCCTTGAATTTGCTGAACTCAATTTGATCTCAACTTCACCGGCTTATGTATTTCCTAAAAAAAAAAAAAAGAAGAGAGAAATACTGCAAAGTGGGCTCTGACTCATACTTGTCTTAGAATATTGGAGTGCATATTCTATAAACTCCTCTATGTAAGGTCTTCAGACAATAAGGAAACGATATCCTGAAACATCCTAACAAGTTGGCAGAGGCCCAGAAATAAGGCCATGTGAGGAAGGATTTCACTGAGACTTCTGAGGGGAAGAATGTTTTATTTTTCTAATTTCAACACAGTTAGTGAGGAAGGTAATTTGGCTAGATACCAAATATGGAAATGAAACCTGTAATGGAAAAATCCCACATTGAAATCCAACCACATCTTTCCCTAATACTTATTTGAATGTTGTAAAACAACTCATAGAAACTAACAGGATAAGTTTGAATATTATATTCACATCCAGCTAGTGCATCAATATGCTTGGGATCAGCCTTTCAGTTTCACCAATAGAGAAATAAGGGCATTCCAAACTTTATCCCAGCCAAGTGATTTGTGAGCTGAGCCAGAAAAAAAAAAAAAAACAGATAGGAAAGCTGAGCCTGGCCCTCATTGGCTACATGCTGCCTGCAGAAGCCAACTTATGGAGGTCTGTCTCGAAAATGTCTAGCCATTGTTATTATCATGAGAATTGTTTACACAACATTGATGTAACCTGGCAGCCAGGAAGAGTGGACTGGAATGTGCACGTGTGAAAATGACTCCTTGACTGTACTAATCAGTGGGGGTTGTAGACACTGTTGAGTGAGCATGTGTACTGTGTGGCCAGCATGTTCAAAATGACTAAGCAAGTAGAGCAATGAATCTGCATCAAATTTTTGCATTAAACTTGAATGTTTCTCTATGGAAACTATTTAGATGATTCAGAAGACCTGGCTTGGAGGGTGTACCTAGAGCAATAAATTTAAAATGATCTGAATCACACAAAATATATCTTCTGACTACAGTGGAATAAAATTAGAAATCAATGACAGGAAGAAATTTTGGAAATTCACAAACATGTGGAAGTTAAACAACACGCTCTTAAATTCCAATGGGTCAAAAATTACTAAAAATGACTCAAGAAGAAACAAAAAAAGCTAAACCAATCTATAACAAGTGAAGAGATTTAGTAATTAAAAGCCTCCCAACAGAGAAAAGCTTAAAAAATTAAAACTATCCCAACAAAGATGGCTTCATTAGTGAATTCTACTAAATATTTAAAGAAAAATTAACAGCAATCCCCTCAAACTCTCAAATTGAAAAGGAAGGGATACTTTTCAACTCATTTTTTGAGGCCAGCATTACCCTGATACCAAAACCAGACAAAAACATAATTCGAAAATTTAAAAAAAAACAAAACTATAGAATAATATCCCTCATAAATATAGATGTAAAATGTTTAAAATTTCAACAAAATGAATCCAACTCTATGTAAAAGGAATAGTATATTATAATCAACTTGTGTTTATCCCACGAATGTAGTGCAGGCTTAATAATCAATCAACATAATTAACCATATTAACAAGTAAAAATGGAAAACAAATTGCATAGTCACAATTAAATACCTTTATTCAAAACAAAATAAAACAGCAAAAATTTTGATTCATATCTCACATTAACTCAAGATAGAACATAGGCCTAAATATAAGACCAAAACTATTAAAACTTCTTGATGAAACATAGAAAAAAATCTCTGGTACTTTGAGTTAGAAAAAAACTTATTTGATTCAATACCAAAACTACTATCCACAAAAGAAACAAAAAAGATAAATTCAAGTGAATGAAAATTAAAAATTTCTGCTTCTTTGAAAAACACTATTAAGAGAAGGCAAGATCAAGCTGTAGACTGAGATGAAATACTTACAAAGCATATATCTTGACTATATAAAGAATTCTCAAAAGTCAATAATATAAAAATCAACTACTCGATTTATTTATTTATTTATTTTTATTTTAATTTAATTTAATTTTTTTTTAGAGATTTTATTTATTATTTTTCAGAGAGAAGGGAAGGGAGAGAGGCAGAGAGGGAGAGAAACATCCATGTATGGCTTCCTTTCATCTGCCTCCAGCTACGGACCTGGCTGGAGACCTGGCTTGCAACCAGGTTATGTGCCCTGGCTGGGAATCAAACCAGTGACCTTTGGGTTTGCAGGCTGGCACCTTATCCACTGTGCCACCAGGAGACTCAATTTTTTTAAATGGGCAAAATACTTGAACAGATATATTGCTTTGTCAAAGAAGATACATTATAAGTAAGTAAACGACAAGATACTCTCAATATTGTTAGTCATGAGGGAAATGCAAATAAAATCATAATGAGATAACACTATACACCTGTTAGAATGGCTAAAAATTTTAAAAACTGATTATATCAATGTGATGAAGATGTGGAGGAGCTGCTGGTGAGAATGTAAAAATGACACAACTACTTTGGAAAACAGTTCTGCAGTTTCTTTAAAAGTTAAAGTTGTATACAATTTAGTCATTTCTGTCTTAGGTATTTACATGAGAGGAACAAAATCCTATGTCCACACAAAGATTTGTATATACATACTCATAACAGCTGTATTTGTAATATCCTAAACCTTGAAACAATCCAAATATCTATCAATAGGTGAACAGGAAAAATGTGGTATATCCATATAATGAAGTACTACTTTCTCAGCGATAAAAAGGAATGAACTATCAATAAATGCAGCAACATGGATAGAAATTAAAATATTCACTAAGTGAAAGAAGGCTGACCATAGAGCACATAATGTATACTAGTTATAGAAAATTCTAGAAAATACACTAATCTGTAGTAATAGAAAACAAACTTTGCTGGTAACACAAAGTAGAGAAAGATATGAAGTACTGAGCAATCACTAAAGGCTCCAGGACACTTTTGGGGTAATGTGTATATTGATTTTGATGATGGTTGTGTGTGTGTGTGGATTATATTCTCAAAATGTATCAAATTGCATACTTTAAATATATGCAGTTTATTGTATGTCAATTATGCCACAAAATAAAGTTTTAAAAATAACAGAGAATTATGACTATAGATGGAGTGAAACGTGAAACACAGTAATCAAAATAATGGAAGTTTTGATATGGTGACTCAACTCCCTTTTTCCTCCTATTATTAAGTAATAATAAATGGGAATACTTAGTGAAAGCTTATAGTGAGCTAAGCACAGCTTTAAGTGCTTTGCATCTATTACCTTGTTCAATAACTCACAACATACCTGTGAGGTGGATAACCTCATTTTACAGTTGGGCCAACTGGGGCACAGATAGATGCAATCAAGGATACTGGTTAAATGAGCCAATCCAGACCATCTGTCCCTAGTATGTTCTCCTTTGCCCACTGCACTATATAGACACCTCTCAGGCAAATGACTGAACTGAGCTTACTGGTTTAGAGTAGAAATATTAGGACTAGTAGGGAAACCTTCAGGGAACCAGAAAGGGGGCTGAATGAGGTCCAGAAGGAGTCACCAAGTAATCCAGATCTGACTGTACACTGTCCTGCAAGGGCCCACTTGGGCCTGTGCATGATGTATCACTGTCCATGTCACATGTTTTAGCTCAGACCTTAACTCTTTCCTTCATTTGCTCACCAAGACAATCTTGATGCTCAAGGCCCTTCACCAGCTTTCACAGGAAATTCAACCACACTAAGCAAATACAGAATTTTGTTTGAAGATTTGGGGATTCATGGGCAAGAGTCACACCGCCCAGCACTCAGTTGCTCCACCTCAGGCCACTATTGACTTCTTTAGGCCTCTCTTCCCTTCCCCAGCCCACCTCCAATCTCTCCTCATATTTGCTTTGGAATGCTTTGTCCTAGTCTTCCTTTTATTTCCTTTTTTTAAGGTTTCCACTTAAAACCTTGACCAAGGCTTTTACCCTCCTCGTAAGCCTATCAGAGCCATTTCTCCCTTAGGAAATTCTCAGGTCAGCTGCTAAGAAAATAAAGTTGCCTCCATACCCTGACAAAAGCTTGCCCCCCAACTTTCCAAGGTGGACCTGACCATGTGCTGCTGTTGTGACCACATCTAAAAGAAAAGCATGGAGAATAGGCAGGGACCTTCCTTCCAGGGAGAATCTCAGCCCTTGGGTACTGAAGCACAGGCCAAAGCTCCATGCTCCCCTCAGAAACTCCACCAGATTTTCTCCCAACTGATAGCAAGTATCCCCTGGTGACTTGCCTGCATCAGTTTGTGTGGTTGTTAGGGAGGAGATAGAAAGGCTTGCATACTCCCACTCCCCCTTTCCCCACCCCAAACTTTGTACAGCTGCCTCGCTGGGCTTGCAATAACACTTTCAAATGTGAAGGTGGCATTGACAGAGGGGGCATTTACAACTCAGGATGTGGGGTCTCCAAGGGCAATAAAAATAGAAGTAGAATGACCTCAGCCACCCATCCGATTGCCCTGCCACCCCCTCTGTGATTGCAGGTGGGAGAGGAAAGGGTGGACTGGGAGGAGAAGGCCGATGGGCCTTTCTCCAAGGGGTTGCGCAGTGAGAAGTGTGGGAGCAGGATAAACACAGGGAAAGGAAGTAAAATCCCCTGACAGGGCAGTCTTTCCTAGGCGTCTCTGTTGTGTCACCCCCTCACTGCAGCGATGACTAAGCTGAGTAGCAGTTAGTGTTGGGGAGAGGAGGAAGGTACAGGTCACAGTGCCCCTCCTGCAGGAGCAGAGATGCGTGTGTGTGGGCAGAGGGATCTGTAGACATGTCTTTCTTTTTAAATCGTTACCCAAGGATATATGTATTCATTTTAGGAAAGGGGGGGGGGGGGGGGGGAGAGAGAGAGAGAGAGAGAGAGAAAGATCAGTATGAGAGCGCAACATTGGTTGGCTACCTTCTGACTGGAGACTGAACTTTCTGGTGTACAGGACAAGGCTCCAACCAACTGAGCCACCCTGCCAGACTGTAGACACGTCTTTCAGTTAGCAATCACAATGTCTTGCAAAGGCCTAAATTAGTTGCCAATACATTTTCCAAAAGGGATTATTCTACATAAAAAATCAGAATTCATGAATATGCACTGATCTGGCAACCTCGCCAGCCCGTTACTCATAGGTCTCCCTGCTCACAATCTAATTTGAACTCAGCAGCCAGGGGGAACCTTTTACTTGTAAATCAAATCATGGCCACTTCACCAAAAATGTTCCATGATGTTTCTCACCTCATTCAGAGCTAAAACCAGAGTCCCAGAAAGACCCTATGAGGTGGGCACCTACTACCTTTGCTCTCCTCCTTTTCCTCCTCCCCCTGTTCACATCATAGATCACAGATCCAAATCCTGGCTTTATTATCTCTGTGCCTTTGGGTAAATAATTAGTCTCTTCTCACTTCCTCATCTGCAAAAGGAAGCTGTTCATTATATCCTTGCTCATAGGGCGGTTACAAAGACGAAACAAGTTCATATCGTGAAAACTCTTAAAACAGGAACAACCCGTGGCTCTCCCCTGGGTCAGCCATGCTGCTTCCTCGATGTTCCTCACAGCAACCAGGCTGTGGTGCCTCTGCAAATGCTGCTCTCTCTGCGGGAACCTGGCTTCCAGAGAGGCCTACAGGATTTGCCCCCTCACCTCCTTCATGCCTTATTCACCAGTATTTGGGATGAATCAAAAATTTAAAAATTAAAAGCAAAAGGGAGCCAAAATAAAAACAAAACAAACAAACAAACAAACAAAAAAAACACAAAAACAAAACAGTCAGGAAGACATGAAATGAGTATTGCATTTAGCAGGAGTGAGGTAGAAGAAAAAGACAAAGTTATTTTAAAACAATGACTTAGTTACAAGTTAGTTAAGGAAGAGAATCAAATAAAAATGTAACAAGGAGCACTGAAGACAGAGAACTAAGAGAATTAAGATGTATGATAATGTTTTCTAGGAAATCATGAGGACAATGTTTCCTAGGTTATAAAATAGATATGGATCAGCACTGCCTAGTTTAGGATTTACGTAATTATTCTTCTAGATTTTTTTACCCACCTGAGCACCCACAACTGGCTTGTCAGCATTCCTGGCTGTCAGAAAACCTCTTGCCAATACTTCCATTCTGCTTCTCACCTGGCCTCCCCTGTCTGGCCCCGTGGCTGCCAAGAAGCAGAGCGCCCGCACTCCTTGTTCTTGCCTTCAAGGAAAGGCCCAGGCCGCCCAGACTTTCCAAGCAGTAAATCAGTGCCACATGTGTGGCTCCCTCAGTCCCTCTCCATCCCTCTCCTTCCCACCCAATCTCCAGGTCTTCCTTTCCTTTGACCCTTTGCTTCTATTTCTCTTCAGTGTGCCAGTCATTCATTCATCAATAAGATTTATTTTAAGCAACTAAGTACAGGTTATCCCCATATAACATAGTTGTTAGGTTGCAAAAAAAAAAAATGCTGTGTTATATGAATCTGTATTATACGAAACAAAGAACTAGTACAAAAAAGGGGTTAGGTTCCAAAAAAAAACTAACCTCATACTATTATATTTTTATAATTAAGAGAAATATCTTTATCAAAGCCATTTTTACCAAAAGTATAACATAGTAATATGTATTAAATAATGTTTTCTTCATCATCACTACTAAATACCATTAACTGAGGGCATTTTCTTTTTGACAAGATAGCTTCATCCTCTGAACTTTCTTCAGCATTATCTTGCCATCTATCCTGTACTTTTTACAAAAAAATGTTATTCTAGATTGCTTGCTTTTAGCTTAGAGCTCTTTATGAGTTTTGTTTATTTCAAATGAAATATCTTTTGCTCTTAAAAGCTCTTATTACTCTCTGGGGATTTCTTTAATTCTTAATCCATGTTATAGTGAAACCATGTTCTAGGATGTCATGTTGTATGAGGGTTTCCCCCAATTCTTGAACCTGTTAGAGCAAAACCGTGCTATACAAGTTCTGTGTTACACGGGAATTACCTATACCTGGTATTGTCACCCTCCTTTCCTCCAGGCAACTTGAAACAATTTTATATATTTTTTCTTATTCCTGGGGAACTCTGAACAGTTGAAGGTAGAGACTTCAGTATAAGCACCTTAAGTAAATACCACCTCTTCAGAGATAATGAGAGCACAGAAGAGGGACATGCTCCACATTCCCACCTGGGTCCTGGCAAGGGGAAGCTGAGGCTACACACAATAAAAGGGTTTCTTATAAGTAATTTGGAAGATTGTTTGTAACTCTTGCCCCATCCTGCCCTCCTTGGCCTCACCTGTGCTGAGCTCCATAGCACTGGGCATTGTAGGGCTATGTAGGGTGTCCCAGCCTAAACTATTAAAAAATAAAAGACATTTTCTCTCCCATGGCATGAACCCTCCTTCCCCCTTTATCTTCAAGAAATGAGACTTAAGTCTGAGAGACCCAAACTCACCAAAGTGGGCTCAGAGCTATATGTTATCTAAGGGATACAAATAAATGTCATATGACTGAAAAGTTGTCAAAATACTAAGAACTTCAAGGTGGGGAAGGGGAACAAAAATATAAGAATAAAATATTTCTGAACATTACACAGGTTTTGTTTGACATCATTTAAATTCAAGCTGGTGTGAGGATAGAGTTACTGAATTTCCCTTAGCATACTTTTTTCTTTTCTTTTCTTTTCTTTTTTTACAGGAGGGAGGGGGACTTATGGAATACAAAGGTTGATTAATTTTTTTACTTTAAGGAAGCTTGTCTGCTGGAGTCGTTCTGTGCCCCTTCAAATTAGATTATGGTTTTGTTAATGGGATTTAGGGTGGAAAAGATTCTGTGAATTTATTCCAGAAAAACGGTGTCAATTTAATTGAAGCTCGCTCTTTGACTACAGAGTTTTCCCTCAACCTGTAACAAAACCAACTTCCCCATTCCGCCACATCCCTCTCCTGTTCTCTTTTCGCTTTTAACTAGAAGTAGGGTTCTGTGGCCAGAGCGAGAAAGAAGTGAGCTGGCTTAGTGTCCCCACCCAAATGGAAGGAGCATGGAATGACCTTGTTCAGAATGGCCCTATCTCTGGCTCGTTGTAGAAGGAAGAAAGAGCAAGAAATAGTACCAGGAAGAAAGCTAAGTGAATGAAGCCAAACACAAAGGACATTCATGAATATCTTTTAAAACTGAAGGTTACACACATATGCCAATTCTATGAATAAGGATTCTAGAGAAGTTCTAAGTTTGTACATTTTTACATCATAGTAGCACTAATTTTATAGTTAAACAATATACCACTTCCCCATTTTGTTGTTCAACCTTAATACTATTGCAGCCTATGGTTATTTAAGATATTTCTACTTGAGTTTTGACTTCTGAAATTAGACATATTTGTAAATATTTTAAAAAACTATCTTTTAAGACTCAGAAGTTGTCAGGCCAGAGGAATTTCTTGGTCTATGCATGGCTGGACCTTCCCTCTGGGTCAGCCAGGGTGTAGCCTTGAGGTTAATCTTATCCCAGATTCCCGGAACACTGAGCCTCAAAGGTAACCAATTTAGCAACTCGGAGCGACTGATGTCACCTTTGGGTATATAGCCTCTTTGTTCTAATGTGTATACAAGACTGCTCTTGCTGTAAGCTAGGTGTGCACTACTGTTGTGGGAGAATGGACAAACAGTGCATGGTAATGCCAACAGCCTCAGTGCCTGGCCATGTGGAAGCAGGAGAGTGTAGAGATGCCTGAACTCTCTGTGGCCATTTACCTAAGTGCAGCTGTGATAAGAGTGGGCCAACCGAGTGTGAGTGTGCCAACACTCCTAGCTGCACAGTTGGGTGGTCCTTAGCCTGCCGCTGTAATAAAGCACGTAAACCCTCCTGAAGGCTCCGTGTAAGTTCTGCTTTGCCACCAGAGCAGAGGCCTCCCTCCATTAGACTTGCTGGTCCTGCACCCAAGGCCATGGGCCCTGACAATTGGTGTCATGAATAGGATAGTGGGGTGCTGGAACCTGACAGAAGTGAATGCTTTTCAGCCTGACATCCACTTTGAGAATCCCAGGGTTTGGGGGAGCATTTCTGTGTATTTCAGATTTCACCCTCTGCCCTAAACACACACTTGCCCACGTCTACTCTTGCCTGCTGCCCTGGGTGAAACCTGGCTGTGTTCACAAAGCTCATGGTGTACAGTAGAATAGTAGTTAAGGTCACATTCTGACCAATGACCGGCTGCCTGAGTTCACAGCATGGCTTTGACCTTTCTTAGTTGTATGACTTCAGGAAAGCCAATAAGCTCTGTTCTGCATTTGCTCATCTTTAACTTAGAGGATAATTTTGTACTTACTTCATCAGGATATTGTAAGTAAAAATAAATTTATATGCATAAAGAACTCAGAACAGTACCTGGCAATGTTATGTAAATGTGAGAGATTGTTACTTTCCAATACTAGAGTTCATGTTATTCTTTTGTGAGCTCCTCTTGTGCTGCTTCACTTTCTCATTGCCTAAACCCACCCTGTTCCTTTAATCTCAGATAAATTTTCTCTTCCCTCTGAAACCATTGTCTGTACCATGTACTTTATACAAGCATCCTTCATTACTGTGTTTTTATCCCTTATGTATCTTTTAGCTGCTTCAATTAAAGTTTTCAAAGACAGAAATGCTGTTTCATGCATTCTTGTATCTCCTGTGTCTTGTACAGTGTTTTCTCTATAGGTTTCTTAATTTTTAATTGAATTTATTGGGGTGATATTGGTTAATAAAATCATATAGGTTTCAGGTGTACAATTGCACAATACATCATCCGTATATTGTATTGTATGTTCATTACCCCAAGTCAACCTCCTGTCATCATCATTTATCCCCCTTTAACCTCTTCTACTTACCACTACTCCCTAACCCCCTTCCTTCTGGTAATCAGCATACTATTATCTGTGTCCATGAGTCTTTCTTTCTTTTTTTCTTTGCTTAACCCCATCCTTCTCACCCAGCCCCCAGCCCCCTTCCCTCTGACACCTGTCAGTCTATTCTCTGTATCCATGAGTCTGTCTCCACTTTTTGTTAGTTAATTTTGTTCATTAAATACACATATGAGTGAGATCATATGTTATTTGTCTTTTGTTGACTGGCTTATTTTGCTTAGCATAATGATCTCCAGGTCCATCCATACTTTAGCAAAAAGCACGGCTTCCTTCTTTTTTATGGCTGAGTGGTATTCTGTTGTGTTAATGTCCCATTGTTGTTTTATCCACTCATCTACTGATGGGCATTTGGGCTGCTTTAAAATCTTGGCTATTATAAATAAGATTGCAATGAACACAGGGGTGCATATATTCTTTTGAATTAGTGTTTCAGGGTTTTCTTTTTTTTTTTTTTTAAGATACAAAGGGGGGTCATTTTATTACCAACTTACTTTGTTTTTCACTTAAACTATAGATTATGGACATAAGATCTTGAATAACATATAATAAAATGTCTTTGTTCACATTTCCTACAATTATTTCCACAGCATATTGCTTGCCCGTTGACATAGTTTTTGATTGTTAAGAGGGCAAATGTTCCATAGAATTTCTTGGACTGATAGGTCAGACTGCTCTGTTCTTTTGCAGAGTTTGATAAATCCTCAGCTCTGTTTTGTACTGGCTTTGACAAATTTCTTTTCTTTTCTTTTTAATTTAATTTTACTGTTGTTGTATTACATCCATCCCATTTTCCTCCCCTCTGTCCCCTTCCCCACCCACCGAAAGTCAATCCTACTTATTGTTCATGTCCATGGTTCTTCCATGCTAGTTCCTTGACTAAACTGCTCCCCTTCTTTGCCTCCTCCTCCCCCCTCCCACCTCCTTGCTCCCTTCTGCCCACTGAAGGTCTATTCATTGTATTCATGTATCTGGTTCTGTTTTGCTTGTTTGTTTGTTTTGTTCACTATTGTCCTGTAATGGGTGAGATCATATGGTATTTGTCTTTCACTGACTGGCTTATTTCACTAAGCATAATACTCTCCAGTTCCATCCATGTTGTGTAAAGGGTAGGAGTTCCTTCTTTCTTTCTGCTGTGTAGTATTCCATTGTGTAAATGTACCAAAGTTTTCTGATACCCAAAGCACCCTGAAATACCAATTCATAAGAACCTATGTACCCCTATGTTTATAGCAGCACTATTTATAATAGCCAAGTGCTGGAAACAGCCTAAGTACCCATCAGTGGATAATTGGGTCATTTTTAATTTTTTGAGGTAACTCCATACTGCTTTCCACAGTGCCTGCACTGTGGAAATCCATTCTCATAGTCTGCATACCCACCCAACAGTGCATGAGGGTTCCCTCTTCTCCACATCCTTGCCAACACTTGTTATTTGTTGATTTATTGATGGTAGCCATTCTGACAGGTGTGACGTGATACCTCATTGTGGTTTTAATTTGCTTTTCTGTGATGATTAGTGATGTTGAGTAGCCTTTCATATGTCTATTGGCATCTGGATGTCATATTTGGAGTACTGTCTTTTCAGGTTCTTTGCCCATTTCTTAATTTAATTGTGTTTTTGTTTTGTTTTGTTTTTGTTTTTTGGTGTTGAGTTTTATAAGTTCCTTATGCATTTGGATATTGATCCTTTATCAGATGTATTAGCAAATATGTTCTCCCATTTAATGGGTTGTTTTTTCATTTTGTTGCTGGTTCCCTTTACTGTGCAAAACCTTTTTAGTTTGATGTGGTCTCATTTGTTTTTGTTTGTTTGTTTATTTGTTAGTTTCCCTTACCTAAAGCCATATATCAGAAAACAATTGCTGCAAAAAAAGTTTGAGATTTTACTGCTTATTTTTCTTATAGGATTTTTATAGTTTCGAATCTAACATTTAAGTCTTTAATCCAGTTTGAGTTTATGCTTGTGGGTGGTGTAAGAAGGTGATCTATCTCTTCAATTTTTCCAACACCATTTATTACGTCCCAGTGATGTAGGTCATGCCAGGAATGTCTCCTGAGTTTTAGAATAAAATGTCATCATAAACTTAGGAAATCCTTGCACTCAGGGTTCTAACATCATACAATCCTGTAATCCATTTTTAGAGTTATCTAAGATACAAATATGATCATGTCACACTCACTCCTTCAGTGACTTGTTGCCACACTCAGAGAAGGTCCAACATGTATGTACATATAAACTCTTTGTCATTGATGATTTATAAATGGAGCTGACAGTATGCTACAGTGTAGGTCCTTTTATAAAAGTAAATTCAATATTCATTTTCAAAGTAAAGGAAGTACTTTTACAATGAGTATGAAAATAATTGCTTTTCAAAAGAAACCCATGCTCTGAAAAGAGCTTTATAAAAATACTTCTGTTAATAAGTGATTTTGTTGTTGAAAAATATTTAACTTATCCAGTATTTTTATTTTATTCTCTATACACTTATAAAACCTGAAAATACTTTCTGAACTATTTCTAAAACCTTCAAAAAAGGTTCACAACCCTGGCTGGTGACTCAGTGGATATTCGCTGGCCTACGAATCCAAAGGTTGCTGGTTTGATTCCCAGTCAGGGCATATAACCTGGTTGCAGGCCAAGTCTCCAGTCAGCCCCCCACCACCCCCAGCTGGAGGTTAAAGGCAACCATACATTGATGTTTCTTCTCCTTTCTTCCTCCCTCCCTGTCATTCTAAAAATAATGAATAAAATCTTTTTAAAAATAAAAATAAATAAATAAAGGTTTAGAGTAGTTTTCCCCATTTGCCTAAATTTTTATAAGTGCAACAACTTGAAATTCACTTGAAAGAATAATTGACTATAGGGCAAATACTACTTTATTAGTTAATTTTATTAAAGGTTTTTGTCTAGTTTTTGATGATTTGATTATTTAATCAAATTCTAGCAGGAGAGTGAACAGAAGTTTCTCTTCACCCCACTATCCTTCCATTATTAGACTCCTTTTAATAAAGCAGCATCCATCTCTCAATTAGCAGATAATTTTGCTTTTACATCCAATAATTTTTTTCAAAACCATGTTTTTCTTTATTGTTCTCCATCACCAGACAGATATAAACCACATAGGAGTTACATCCACAACTAATCATATTGTTTGTTCCCAAACAGAAAGTTTTGGCTACATTATGTGAGTACTTTTCTTTCTAAGACTCCATGCAGGGAATTTGCCTGCAGATATAAAGAAATAAAGAACTGGCCAGCATTTGGTTAAACTTGAACACAGACACAGGGACTCAGAGTTTAGAATTTCCTGTGGACTAATCACATAAATAAAAAATATTAAAACTGAGATTTAATGTAAATCTTCATGAGGAAATCAGAATTGTAACATACTCAAAATTACGCACACTCCTGAAATTAAAAGAAAAATTGCATTGATGTATATATTTTCACTATGTCTTTTATTTAATAGGATAACAAGTAATCCAGAAACTGCTTCAGTTTCTAGATAAATTACTTTTTGTTACCCTTTTCTCTAAGGAATCATGCCAACAGGTTGTAGCTATAATGAGTGCCAAGCCTTCTGACTTATGGGCTGTCCTGATTACTGCCTCACTTTCCCTCCAATCCAACACTGAATTCCAGCAGAGTACTGGGAAGGAGTGGACAAAATGATATCAGTTAGGATTAAGTTTACCTGAGAATAACATGGACCACTTCTCCCCCTAACTCCCAACCCCCATACTTCCTACACAAATGCCTTAAAAAATAGAAATTTCATTCAATCATATAAAATAAGTCCAGGAATGCTGTCAAGATTATAATCATCAGGGAACCAGTCTTTCTGCAAGGTTCTGTTCCAGCATACTTGGGGGATTGGTCCTCAGTCTTTTTTATTTTTCTTTAAGATTTTTAAAAATTCATTATTTTTAGAGAGTAGGGTACAGGGAGAAAGGAAGAAAGGGAGAGAAACATCCATGTATGGTTGCCTTTCACTTGCCTCCAGCTACAGACCTGGCTGGAGACCTGACTTTGTAACCTGGTTATATGCCCTGACTAGGAATCAAACCAATGATCTTTGGGTTTGCAGGCTGGCACCTTATCCACTGTGCCACTAGCCAGCGGTTGGTTCTTAGTCTTATGGGTCAAGATGGCTGCTGGACCTCAACCATCACAGAGCAGGATGAAGGGAGGGCAAAGTGGGGCTTTTTAATCTTTAAGAAAAACTCCTAAAATGTCACACAATACTTCTATGAATGCTATATGGATTAAAATTAATAAAATGATTCACCTTGGTTGAAATAGAGATTGATCATATATATTTTTTTGCTATACTTGAAGGTAAAATATGGGTTTCTTACTACTAAAGGAGGGGAGAATGAATATTAAAAGGCAACTACCAGTTTATCCGTACCTCTCATTTCTCCCTTTAATTATATTTTATAAAAATAGCAAAGAACATCTCAATTATGCAAAGGTGACCCTTTTGTACTATGGAATCTAATTCCTTTTATTCCATTTCCCCCCAGATTTTAAGTTATTGGCCCAGAAACCAAACTCTAGAAGGCTAGACATCCATGACAGTGGGCTTTCAATGTAACTCATCTTTGCTTCAATCCAAAGGCCAGTGATTCCCCCAACCATTTTGTCTAGTGATTCCACAACTTCTCTTATTACTGGTAGCCATAAAAACTGGATAATACCAGATATAGTCATGTTCATAACATGTCAGAAGTCTGAAATTCTAAGTGGTGCTACTGAAAATGTGAATTATTAGTCTTTAAAAAAGAAATGAAATTATAAGCCCTATACCACCAAATATCTATATTTCCAACTTTCTGGATGTTAAGGCATTGTGAGATCCCAGCTACTTGGTAATTGACCCAATTACCTCTTTATATGGAAATTTTGGCTCATTAAAAAAAAAAAATAAACAGGTACCTCCTGTTTGAATCTCCACACAAAGATCTTTGTGCCAGAATGAGATAGAGAGAGCATGGTGGTTTCTAGGAAATCTCAATCCAAGGCTTCAGTCAAGTTGTGTCTTGCCCTTAAAGTTTGTACACAACATTTCTGATGTGGCCAACTGATCAAAGAAACGTATAACGCTGCTCTATGCATGATCTTGGCAACATATTTCCTAACACTCACATTTTAGTTATTGAAATAGAGTTAAATTCAATTTATAATGTTTGTATACAATTTGTCTATACCTTTCAACTGGTTTTCATGGACTTATGATTTGTTTCACATCAATTGAAGGTGTCTGTATGATTCTTTTGGTGCTGTTCTAGTGGTTTTGTTTTCTCTTCTCTTTCATTTATTCTGATTCATGTCAGAAGAAAAAGACTGCAAGAAAGAGAGCTGGAGGCATGCAGAGAATGAGAAAAAATGGCAGGGGTATAGGGAGTATAGGCTATCACATGACATTAGTTAGGCTACTAATTCCTTCAAAGACATTACCTCTCTTCATTATATTATGCACTCACTGGGTACATCTTGCCACAGCCTGAAGAGTGAACTTTCTCTTGGCCAACAAGCTGGGGTTATAGTACTTAAAATAAGATAAAAACATTAAATAGCTATTGTTGTGGGAAATTTCAGTTGGAAAATGGGACTAATAATTTAAAGATGAAAGTAGGCTAGAGCTCTACCATGACCATAACTAGACAACTGAAGTAGAGTGATGTCAAACCTGATGACCAAGAAATGATAATTAACACCAAGGTGTGTGACAGTAAATCCCAAGGGGTCAGGACTAAAGATTATGGTAAAGAAAGAAAATTGTGCTTATGACATGCAGTCATTTGGGGTGGGTGAGATGGACAGAGCTGTAGAGGCACTTACAAGAACACTTTCTCTTATGTTGTGGTTCTTCAAGGCTGCTGCTGATGTCTCTGGATTGGGGAACTCTGCCCAGCTGACCCAGCGACCTGGAGTACAGGTGGATATAGGGACCTATCAAAGAAAAGACTACTTCTGTATCTTCAGAAAAAAGACTTCTGTTTCTATTTAAACTGATGCAATAATTTAGAAAAGTCTTTTGAAAGTCTACTATTTATTTTTTTTACAGTTGGCATTTCAGTGTCCCAAACTACCATCACAGATGTCTCTTTCAAGGGGTTCCTTGCTGTTAAAAGTGCCTGGTAACAAATTTAAAGTGACATTATGAAGATAGTAGTAGTAGATATGAGATGATGTCCTTTCAATAGTCATTTTTAAAAAATTGGATTCACATATTTTGCTCTGTAATAATAGCCACAAAAACAGAAATTTCTACAAAATATTCAGTGTGATGTCAGTTTTGGATCACATTTTGAGAGTAATGGTTTTATCCAAAGATGATTAGATGTTGTTAATCTGACATGTTTTTAACAGCTTCCTTTAAATACATATCACAATGGTACAAACATGCTGTAGCTACCAAGCATGGCTCATAGGAATGGTACTAGAACACAGAGTTATGGCCTTAAGGTCTTTTGTTTTGATGTAATACACTGTGTAAATGACTAACTGCTTACCAGGAGTTAGTAATCAAGGTCTTCACAAAAACAAAGACACATTGTGACTAAAGGCACAGTAAATATTAAAGATGAGAATTAGATAATAGTTAATAAAGGTAAATTTAAAAGATTTGTAAAGTATAAATAAACTGGACTTTCTTTTAGAAATCATGTTGAAACACACCCTTCAAAAAATGTGGTTTCAGATTTGGCTTCTCAAATGTATATATATTGAGAAGAAATAAATGAAATATATTAATCTTGTGACAAAAGGAAAGCAAACACATTAAATAATAATATTAGCATTCAGACAGTGTTTAACTCTCATTTTTGTATGCCTGTATTAACCAAATAAAATTTCAAGCCCCATGACTTGACCACAATATAAAAACACTATGAAAAAAGACTCACAAAAGTACAGATTTACAGTTTCTCCTTTTGACTTTGGATATAAAAAATGTTAAACCATTTATCTAAATTTCAAATTTTAAAATGCAAAAGATTTGTACAAATCAATGATAAATTAATTAAAAACATTTTAATAGATATTAAAATAAATCATGCTTAGAAATAAAATTAACAATATCTTTCCTTGTACAGTAGAGGTGATAATAATACTTGCCTTATCAGCAATTCTCTTAAATAAAATCATGGCATGAGGAGAGTGCTCAGTATATGTTTGTCTCCTCACTTCAAAGACAAAATAAATTGTAATGGGAATTTAATTGTTTTACACTCTTAGATCAAAAGCAGAGAACTCTTTTTATGGCCTTTGTTTTGAAATCTATTTTGTCTGATTAAAGTATTGCTACCCCAGCTTTTTGGTCATATCCATTTGCTTAGAATATTTTTCCCATCCCTTCACTTTCATTTTGTGTAGATCTTTTGTTCTGAGGTGGGTCTCTTGTGTATAGCATATATGCTGGTCATTTTTTTTTTTTGTTCTTCATCCATTCACACACTCTATGTCTTTTGATTGGCTAATTTAATCCATTTAAATTTAGGGTTATTATTGATAGGTATTATTCATTGTCATACTTTTGCCTTTGTACCTGTGCCCCCCCACCCCCGCCACCATTCCCCACCACCATCTTTTTAAAGCAGTCCCTTTAGCATCTTTTGCAATGATGGTTTGGTTGAGATGTATTCTTTTAGCCTTTTTTTTTTGGTTTGGGAAACATCTTATTTTGCTTTCCATTTTAAATGAGAGCCTTGTACTATAGAGTATTCTTGGTTGCAGGCCTTTGCTTTTTATTACTTGGAGTATTTCTTGCCATTTCCTTCTGGCTTATTATGTTTTTATTGAGAAATAAACTGATAACCTTATCTGAGTTTCCTTACTTGTTATTATCCGTTTCTTCACTGCTTCCTTTAAGACTCTCTCTTTGTCTTTCAACTTTGCCATTTTAATTATGATGTGTCTTGGGGTGGGCCCTTTTGGGTTCATCTTGATGGGGATCCTCTGTCCTTCCTAGACTTACATTACTTTTTACCTCATCATGTTAGGAAAGTTTTCTGTCATAACATTTTCAAACAGGTTTTCTATCCTTTGCTTCTCTTCTTCTCTTTCTGTTATCTCTGTTATAAGGTTATTACGATGTTTCATGTTTTCCTTCAGCTCCTTTAACCTTTTTCATTCTTTCTGAGTCTTTTTTGTTTTGTTGCTTTGTCTGGGAATTTTCTTCTACTTTGTCATCCAGTTCACTGATATGATCTTCTGACTCATTTGGCTTGCTTTTAATTCCTTTTACTGGGTTATTCATTTCAGATATTGTATTCTTCATTTTTTCCTGGCTCTTATTGGTAGTTTCTATGTCCTTTTTCATGCTGGTGTAGTTTGTAATAGTTTCTTGTAGCTTCCCTGGAGTTCTCTGCAGGTCTCACTGAGCTTCCTGAGCATCCTTATAACCATCATTTTAAACTCAATGTCTGATAGTTTGCTGCCCCAGTTTCACTTAGCACTCCTGCAGATTCCTCCTTTCCTTTAGGTTTGGGATTATTTCTTTGTCACCCCAGTTTAGATGACTCTTCTTGTTTGTTTTGGAATATTAGATTGATCTGCTTTGACTCCCTATCTTCATGGTGTGATCTTCTGTGGTAGGAGACCTGTGGGACTCACGGATGCAGTCTCCTTGATCTCCTGAGCTTAATACTCTTGTGATGCCCTTTATACCATTTATGTGGGCTCTCTGGGTGTAATTGGCTTTTGGTTGTTGTTGGGTCATTCTTTGGTAAGTCCTTCCCAGCTAGCTGACTGAGGGTCATACTGCCCTCTATGTCTTGTATGCTGCTGTGCCAGTGCCGTCAGAATGAAACCAAACAGCTCAGGAAACAAACTCACACCCACAAAAATAACCCCCACCTACCACCAAACTATTATTAGCAAATGAACTGATGTTAATAAAGATGCAAAGTGATTAAGACTATTATAATAAAGGAAAAACAAATATGAGATGACTGGAAAAAAGTGCTTTTGAGAGGCGAACTAATAGGAGGAAGAAATAGAAAGAAGGCAAAAAAGATTAGTATCTGGTTTAAACAACAACAAAAAAAAAATGTTTTAAATATAGTGAGAAGAATAGGAACCAAATTGGAGAAGAAGAGCCACTACAGTAACATCAGCAACAAATAAACAAATATTATTATTGGTGGGATGGGAAGAAAAGGGAAAAAGGGAAGAACAGCTTAAGAGATGTCTAGAGAAATGAGAAGTGATTCTGAGAGGCTAGAAGAAGAAGTAATACTACGAGTTAGGAATGAAAATCAGGCTCAGAAGGAGAAAAATTTAAATTAAAAAGAAAAGAAGAAATGATAGGAGGAATGCAAAATGGAGTAGGAGGGAGGAATGGTAAAATTTGAGACTTGAAATGCATAAATGGTGAAGATCTAGAAATAAAATTGAAGAACTGCAATAACAACCATATCATATCTAGAACCTACAAGTAGATGTTGATAAAGGTGGAGAGAGAATAAGGAAAAAGAATGTGAGATGGCGAATGATAAGAAAATGGTTTTGAGAGGCTGGAGGGGGAGAAATAGTAAGAGTCAGAAGAGAAACAAGTCATAGCAAGAGAGAAGATAGAATTTAAAACAGAAATAAAAAGCGAAGAAGGTAAAATGGAGCAAGAGAAGGGAGGGGCAAACTATGTAATTTGAAATAAACCGTAATATAAAAACTAGTGATATAATAGACACAAACTTGAAGAAAGTGAAATGACTGTTAAAAAGCTATATAGGAAAGAAAACAATGCTTTTTCTGAAGAAGACTGCAGTGTGATTAGTCTCAGTAGAATCCTGTGTTTATCACTGTCGGCTCTTTCTGGATCCGCCCCGGGTGATGTCAGATGGTGTCCCAGTCTGACTGGAGGCTGCAAGCAACCTGTTGCTGTCTCCAGGTTTAGCTGGACCCCTCTGTTCTGCCCCACTGGGTTTCCATCAGCCCAGGCTCAGGAGTGGTTCCTTTAATTACCTGAGTGGACTGCCAGCACCTTCTCAACCTGCCTCCAAAGGGGGATTCTGGTATGATTGGGAGAGGGTGGGAACCCCAGGTCACCTGTATGGGGCACTATTCAGCCTTCAGGGAAGATTGAATAGTGGGAGTGCTTTCCTATCCCCTGGCCACATGTCTTAGTCTATCCCAGATCCTTTCCAAAAATGTATAACTTATGGTGAATTTGCTGTTTCCTATGAGGGGCTGATTTGTGTAAAAGGGGTAGCTCTTTCCTTCTTTGCACCCTGATAGAGGCTGGGTGGGGTCCTGAACCCCTCTTTTTGCACCTGTCTACTCCCTGCTCTACTGGGTTCAGTGGACCAGGGCCTGAGCAACAGTGTAACTTGTAGTGTCTGGTTAAGAGCCCTTTCAGAGTTTTTTCTTCCTTCCCCTATGGAAATGTGCTCAATAGGATGCTTCTGGGCCTGGCCTTGTTGATCACAGAGCCTGGCCTTGTTGATCACAGAGCCTGTGCTCCCACTGTCTGTGAGGGGATCTGGCTGGCAGCTGCAAATCTCAAGTGTTCTGTCCTGGCCTTCAGATCCCAGCTTGCCACTCTCTTGCAGAAGGATCTGCCTGAATTCTCCACTCTGGACTGCCCCCTGCTTGCCATCTGTACGGTGTGGGACCCAGAGTCTCTTCGGTTTGACTTTTTCCCTCTGTTAGCTGAGCCATTGTGCCCACGCACAAATACATGCAAGTCCTGGTTCCCTGTCAAATCTCAGGTCTTGCCTTAGCTCCCCTTTTAAAAGTTTCTGTGTGACCCCCATGCTGCAGCGTGGAGCCCTGGGGGCCTGTTCTCCACATGCTCACCCTCCCCCAAAATGAGATTCACTCACTGTCAGGCCTTGCTACCACCTGTCAAAGCCTCTGACAATTTAGGTCAAGTTTCTCTCTGGATCTTTCCCAGGTGGCCTGAGGAACAGCCCCGCAGCAATAGAGTAACACAGGGAGGTGGCAGGGTGCTGTCCTTGCTCCCTCTAGAGATTTTCAGCCTTGGATGGTCCTGCTCCCACCTTGCTGTTTCTGGAGCCAGCCCCTCCCTGCCATCTCTCTGCTACCAGTGCTTGAGGCTTCTCGGTGGATCGGAAGCCCCCCAACTCTGTGCAGCCGAAAGCGCTGGTGTGGGCCACAAGTGGCAGCAGTTGCTCCACTTGGAGAACCTGGGCTGCCCTGCTCCTGGGTGCCCTGCAGGCGGGTAGGTTCTGGCCTACACCCATGCATGCCCCACGTTCATGCTCAATCTTGCTCTCAATCATTCTGGGCTGGATTTTCGAGTTCATTGCTCTGTGGTTTGGCTGCAAGTCTGGTCTGGGAGTAAGAGGACGGAGCCTCGGGTACTCTACAGCCATCTTGGATCTCCTCCATGGGCTGTATTTTTGACAGCTGAAAGCTATTTAAGGAATTTGGGCAAGCCAAGAATAAACTGGAGCTATGAATCAGGAGTACTCATCCTACAACAGTGTCGAATGGGTTGTTCCAACTATTGATAGGATTTTGCTGAAGGGTATAGGTATAGAGAGAGCTTTTGAAGTTTTGTATTTTGGCCATCTTGAAATTCAAGGTCTTGAAGCCATCAGAGTTGCCGTGATCTTGGAAACCTTAAGTATTTTTATAGTTGGTGATACTCAGACAAGTAGAAAATAAACTTCCTTCTCTGAATACTATGAAATGCATAACACAGATACAAAGAAAATAAAACTTTCTTTGTGAATATATCTTTCATTTGCCTTCACAGGGGCCACATTTTTGTAATCTCATATCATCTGAATGGGGAAGAGGGACACCAGGAGATAAAGATTATTGTTTGAAAAACCAAGTTGCTATCACTCACCATTCTCCAAGGTACACATCAGACCCCCTGCCTGCTTCACGTACACTCAACCATAACTAACCTTCAGATAGCTGATTAGACCAGCTTAATGAAATATCTCTGCTTCTGGAACTCCCATAGGCTGTGTACATGGAACAAGCTGACTCTGACACCCTCCCTCCACACCCATAGGCCTCCCAAAGCCAAAACAGATGTGGGAAGTGAGTGGCACGCCCATGAGCCTCTCAGAGCCAGAACAGCTGTGGAAGGTGCATGGTGGCTGGTCAGCCAATCCATAAGCAGCTGACAAAAGATAGGCTCTATTTATGACTCTGCAGAGGTGGTGGAGGAAGCCAAGTTGCCCTGCCCAGTTGGGTTCAAAAACTCTCAACGGAAAGAGAATAACAGATGTTCATTTAAGGGGAAAAGAAAAAAAAAAAAAACACCAAAAAACAAATACAAACCCAAAACATAATTTTACTGCACAAATACATGCCAATGAATATTTGAAGAATAAGAACATTTTTGCCAGCCCTCACAGGGTGTCTGGAAGAGAGACACAGAGAAGGGTCTGCATATTTCTCATCTCTGTCACATTTCCATGATGAACTCCAGAGAGTGTGAGACACTGTCTTGGTATGCTCCACAGAGGAGCTCTCAAGGCTTGTCCCGGGCTTGGTTAGAGCCAGGGGCAAATCTGGGACTGGGCTTTCTATTCCCAATACAAGGAGAACAAATTATGTAGGAGCAAGATAGGTAGCTGAAGACTTTGTCCGTATTACTTCATCACATTGAATTGGCATGAATTTACCAGCAAAGAGGAAAATGATGCTAAGTCAGTCAGATAATCTTTTCGAAGTCCAGAATTTAAAATTCTTTTCACCCAAATAAGTAATCAGCAACTACATCTGGTCACTCAGTCATGAACAGGTTATGTAAGAATAGGAGGCGGCCAGAGGTTAAGCCCTTCCTCAGGGGAAAAACTCCGTAGAGGAGAATATGACCTCAAGTTCTGCTCCTCAGAGGCTTCACCTTGCAGCCTTGCCCCAAAGGCCAGCATGATCATGGCCAAGGTGCGACATGAGCTCTGTAAAGGGCAAGAGAGGTGCTAGAAAGGTCTTGAAAAGCTGTTTGGGCTGGTCTTTGGACTCTAGTCTACATTTGTGGCTCTGTCTTATCTGAAACTGCCTCTGAAGTCTTTCTAGTTCAATTCTGAGAGGACCTAAACTTCCACCTCAGTGTCAGGATTTCCCAACAACCCAAATCTCCCCTGGGGCATTGCTCTGTAATTAGGGAAGGACCAAACCCATTCCAGGTTAAACCAGAGCTTACCTGTCCAGGGCACTGCTTCTTGGTAATTCACTTTTGAAGCAGTATCTTGAGGTAAAATCTTAGGTGATCCCCGTGAGAGTTATAGGAGAGTAATGGACTCCAATAGGCACTCAGACTGATACACTAGACCTTAAAATGTTAGAGGCCAAGTCAGGCCTTATAAATCATAGAACACAGACTGATCTGGGACAGACCTAGGTCAGGAATAAATACCTGAATCTAGGTATATTGAATCACTTAAAATTATGACCCAAGATCACCCTTAATTGCTTACAGTGACTGATAACTCACCTTGCATAAACTGTTGTTAGTATTATTAACTAATAGAATTATCTTATCTTAGATTTTGAAAGATGTTTATTGACACAACAGGCTTAGACTTTTCCTTTTGAGATTGATATACGTCTGCTTTCTCTTCTGCAGATTCATGTAGGGTGTCAAAAATTAATTTATTTTTTAAAATTATTAATACAGTACATCTCATTCTACATGTTTGTTTTCAGAATGTTTTAAGAGCTTCCCTTGCCCTGGCTGGTGGCACAGTGAGTGGATAAGGTGCCGACCTGCAAACCCAAAAGTCGTTGGCTCAATTCCCCAGCCAGGGCACATAACCAGGTTGCAAGCCAGGTAGCTGGAGGCAGGTGAAAGGCAATCATACATTGATGTCTCTCTCCCTCTCTCCCTTACCTCCTCTCTAAAAATAATAAAATCTTAAAAAAAAAAAAAAAAAAAAAAAAAAAAAGCTTCCCTTGAATGTCTTTGGTACTCAATAACAATTTAACCCTGACAAAAACCCACCATAATTAATCTATCTATCTCAACAGGTATTAATGTCACAACAAATATTTAAAGTTTGTTTGCAACCTTATCTTGAAATCTGAGGGGAAAATGTGAAGTTTATTTTATTTTAGATTTAAAAGATTGAGTTGTAATTGCAAATGTGCAATAAATTCTTAGAACGGTTCAAGACTCAGCAATTGATTTGCAGTGAATAAAATTTTCTCAACAAAATTTCATAACATGACCTCATACCCATCACTTCACAGTTGGCCTTTTACTGCACAGTCTCCGCAAAGATCACGTTTTTCAGTTTACTCAATGGCTTTTCAATGGGTATTGATTTTCTGAGATACTTATTTTAATCTATTAATATCTAAATAATTCTCATTTGAAGTACTATTTTTTCATTCTTGATTTTTTCTTCTGCCAACTTATTTTTAAAATATCTTTGCATGTAATTTCAGTAATTCTTCACCATTTCTTGTTAAAGGTACTAATTGATGGGGAAAGTTATTATACAAAGATGAATGTTTAGGAAGTAAGCTTCTTAGTGGACAGTCCACTAGTTTTGTGAAATGATGACATGTGCTTCCTGCCTTGTGCCTTTAGATAACAACTCTGACAACTCTGCTATTTCATATAAGTTTTTCTTTGCTCAAAAGGAAAAAGAAAAAGTTATTGCAGCAACTCCTACATAGTACTTAAAGAAACCACAGACTCCCAGAATTTTGAAGGCTAAACATTCACATGGGTAACCCACTTACCTAATGCTTAAATTCTCTTTTAAGGAACTCTTATTTTAACATTTAATCCAACAAGGAGCTTACTGCTTCTCCAAGCCTCTCTCTTCATCTTTGAAGAGCGCTATATTTATAACATTTTCTTATTAGTAAGCTGAAATGTTATCTAGTATTTGGGCATATGAAAGGATAGCTGTCAGGATGCTGAAAAAAACAGTGAGAAAAAGGAAGGGAAAAATTCAACTGGGTTGTTCTTCCCATTGAGGTAAATTGAGTTTGAATAGTTGGGAGAACATTTAACTAACTCTATTACAGTTAAAAACACAAAGAAGAAATTGGTTCTTTTAAACATATCAGATTGTCACACTCTGAATACCTATAGAACAAACAGTTTCAAATCTCTCTCTAAGCACTTATATTTTGATAATAAATGAATATCATTCATTTACACATGATAAAATATTTGTTTTTCAGAAAACTTTAAAACAACCTCTGGATTTTAATATTGTTTTATGCTATGTTTTTATCTATAATCACTCACTCATAAAGAAGTCTTGGTAATTTAGACATACTAGCTCACTTTGAATAGGTTGTATGAGTCATATTTTAACATTTATCAGTTTTGTGACATTAAATTAAAAATAAAACTAAAGCCACAATCTTTTAAAAATAAAGTAAATTATTTCTAAAAATATAATTAAAACCACAATCTTCAAGGTTTCTTCTTCTTCTTCATCTTCTTCTTCTTCTCTCTTTTTTTTTTTTTTTTTTTAAGTTTTAAGTATAGCCAGATTAATTTAGGTCCAACATGGTAAAAACAAATTCTTTCCATCTAATTCCAAATTTATACTCAGGAAAACATTTTTATAACCCAGTTGTTAAAACCCTTAATGAAATCACTGCTTCTCAATTTCTAAATCATGCAATTGTACTGCTCTTTAATTAGAAGCAGAGGTTCCAAGGCGCTACTTTCCCTGCATACATTGGGATGCTCACTATTCCATGGATGCTGTGAGATGTGTCTAGGGTGTTTCATAGTTCCAGTGCATTTTGTACAGCTCAAACTCAAACCATCACGTGGTTTTATTCTTGAAGACCATGGCCTTGAGCTCCTCTAGGGCATCTTCTACATTATACCCATCTCTGTTGGTTAGAGTTCAAAACCTTTGCAGAAGGAAATTTCGGGGTGCCAAACTCCATTCAGATATCATATGGTAGGCATACATTCTTATTACTCCTTTCAGCTTGATCTAACTTTACATCATCACCAGGTTTCCATGGTTACTACTGGGATCAGTGCCTATTTCCCAGCTCACTTCTAGGCCTGGGGAGCCTTGAGTTTTCTCTTGGAAGTTGTCTGCTCACTGTTGAGGTATTTGAATCAGGAATGAAACACTGATGCTTTTAATAAAATCATAGTAATGGCCATTTGGAGGATGGGTTGGAGAGAATGAGCCTGGGGGTGAGAGCCAACAGGCTACACATCGTGTAAACACTGCCTGGCTTCAGGTTTCATGACAGAGTGGCCAGAAATGCTTAATAGGTAAATATTCTCCTAATGTTTAATCATTTCTCTTTGAATTTGGTATTTAGCTCCTTTATCTGACCTTTTAGTTCCTTCCCATGTTGTTTCACTAGCTTGAGGGCTAGAAATCTTAGTTTATGATTGCTCTTGCACAGACACCATTTCCCCAACTCTAGCTGAGCATTAGCTTTGTGGTTGATAAAGTTCTTTTATTTTTTATTATTTTTATTATTCTTTAAAAGATTTTACTCATCACTTTTTTAGAGAGAGGGGAAGGAAAAGAGAGGCAGAGAGGGAGGGAGACATCAATATACAGTTGCCTTTCACCTGCTTCCAGCTACAGACCTGGCTTGCAACCTGGTTTTGTGCCCTGGCTGGGAATCAAACCAGCATCCCCTGAGTTCACGGGCCAGCGCCTTATCCACCATGCCACCAGCCAGAGCACAGTCGATAAATTTCATACATTAAAAATAACCATTCATACTCCAATTTACAGAAATAGAACATTGAGTAGTAATTACCAGAAACTAAGAAAAGGGGAGAACACTGAATTATTGTTTCATAAGTACAGAGTCTCAATTGGGAAGATGAAATGGTTCTGGAGATGTGACATTTGCCCAACAATGGGAATGCGCTTAATGCTGCTGACCTACACATTGTAATATGTACATTTTACCACAACAAATGACAACAACAAAGATTGAGACCCTCTGGACAAAATCAACCAAGTAGCTTGTCCCATTTTGGGATGTTTGATTTGTGTGAGCTGGCAAATTCCCTATTGTTTATATCAATAGTAGTTTGCTGTGGATTTTCTTTCATTTGAACCATGAAGCATGCTAATAAATTAATTAACCACATTACCTACATAAAAATTAACCATTCACATTTTTATAGATGAAGAAACTGAGGTGCAGGAAAGTTAACAGCTTGCCCAAATCACACAATCAGTGACCAAAAATCCCGTGATTTCAATCTAAGTTTTGTTTCCAAATTTTGTGCTGCCTTCTTATAAGCAAACCAATTCTTAGTCAACAAATAAAATTTCCAAATATGGGGCAGTTCTTTCTCACTAAGATTTTATTTTCTTAAGCTGTTTCTTTCATTTTTGGTGCAGTTACTTACTAATATTTATTTGGACTGTTTCTGAATTTTCCCGAGTTAATGCCAAGGCTTTGCCAAAATCCACTATCACAAATTATTTGTAATGGGACCACATGCTTTTATTTTCCATACTTAACTTTTAAATAAGAGTAACATTAAAACATTGGAATGTTACCTATTAACCTATTCAGACAGATTCTGCTTTGAACTTTTTAACTCACTTTGAAGTCCACATTGTATTTGATCTTTATTCTGGAATGTTTGTAACAAACTTTGGTTTAAAACATATATGCTGTAACTATCATTTTTTAAACTACAGCTTTCTAAGATATGATTACAAACTAGTGTGACTTTTTAAAAAACAGCAGAGTTCAAATTAATATCATTGACTTCAAAGCACACATCTCGGGAAACCAGATAGAGATGGCTCAATTATTCAAACATGTAATAAGTACTTACTCTATGCCATATACTCAGAGAATTTTTAAAATTCCTTTTTCATATTTCCTTCAAAGCCAATTAATGAACCACAGAGGAAATACACTTTGTAGTCATCTATTATTTTGGCCTCAACCAGAATTATACAATTTGATCATCTACCTCATTCAAAAGACTTGGCTCCTAAAGATATCAGAATAAAAACAAAACACAACTCTAACTTCAAAGATTGAAAAATTGAAAAAATTTAAGATATGCCAAAAGTTCCTTAAACACAGCATAGACCTATGAGGAAGGCCCCAAAAAAAGAAATTTATTTATGAAAAATTGTGTATTTATTCTTCCATGTTTTAAGCTTCTGTCACCTTCAAAGTCCTCTCCATTTGATGCAATACATTCATTGAGACATTTTTTACACTGCTCAAAACAGTTTTTGAAGTCATCGACTTTGATGCCTTTTAGCGCTCCTGCCTTTTTTGTTTCACTTCTTCCAATCAGCAAACATTTCCCTTTGAGAATGTTTTTCACCCAGGGGGGAAAAATTTGCTTGGGGTGAAGTTAGGTGAATACACAGAGTGAGGTACAAGGGTTTGGGGTCAAAAACTGCTGAACACTCAGTGTAGGTTGGGCAGGTGTGCTCATTAATCGCCCATCATGAAATGAACAAATGCACTGAAAAGAGTCTTAAAAAAAATTATTTGAAGCTAAATGCAGCCTCTCACAATAACATCAGATGGTAGATGGGTACAAATGGGTTCCTAGATCACTTATGTAGCAAAGGAAGCCTGAACTGCAAGGGGCCCATGCTTCAGAAGATAATTCTGGGTTTTAGGGGGACCCTCCCATACTTGGACAATATTAGCCTTTGGTAGTATCTTATCACCTCATCTTTAATAGTGTGCTTTGTCCTTCATTTGCTATTACTTTTTCCTGCATTGATTCTCTTTAGGGTACTCATTTCTCACTAACAGAATCTGAGTTCCATAAGAGCACAAACTTTTATTTGTTGCTTTACTCTCAACATTGGAATAATACCCAACACTTAAAAGGTGCTCCATAGACCATTTTTAAATAAACAAACAAATTTAAGATTTATAATTCTTTATATAAAATTCTATGCCTCAAATTTACAATTCCACATTTCAATGAAAGTATAAGGTTTAATTGTGATGATTTATAGTGTTATTTCTTCTTCTGCTACTATTATTATTTAAGGAAAAGAGCAATTAAGTGACTTTCTAGTGCCAGCAGCAGTATAAATTTTCTTTTCTTTTGTCTTTTCTTCTTTGAAGTGTTAAGTCATAGTTAAATTGTCTTCTGGGGTTTTGCCAACTCTCCTTCTAACTGTATTAGATTGCTACAGACTTACAATTTGTGTACGTGCGCTATAGGCAGGGTGCAAAGAAGGCAAACTAAATGTAAGGTTACTCTATGTTCTCAGCAGCTTAAAGATCTTGAAAGAACAAGAACCCATATTTGAAGCACAAAACAATCACAAGACTGATGTTCTCCAGAACATCTGCTCAGAGAAAGGAGAGTGGCTCGTGTTGGAGCTCCTGGGAAAACCCTGCGAAAGAGATAGCACAGGGTCCAAACTTGTAAGAATGAAGCCAATGTAGAGACGTACAGTAAGAACCTGTGGAGAAAGGGTCAGAGGTGACATGTTGTTCAAGCTGTGGGCGAGTAAAAACCGCCACGTGTTCCTTCCTCTCTCCCACCACATCACTGCACCTCCTCCACATCCTTTACTCTCCTTCTCATCTACACTCATGCCAGGCCTGAGACCTCTCCATCTATACTCATTCCTTAAGTGATTTCTCCCAGCCTCAGAGCTTTGTTTTATTTTTTAGTCTCACCTGAGGACATTTTTTCATTACTTTAAGAAAGAGAGAGAAAGAGAGGGAGGGAGAGGGGGGGTAGTGAGAGAGAGAGAGAGAGAGAGAAGAGAGACATTAGTTGTTTCTTGTATGTTCCCAATCCAGGAATTAAATCTAAAACCTGGGTATATTCTTGGACCAAGAATTGAACCTTTGACTTTCAGTCTATGGGATCACACTCCAACCAACTGAGCTGCATCATCCAGAACCAGCCTCATGTTTTAAATAGCCTTCCAAATGTATAAATCCAGCCCCATTTCCCCTTGAAGTCCAGGCTCATGTACCAAGTGCCTGCTCATGCTCTATGCAAGAATGTCTAACCGGATTTTTAAACAAAACATTTGATTTTCTTTGCCCCCAAATGATTTCCACCAGCTCTGGCTTCAACATATATACCAAAGAGGATGACTTTTCTGCACCTTCACCTTTACTTGACTAGTACATTATCTTCCTAACTGGTCTCCCCACGGCCATTCTTGCCCCCCATGCTCTATTCTCCATGTAGCACCCATAGCAATCCCTTTAACTCATACCAAGTCTTTCCAGACTCTTGTTTAAACTCCTTCAACATCACTTTTCTGGGACACATTGAGAAACAATCCTTGCTTCAATGGCTATGTATTTGCTGTTCCCTCTACTTTGAATGTTCTCCCCTCTACCACTACTTGAGTGACTCACTTCTCTAACTTCACTTAAGATCATTATCCTTGACCTTTATCTAAAGTGGCCTCCTTCCCTTTCTCACCTTTTACTTCCATTTCTTTAAAATAATTTCCAACTATGTATCCAGATGGAGGCATACTTTTTATTTATATTCTATTGCCTGTTTTCAACCACTGGAATATAAACTCTATGAAGTCAGGAGCTCATCCATTACTACATCCCTAATAACTAGAGCAATGCCTGGCATTGAATACATATTTGTTGAATGACTATATTGACATCCTATTGGTTAACCCCTCCTTACATCAAGTGATGTTCTGAGCAATGCAATCAAAACTTGGAGTGAAGGATCAATACAGGGAAATAAGAAGTGAAAGACAGCAATTCTAGCAGGGCTGGTGCAAGAAACAGCCAAGATGGGAACTGGGAAATGAGAATGAACGGACTGTCAGGCAATCTAGCATATCCTGCCAGACAGAGCTTGGACTCTTGTAAACCAGGGGATTCTAGAGCCAGTGGAACATACTAAGCAAGATTTTTCTAAGTGTTACATTGTGGCTGCCATTGGAAGCCTCTGTCTGGGTAAAACCAGCAATCAAAGAAGCAACATCTTGGACAGGAACAATCTCTGTGTACATTGGCTGCAGGCATAGTTAGCCGTTAACTTTTTACATAAGGATAAAAGTCAGCAATGCTGCTGCTGAGAGGACAATGGAGTAATGTTTGTTTATCTTTTCCAGTGAGTTGTGGGCCTCTAGTAGGGAGAGACTGCCCAGGCCTCTACCATTCCTGGAACAAAGTCTAAACTATTGGAGAGTTTTTGAGGGAAGGGCTGAAAGAAGGCAGAAAGAAATTGGATCATGACTCTTTTCTTGGCTCATACTCAATAGCATAGAGAGCAGCATAATCAGAATTCCCCCCTTCAAATCTGATTGATATAAGTCTTTTGTATGCATTAAATTAAATAAGACTTTGGACTCAGTGCTATTCACCTCTTCCCAGCCTAGAATTAACCCTCCCAAGCAGCAAATCGACATACCTTAAAATTTACACTTCTCACACAAAATGGCAACCAATAAACATATGAACTTTAAATCACTGATGTCAAAAAATGTAAATGAGCCATTATATCATTTACATAGCTTCTTAATCTCTGCTAGGGCAAGATCCTTCAATTTTCTCTAATTAGAAGTTCAACAATTTCTTAAACAACTTTTCACCTAGAAAAAAGTGCCTTCAAGATTCCTCCAATACATGGTTGGACCTGGAGAGCATTGTGGTAAGTGAAATAAGACAGTCAGAACAAGAAAAGTACCATGTGATTTCACTCATACATGGAATCTAGTGAACAAAATAAATCGACAAACAAACTAGAAACAGACTCATAGATAGAGAGCAGACTGACAACTGTCAGAGGCGGGGAGGGTTATGGGCTAGGTGAAAAAGGTGAAGAGATTAAGAAAAAAATTCATAGACACAGTATGATGATTACCAGAGGGAAATGGAGGTGGGGGCTGGTAGAAGAGGGTAAAAAGGAGGATAAGTGGTGATGAAAGGAGACTTGACTTGGCGGCGGGGGTGGGGGGTGAACACAATGTAATATACAGATGATGTATTTTAGAACTATACCCCTGAAACCTATATCATTTTATCAACCAACATTACTCCAGTAAATTCAGTAAGAAAAAAATAAATATTCACAGTATTCTGTAAAAAAATCCTCCAATAAACTCAAAAGTAATTTGAAAGAAAGAAAGAAAGAAAAGGAAAAGTGTCCTTCAAATAGTTTTGGCCACTATCCTATCAGGTAACATGTGTATTTATTTGTTTGTTTATTTATACAAAAAAGTGTCCTTCAACTTTAGATTAAATGTGTGACCCTATTGACATTTAAGAGCAATTCTGAAATTGCTCTGAGGTTTTCTTGGGGGCGGGGGTTACCTTTTTTCAGAGCTTCTCAGGGCAGCAGCATCCTGAGTTAACAGGCAGCATGGGTTTCCCCCTTGTCCTTGCTGCTCATTTCTTTAGGGTGCCCTACTCTGAGAATACTGAGAAAGAGAATCATTTTTTATTCTGAAGGACGTAAGTGTTGCTTAAGGCTGGACATGGATTAAAGCTTACAATGAAAAGGAAAAGCATGTAGCATTATCCTCAATGTGAATATTGTTTGTGTCTCGCCCATTTTTCCTGCTGGGGAAATAGGTTATCAGAGAGCAAGAGAGGTGGTTTCCCTCCAAGATCTCATGAAAGAGCTTGTATATTGCCTCCTTATGTTTTTAGAACCCCACTTACTCCAGAAAGCGGGCTTCTGAAAATCATAAGTATTCTGGCTGAGTAAATAAATGAGACTCTTCTATGAATACGGGAAACATAAAAGGTTATCAAAGGAAGAGGAGAAAAAAGAGATATTATTCTTTTTCCTCATTTCCTCTTTATTTTACGATTTTATTTATTATTTTTACAGAGAGGGGAGGGCAGAGAGGTAAAAAGGGAGAGAGACATCAATGTATGGTTGCCTCTCACCTGCCTCCAGCTAAAGACCTGGCTGGAGACCTGACTTGCAACCTGGTTATGTGCCCTGGCTGGGAATCAAATGAGTGACCTTAGGGTTTGCAGGCTGGGGCCTTATCCACTGTGCCACCAGCCAGGCCTCATTTCCTCTTCAGCAAATGTTTGGTTTTTTTCTTTGTTTTTCAGGCAATAGCACAATGTTTTGAATCCAGTTCAATAACACCTACCAAGCATTATGTTGTGCAAGGGAACAAACTACATGTGACAGAAACCATGGTTTGCTTCTCTAAGCTGCCTAGGACAATGTATTTCCAAGTCTTGGTCCCAGGTTGCTAAAGACTTAGGTTAGTGTGGGTCTGATCAGTTATCATGCTCTGTTCTGGATGCCTTCTTACATTTACTTCGATTTTCATCAAATAACTACCTCTTATCCCAGTGTCTCTAAGCAATTCTTTCTTTCATCAAATAACCAACCACCTCTTGCTCTTCTCTGCTAATGTTTCTTTCTTAGGTTACAGAAAAGATTAAAAAAAGATGTAAGTGGGGGACTTTTACTATAGGGTTCTTAAATCATGGACTAAAAATTGAGAATCATTACAAACCGCGTGTCATCATAGGCTTCTCCAGAAAGGGGTGGATATATTAACTTGCCACTATCTCTTATCAGGCATGTGCTCCCTGGACTTCCCTGGGTGGGAGGCTTTTCTGAGATCCCAGGGAATGCTTTAGGCATTGAGGTTGAAAAATCCTGAGCAGACACGAGGAGCCCCATTTCGCTGGTGTGAGGGTGTCCGGGGTGGTGTTTGGAGAAGAGTTAGGAAGACCCACAGTGGCAGTGTCCTTAGGTCCTCTCCCACATGTGTGTTGAGCGCGCCATCTAGTGGCTGCGGGGCTCACAGAAGGAAAGAAAACCTGAGGTTCCCGGGAAGACAGACACAGCTCAGGGGTTGGGCTGGCTTCCCCTCCCAGTCAAATCCTCGACTCTAAAGTGGCTGTAGCTGTATTTCAGGTTCACTAGTGCACAGGGGACAAATGTTGCGCACATTATTAGAAGATTGGTGGAAGCTGTACGATATTAAAGAAAAAGGATGAAGACTTTAAGGACCTATTAAGAAAGGTAAAAGTTACCATTACAGAATTACTCCAGAAGGTGGGGATCTAAAAACATAATAATAAGTACTCTCGATGAGTAAATAAATGAGACTCTTCTATGAATACAAGAAACGCAACAGGGTATTAAAGGAAGAGGGAAAAAAAGAGATATTATGGGAATAAAATTAAAGGGGGAGGCAGGAGAACACGTGTCTTGTAGAAAGCTCCCAACCTGGGTTCAATTTCAACACTGCCACTTACCATTTGTGTGACAGTAGGCAATTTATTTAAACTCACCAAGGCTTAGACTGTCCAACTATAAAATGTAAATAATTCTACCTAACTCTTAGAGACGTTGTGAGGGCTAAAGGAATATATGAAAATGCCAAGCCTAGAGACTCACATAAAAATGCTCAATAAATGGTAGTTGTTATTAGCAGGAAGAAGACAGAAAGAAAATAAAAGAAAGAAGGGGAAAGAGCTTGAAAGGAATAGAATGGAACACATTATGCTTTGAGAAAGAAAATAACATGTAGGGCTATGCAACTTAGCCCAGGCATTTGGTCAATTTAAGAGGTGAAATTCATGAAAGAAAATATCTTCTCCGAGTCTAGGGGACAGAGGGTCTCTCTCTGAAGCCCACGTTTGTTACTGTTGTCACAAGTGGCTGTGAGGGCTCCAGATGAGGGCTTCCCTCTTGGTACTGCTTGGTCTTCAAGCTGCAGGCTGACAGCCTTGCACTTAACCCCCTACAACTCTCACCTGGGTGCTAAGAGCTTCTATGAAGGAAAGGCATATGATCCAATGGAGACAGGCTGACAAAGGGTAGCAACTAAGGACCAGGATTTTTTTTTATTCAGTGAGCATCACCATTAGCCCTACTTTGCAAAGGGCCTTCTGAGAGCCCTGGCTGGCCACTGCCTGCAGCAATTCACGCCAACTGAATTCTCATGAAAAAGCTGAAAGAAATAACTGTATAACCTGAGTCACCTTTCCACTCACCTAAAAACTGAATCTCCACGACAGACTCAGGATGTGGACACAAAGAGCTGCCTCTCTCTTTATCTGCAACCTGGTGTGGCTATTTCTAAGGACTGTCTAATGCCCTCTAGATACCTGAAGCCTTTGGAGGGCAAAATACTGCACTATACTTCACGCGCGCACATGCGCGCGCGCACATGTCTCCAAAGAAGATCTTAGCCTACCATCTCCAGCCAGAACCCAGAACTAGAGATCATAGCGCCCCTCCCCTGATGTAATGGCTGACCACAGTCTCCGGGGAACAGCAGCTATTGCCTACATTTCTAACCTTTTACCAGCTTCCTTCCATGCCAAGGAGAAAACTAGGAACAAGAATACAGTAATACGATCTCCAATTAGCATAAAATAAAAACAATCCAGTCATGTTTTCCATGGGCTTTTCCAACCTCAAACTAAATGCATGAAGCAGAGAGAAAAAGATAAAAATATATACAGAGAACTATAAATATATATACTGTCTGTATGCACACAGCCATACACCCTTACTCAGATGATTATCTGTCTCTAGGAAAACTAAGCAACCAGATGCAGAAATCTGAGAATTTTCTCTTTCCAGAATGCAGTGTAAGTCCAGACAGGAAGAGAAAGTATCCTGATGACTCGGTACAGAAGGGGTTAAGTCCTTAGCCATCCTATTCTAAAGTGATTTATGATGATGGGTAGTGTTTCAAAACTTTTCCCAACCCAAAGAACAGCCCTCTCCCTCCCCACCGAGTCCACTCTCAACGTGCTGAAATGGGAAAGAGGCGGTGTTTTGCTGATCTGTTAAATTCTTAGTGAAGTTTCCTTGATTTCCAGTGGCTGCCGTTTGAGTTTGGTTTGGAGCAAAACTGAGGTTGTCTGGCATTCCTGGGACTGAATCCAGGCAAGAGGAAGAAGAAGGAGGAAAAGAGGAGGATAAAAAGGTGGGGAGAAATAAAGGGAGGAGAAAGGCGTAGGAAAAGAGAAATAGCCTATTTTGAACATTCACATTCCTGTGTTTTCCCCCAGCCTGGAAAACATATTAATCCCAGTGCTCTAACGCTCGGGAACAAAGAGACTAAGCCAGACTGTCGGGGGAAAGGGTGATAAGAAGGATCCTGGAACTCTGAAGAGAGAAAAGAGTGAGATTCAGAAATAGCCGGGGCTCCACTTCAAGGCACGTCCTGTGTGCCGGCACAGGGACTGGCATACACACACACACACACACACACACACACTCACAAGCCTGAGAAGAGATTACACAAAAATGGAGATGCAAAGACTGAAAAGGACAGCTCCTGTCACCTCATCCCTCTTGTCAAGAAGGTAAAAAGACAGCCAGAAAGAAAAGAAGACCACAGCTGGGCCCTCAGGTCAGGACAGGCAGCTTTGGGAGCTGGAGCTGCAGCGCACCCCAGCCTCGCAAAGGAGACCGAGGATTGGGAGGAAAAGTGTTTCACCTAAGAGACTGTCCTGGGACCACACTCCAGATTGCTTTCTAAGCCTTCTGCATTCCATCTCCATGAGCCACAATGTAAGTTTGTAATCCCTTCTGCCTTTGGTGTGTTTGTTTCTTTGTTGCTTGTTTGAAGAACCTGAAATGGTAATGCTGTCATAATTAACATGCTCAGTGTGCATTTTCTCTGGAGCATGGAAGAGTCCCTTGAAAGGGCGCAAGCAAGCTGAATGGGGCACTGAATTGGGCTTCCTGCTTAATGTAACTGTCTCTGCTCCGCACTAACAAATTACAGGGGCTTAGAAGCAACAGGATCTCATCCTATTTTCCATTCCCTGACCTCCCTCCTCCTTCTCTAACCACCCCTTCCCCCAGCCTTCCGCCAAAACAGAGAGAACATGCCCAGCTCTGTTTGCAATTAAGTGATTTTTTTTCCTTTTCTTCCCTGCCCCTCCCCTTGTCTTTTGACCTTGCTGCCTCCCAAAGTGGATTGCACAATGACATGGAGAATGGGACCCAGTTTTACCATGCTGTTGGCAATGTGGCTGGTGTGTGGGTCGGAACGCCACCCCCACGCCATGCATGGCGCGAGTCACGGAAGGCAGAAAGCGCCTCTGGTCTCCCCAGTGAACAGAAGGCCGGCTCGGTTGCTGAGGCATGCGGGGAGGTCTCAGGGAGCTGAAAGAACCACTCTGGAGGAACGAAACCTTCAGCCTCTCCCAAGAAGGAGCAGTGTGCCGGTGTTGAGAATAGCTCAAGGAAAGGCCCCTCCGTCCCCGCTGGGCATCAATGGGGTCCTGGTGAGACCCGAGCGGCGATCAACAGCCCAGAGTTCTCCCCGTGAGATGGTTCGAGATGAGGGGTCCTCAGGGCGATCGAGGATGCTGCGTTTCCCCTCGGGGTCCAGCTCTCCCAACATCCTCGCCAGCTTCGCAGGGAAGAACCGCGTGTGGGTCATCTCGGCGCCTCACGCCTCGGAAGGCTACTACCGCCTGATGATGAGCCTGCTGAAGGACGACGTGTACTGTGAGCTGGCGGAAAGGCACATCCAGCAGATCGTGCTGTTCCACCAGGCCGGCGAGGAAGGGGGCAAGGTGCGGAGGATCACCAGTGAGGGCCGCGTCCTGGAGCAGTCCCTGGACCCCAGCCTCATCCCAAAGCTGATGAGCTTCTTGAAGCTGGAGAAAGGGAAGTTCGGCATGGTGCTATTGAAGAAGACGCTGCAGGTGGAAGAGCGCTACCCTTATCCCGTCAGGCTGGAAGCCATGTACGAGATCATTGACCAGGGGCCCATCCGCAGGATAGAGAAGATCAGGCAGAAGGGCTTTGTGCAAAAGTGTAAGGCGTCTGGTGTGGAGGGCCAGGTGGTGGAGGAGGGGAACAACAGTGGAGGCGCAGCAAGGCCAGACCTGAGCAGTAAGAAGAGGACTGAAGACCTCAGGAGAGCACAAGTCCCACCTACCAGGGAGAGTCGGGTGAAAGTGCTGAGAAAACCCGCCACCACAACAGCAGCACCTCCACCACCTCCTCCCACCCCAAGGGTCACCACCCTGCCTCCAGCTCCAGTCACAACAGTGATTCGGGGCACCTCGCGGGTGGTAACTGTGGCTGCAAGATCTGCAACCACCACCGTCTTTCCAACCACCCAGAGGCCCTGGACCCCGAAGGTGCCCGCCTCCTCAGGTGCGATAGCTGAGGTGACTACTGCCAGGAGTCCCGCAGCCTCAGAGAATCTCTACCCTGCGCCCAGGAAGGAGCAGCACAGGGAGCGGCCACAGGCCACCAGGAGGCCCAGCAAGGCCACCAGCTTCGAGAGCTTCACGGTGGCTGCTCCCACCCCCACCTCGGAGCACAGCACCCGAGCTGTGTCGGGCCGTTTCCGGGACAACCGCACCGACAGGCGCGAGCACGGCCACCGTGACCCAAATGTGGTGCCAAGTCCTCACAAGCCAACCAAGGGGAAACCCCCCAAAAAGAAAGCCCAAGAAAAAATTCTTAGCAATGAGTATGAGGATAAGTACGACCCTAGCCGACCCACTGCCTCTCAGCTAGAGGAGGAGTTGCAGGTGGGAAACATTCCCCCCCAAAAGACAAAGGAGTCTAAAAAGCATGAAAAGCTTGAGAAACCTGAGAAGGAGAAGAAAAAAAAGGTGAAGAATGAGAAAGCAGAGAAGTTACTCAAAATTGAGAAGCCAGTGAAGAAGGACAAGGCTGAGAAAAAGAACAGGCCAGAGAAGGAGAAGAGCAAGAAGAAAAAAGCAGGTAAATCCGAGCAGGATGGCTACTTGAAACCCACCACGAAGTACTTCACTCCGAGTCCCAAGAAGTTGGTGACTGACCTGCTGAGCTCCTTTGAAGGCAAACGCAGGCTTCTTGTAAGTAATCTTCTCCTTACCATTGTTCTGTGGGCCAGGGCAGGGAGTGTTCACAATTGGTTTGTGGTTTTTCTAAAATCACGTTGCTAGATGGCAAACTGTGGCTGAGCCTGTGCCATGTCAAGATCAGGAGGTGTGTCAAGGAAGGGCAGCCGGCTCTTTTTGGTTTAGCTGTTCTGTGAATCTTTTCTCACACAGACTCAGAGTCATTAGCCAAGGGACCTTAGACATGAACCCAGGGAAGCAACTCAGCTTCGTCCAACCCTGGCACCACCCATCCCCATCTCCACTCCCCTCTTCCAAGGGACAGTTCTAGACACAGCTCCATTTTACTAAGTTCAAACAATTTTGAAAAAAAAAAAAAAAAAAAGAACGAAGATCCTAAAATGTTATGCATTCAATCTGGTCAAAACTTAAGCATTTCTTTCTTCATGAGCTTAGAAACTAGAAGCATGTGTATGGAGAAATAACAAGGTTTCTCCTCTCTCCCCTAATTAGGTCTCCACCAACTATTCAAAAACTCAAAGGGGAAAGTAAGGAGGCCTGGATAGAGAGTAGGTGTGGATGAGAATGAGGAGAGGCCTTGGTGGTGTAGCCCTTATGAATGCTTTTAAACCAGCTGGCTGAAATCTTTATCCCTTAAAGTCTGCCTCTGCTATCTCTCTGCCCAGCCAACAAAGGTCAAAAGGATGTAGTGTGGGGAACTGGATTAATTGCTCTAATATTTAGTACTCTAGAGATGCATCTGAACGTGGAGTCCAAATGTCCGATTCCCTGAGACTATAAAATGAACATGAGCATGTGTTTGTGTGACTGCGTGTGTATGTGTGTGTGTGAAAGGAGACAAGCAGTCCTACTTTACCTCAGTTTCTGAGTGTCACTAGAATTGAGTGAGTCACTGGTATACCTCAGTAGCTATCTCTTCAGCCATTACTTACCAGCATCCAAAGAATAATAACAGTATTTAGTCAAACCCCAGGAAAAAGGGTTTGGATAGGACTAAGCCCCATCCTAAATGTAAGTTCAGTTCTCATAAGAAGTGTGAGAAAGGTTCCTTCTCCTCTCCAAGTCTCCCTACCCACTCCTTTAGTGCCCTTCCAGGGCTTTATCCCTACCTTTTGAATGCTGTTATTTTATTCCAGAGGGAAAAAGTATGTCAAAGAGAGAAAGAATATGACACAGTTACTTCAGAGGAAAAGATCAGTAAATTGAGCCTGGGTAATTCGAATCAGGACTGATTCTCTCACATGCCTGGGTGGGAGGGAGCCATCTCATGACACTGAAGATAACATCTAACTTCCTGAAGTCACCAGGTGTCTCCATGTCCTGCATTTTCCTCACCGAAAGTGATGGACTCTCTTCTCTCAAGGCATGTCTCAGAGGGTTTTTTCATTTTTTTCCAATCTGGCCTAACTTTGGGTTAATGATCTGAGCCAGAGAATCTCTGGTACCCATTTATCTTTAGTGATTTCAAAAAGTTTAAATGTACATTTGAAATGTTATTCAGAATAGAACAGAGTCCCTTGTGGTATTTACCATGGGTGGGGCATGTCCCCAAATTCTCTTAGCTGTTACATCAATACTGTGTTTATGTGTTAGAACAAAACCTAAGATTTGATTGATTATACAAGTTGTTTCTTCGTGTGTGTGTGTGTGTGTTATTTGTTGTATGTTGTCATTTGTTTTAACCAGAGCCTTAAAGTAAACTCACGTTAGCAGAGCATAGGCTGTCGGAGTAGTTTAACAGCTACTTGGTTTTTCCCAGAATACATAAATTTAAGTGGGAATGTTCTACTAAGAACCAAAAGAATCACTGATTTTAGAGCAGAACTCTATAGGTAGAGTACCGGGTACTTGAATGTTTGCTAGAGAACCCATAGGGAAAAACTACTCCTTGGCCTGTAGAAAAACATTCATGGGGTGCTTTGTTATGCACCTCCTGGGCACCTGGAACTTTGTCCAGCCTGCTAAAATGTATCACCCAACCCTGGCCATTTAGCCAACAGGACAGGCAAAGTGTTCCTCATAGTCAGGTAACCAGGAGAAAATAATCATGGGTAAACCATCAAGACTGTGATTGTGCATCTATTGGTAAATACTTCTATTACTGCTACTTTATGACTCAAAAGAAAAGGGTTTTCACACATAGCCCTGATGTTAGTCATGTCTTTAACTTCTCTCCCTTTCTCTCCACTCCCTTAGTCAGGGATTTGAAAGCCCAGCTGGGTCTTTTCTGCTTTTAACAGTATCCCCGATCATAAATTTCTAGCAAATGAAACTCAAATGACAGCTTCTGCTGATGTCATGTGAGGCAAAACAGAAACCAGCTGGGACTGCTCATGGCAATGTTGCTCTTAGTGGCTGGTGAGAGAATTGGGTTTATTATTACAAAGAAAGTCCCAACAAGAGGCATTTCAGTCTTGTAGTCCCACATGTGCCCAGCTGATTTTCTTATCAGATACGTGTTTTATAAAGTGCTAATGACATCTAAAATAAAAATGAATTACAAAAGACAAGATAAAATAAACATGATACAATATCAAAAAATGGAGAGAAAAGACTATTTGACCAGACAGAGAGGAGACTTGTGTTTCTGGGTGAAAGACCTACTTGATGCCATTTATCATTTTTTCCACTCATTTTCCCCGTCAACCAAGGCTGATGTTATTCAGGAAGCTTGGTGACTCAATTAATATTTATTAAGGCTTAGCACTTTCCAAGCTGTTCAAGTACAGCTGACACCGTATACCTCTCCCTGGCCTCAGCCTAAACCAGCATATTCAAACTTGAGTGAGATTAACATGCCAAGAAAATACGCAGGACTTCGAGCTTATCTTTCCAGTTTTTCAGTAACCTGGTGCCCTGTTACAATTTATCATAAACCTCCAATACTTGGCATTTATTGATATTCTTTAGATATGAAAACATCAAACACATAACCTCTATGTAGTCAATTACTTAGAGAAACACTGGTAGCAATTGTATAGATTGTGTTCAGTTGAACATCATCCTGGAGCCTTCAAAGGAGCTGCAGGGGGAGCCAGATGTCCTTTTCTTAGGCAAGAAGTCACACCTTCAAATCCCCAGTCTCTCAAAAAAGCAGATCCTGCCAGGGGCTTTTTGAGACTTGTGTTTAATTTTCATGACAATCCCATGAAAATGAATCTCCATTTTGCAAACAGAAAACAGAAGCTTAGAGAGGTCAATAAGTTTCCCAAGGTGTGTAGTTAATATGTGGCAGCACCTGTGAAACAAGCGTGTTTGCTTTAAAGTTTACACTTAAGCCACTCCCTCATTCTGCCTTCCTGAATATGGGGCGTATGCCATAAAATGAAGGGAAAACATAAGTTTTCCTGTTAGTTAATTAGTACAGGCATTTAAATATTCATTTTAAAGCTTGAACTGCTCAGATAAATGGTAAGATATGTCAGTTGTCAACATTTTATGTCGAGCACTGATGTAGAGTTTCTACCTTCAATACCCAGCTAGTTCTCTGCACCTCAACTCTCTGGCTTTCTTGGCAGCCAGTTAAGAACAGGAGCTTGAATGCCAGTTCACCCCATCTCTCAGACTGGCCGGTATCATTTGGGGAGTGACAATGGTGTGAATATACGTAAACTGTTCATCACTTAAACATTGGACTATGTGCAATATAGCTGACAAGCCATCATTTCATGCCCTGAGAATCTACCTACTTGTCAATTAACAGGTGCTGAATTGCAGAGATTCAAGTTCATGTTTAAGCATTCTTTGGAGACTGAATCTCCTGTAATTCAAGTGGGTTAATACTTTAAACCTTACTTCAGAAATCTGGATGTTAGAACAACAATCTACTTATTTGATTTAATTTTAGAAAAATAAAACATAAAGCTCTGATCGACTAAGGCAAACTACTAGCTTAAGTGTCATTTTTCAGAATCCTATAAAAATCTAGTGTTTTAAGCCTTGAACAGTACACAGAATAATCTGAGATTTAAAACACTTTCCCCCTAGCATCTCCCATTCCTGTTTCTCCCTTTATTCATGCAAACAGGCTTAATTCTGCTCTGAGGCTCCTTTTGCCAACACACTGTTGGAGCAGAAACATGAAAAAGAACCACAACACAATTCTAAAGTCATGAGACATACTCTGATTTATCACCATCAAACTAGAATGAGGCCAAGTACCAGACAATATTGTTTCCTGAGAAGTTCTAGGAGGCTCTTTTCAAGAAGAAAGAATTAGAAATGGTTATCATTTTAAATACCACTTGAAATACTGCCAAACTAGAAAATTAATGGGACAGAGATATCAATTCATGGGGAAAGAATCCTTGAAATATATTGGGATGATCGGGCTCCTGTCCTCCCTGATGAGAACTGGAGGAACAGATTAAACCAGCTGATTTGTGGGCTGCAGCTGAACAGTCATGGGCAGAGGAGGAGCGTTGTGTTTCTGAGTGGCTCCCCTCTCCTGGCTGGAGCAATCCATGTGACCTGAGGAACATGAACCAGAGTTTGGTCCCCCTCCATGGGCGTGGCAATGGTAGGAGCTGGGGCTTCAGTGCCTTGAGAAACTTGCACTGTAGTTGGGGAGGCGTGACATAAACATAAAATATAATAGTAAATCAAGGAAATACATAAATTCCAAATGAACAGTGTACACTGTATGAACCATGATTATAAGGAAGAAGTGATCATTGAGGGGGAGAAAAGACTTTAAGGAGAATACTGTATTTAAAGAATGACTCAGAATCAGGTAAGTTGGAGGGGACAGGAGGGCTTTCTAGCTGGTATGGTTCATGTAGGCTAAGGCAGAAGAAGGAATGTGGGTGAACTATTCACAGATGACATGCATGTATTGTACTCAAGTGCACGCAGCCTTACACATACATTTTTATTTATTTTTGCTCCATTCTCACAATTTTATGAGGTTGGCAGGGAAGCTATTCCATTGTGAAGATGAGAAAACTAAGGTTTATAAGATTAAATGACCCTGTTAAGGCTACAAGAAAGCCAGGGGTTGAATAAGGATTAAAATGCAGGCCCTTTAACTTATAGTCACCCTTTCTCTATGCCACTCTGCCAAGATTTCTTTATTTTGTAATTTAGAGTAGTCTAGCTATTGGGTAAAGAGGACACATAAGTGAGAGTAGGAGGAAAGGTTAACAAGAGAGAGCCTGGGGCCAGATCATTGAGTGATAGAGCTGGAAAAGGAGTCCAAAAATGACACTCTCGGGCAAAAGTCCTGAGGTGCAAATAAATATTAGAGCTCTTTATTCATTTTAGTGTGATTTCCACTGGGTACCCATTAGCCTAAGACTACTGTGTTCAGAGATTCCTGAGAGAAACTTCCAGACAGAGGAGGAGAGATTCTGTACGATTATATATTATCTGAAAATCCTCAATTATGTTCAAGGGGGAGAAGAAGACCAGAGGAAGTTTAAAGGACTCTTGAAATCTTGTCCTGTCATGGTCTGTCCATGGATTTAAAGGTTCATGAAGATGAATATAATGGAGTTTATGTATTGATTTGAAGTTACAGTGGCTGGTGGTATCTGTCAGTTAGCTTCTGGACAGCTAGTGCCCTAGAGACTCCTCTGAATATGGGCTTACTCTCCACTTAGAATAGGGAGTCCAAGTCAGTACCAGTAAATCTTACCTTTGTTTTTGCCTGTTTTGTGTTCTCATTCATTTTATTTATTTCAAAATAGTGTGTTTGTAAGCAAATAGCAAAAAGAAAAAGACAAAGCATACCAACTGAATATAAAACTCCAAGATTTGGGCTACTATAAACTCCTAAGAAAATGTTTTCAGATGTAATATAGCTAATTTAAAACTAAGAAACAACCTAAAAATGCCATTACTACCTCTTTTTATAGCCATCTTTTTTTTAAAAAAAAGAATATTCTTTTATTTTTAAGCTTTTTTTTCTTCAATGATTCCATTTATTATTTTTAGAGAGATGGGAAGGGAGAGAGGGAGAGAGAGACATCAATGTATTGTGTTGCCTTTCACCTGCCTCCAGCTACAGACCTGGCTGGAGACCTGGTTTGCAACCTGATTATGTGCCCTGGCTGGGAATCAAACCAGCGACCTTTGGGTTCGCAGGCCAGCACCTTAACCATTGTGCCACCAACCAGGGTTATAGGAATCTTAAATCTTTTCTATTTTTTATTTTAAAACATATTTTATTTATTTATTTTTAGAGTCGGGGAGGAGAGAGGGAGGGAAACATCAATGTGTGGTTGCATCTTACATGCAACTGGACCCTGGCCCACAACCCAGGCATATGCTCCGACTGGGACTCAAACCAACAATCCCTTGGTTTGCAGGCCAGCACTCAGTCCACTGAGCCACACCAGTCAGGGCTATTTATTTATTTATATTGTATTTTTCCTTTACCGTTTAGTCCCCTTATACATTCCCCCCTCCCAATCTCAGCTTAAATCATTTTTTAAAAAAGATTTTATTCATAATTTCCAAATAGAAGGGCAGGGAGGAAGGAAGAAAGGGAGAGAAATATGAATGTATGGTTACCTTTCACCTGCCTCCAGCTACAGACATGGCTGGAGACCTGGCTTGCAACCTGGTTATGTGCCCTGACCAGGGAATTGAACCTACGACCTTTGGGTTCACAGGCTGGTGACAGTCCACTGAACCACACCAGCCAGAGCTTTCAGCTCAAATCTTTTAAAGGCGAAGTATGAGTCAATAAATAAATTAGAGGAAATTTGGTTATTTTTCTTTTTGGGAAATTGCATCTCTAAAATAAGCATTTTCTACCCATCATGTCTATCTGAAGAAGCATATAAACACAAAGTCAAAAGGAAATGAAATCATGTCTACTTAAAATAAATAATGACCTGAGAAAAAATATAACTTTATCCCAGGAAGCCTTTGTTAATGTTTCACTCAATAGCTATTAAACATATCTTGATTTCTATGAGGGTTAGTATTTTTTGTCAAGCATAGAGAATTCTTAGAAGGAAAAACTTTCAGTAAGCAATAAACACATCTGTGACAGAGAAAACCAAAAAAGCAGACCTGGTTGGGACCAGATATTGACCATTTTGAGAAAGAATTTGAGAGAGCTTGTAACATGGTGACTTCCCTTCTGAGAAATGCCAAGTGACAGACTTCAGAGCTACTTAAAGCTACATGGGTAAAGCAGAGAAGTAGTTGATGAATTTGAATACAGTCAAATGGGAGAGCATGTATAAAGGCTGGCCTCTGAGCCCAATGATGAGCCAGCAAAAGATGAATAGACAGACGGCGTTCATTGCAGACATCAGCCATCAATTGTTCCAGAGTGCCCAAGACCTGGCTATGAAACTCTCAGTCCTGTGAGACATGAAATGATAGTAGTAACACTCAATTTACAAATGCCAGAGAAGCCAATTAGGATAATGAAGAGTAAAATGGGGGAAGGAAGGTAGCATTTATTGAAAAATTTTTACATGCCAAGTATTTCCTTGCAAAATAAATACTGCCGTGCAGTGTTCACAAGTGAGAAAACCAAGACAAATGGAGACTAGTAAGGAAGGTAAATAGTGGAAATGAGTACAAAATTCTAAGCTGTCTAAAGCTGTTTAAAAATAAAAAGCCTTTTCCAAACAGTCTTTTGGCTCTAATTATGCTATCTAACAAAACCATCTAGTCTAGTTTAGCTTGGTTTAGCCTAGCTTAACTTAGTTTAGTTTAATTTAGTTTTGGTGGCAGTCACTCCTAGCCTACTATTCCAAATCATCCCTTTGAATTTTTATCTCAGTGTTAAAACTATCACTGTGAATTAATATGTACTTGCCTTCACCCACCTCCAGCTGATCACCGCTCCTAAGGTTGACAACAACATGTACGTGCAGCAACGAGATGAATATCTGGAGAGTTTCTGCAAGATGGCTACCAGGAAAATCTCTGTGATTACCATCTTTGGTCCTGTCAACAACAGCACCATGAAAATCGACCACTTCCAGCTAGGTTCTCTTAACCATTTTAATTCTATTGCTGTTTTTCTCATAGCTAAGGTGGGACAGATTTTATGGGGAAGGTCAGTGGGAAATGACAAGGAGACTGCAGATATCCAGAGGTCTCTTTCCTTATGGCAACCAAGGTCAGTTTGCCTAATGTTATATTTACATAATCATTCCAGATGGTTCTGGTTTAAATTTTTGATGCTTTAAAATGAAAAAGTATACAAGCATTCTATTTTGAAAGTGGTGAGATAGAGTAAAAAGAGAGAATACTGCAGGGGACAAAACCAGAAAGCTATTCAGACACTTTCTTCTGGATTGTGAGTCTTCTTGTCTGTGAGCAACATCATCTGACCTTCCTCCAGCCTTTATTCTACAGGCAGCTCACTGACAGATGGAGACCTGCCAGACCCTTGGAAGTACTTGACTCTGGCAAGGGTGGGGAGGGAATTAACCAGGATTGAAAGAAGCTGTTAAGATAAATGAAAAGTCACTGAAAAGATGGACTGAACTATGCCCAAGTTCTTTTGGAGACCAGAAGAATTTGTCTGAGTGTAGAGTTTTCACAATTTTTCATATTAATGATGCGTGTAAGACTCTTGAGGCATACAGCTCAGCTTTGGGCAGCTGAAATAAAATTATTGCAGTTCTCCTGGGAATGTTGCAAGACTTACTGTAAGTAGTTAAGCCTCATAATCAGAAGCCCCAAGATTGCCCCACCCATTTCTTTTATAATTATAGCTTTAGGGCTCTATTTTTTAATTAAAAAACCCTTTTTTCTTAATGAATTCTCTACTTTTTTACTCTCATTCAATGGTAATGAAAATCCTTCACATTCTACCATTTGCCTATTCTGTATAATTTTCATAAAATATATTATACCTGAAAACATCTGAAAAAATATAAAACATAGTTAATATTTAACTTCAATATATATAACATATCTTCTCACAGATTTTCCTGTCATGTGATCTTGATATAATTGAACATGTAGTTGTAATTATATCATGATAATATCAACTTGATTTTTAATATGGTCTTGCTTTCTGTGGTAAAAACACAATATGAGATTTACCCCCTAATCTTTAAGTACATAGTACAGTATTGCTAACCTTAGGCACATGCTGTACAGCAGGTCTCTAGAATTTATTCAGTTATGAAGTTTCAGTTATGTATGCAGTCTCTTCTTTTAGCCCAACTTTCCCTGACATAGATCCAAAGACAAATAAATAGGATCCTTTCCAATGTCTTCCCATAAATCATAGTGAATTAGTAATTTAGCTGTGGATATACTGTGTGTGCATTTGGAAAGGGGAACAACAACAATCAAGTGTCCATTCCTTAACTAAAATGACAATAATCATATGAACAGATGACACAAAAAAAGTTTTGGAGTCCAACCAACCACTTCAAAAACACATTCACAACTTCTTTGTTGAGTGACCTTAGGCAAGCTACTTCCTAAGTGTCATCTTAGAACATTGTTATACGTACTTCCAGGTTGTGGAGAGGGTATCATAAGATAATATATATAAGTGCTAATCACATAATGAGCACTATTACTGTGGTTGTCACCACTGCCATTTGTTCTGGCAGGTTTCTGGGGGCTAAGTGAGCTGCCACAGAGATTAGAGCACCTATAATTGAAAAATACTTGTAATTGCTTTCTGCTAATTACAGAATGCTGACAACAAATCCTCAAACTGCTCTTTAAGCATTAGTACTCTTGGTGGTAATATTACAAAGCCACATGTTCTGTGGTTAACTGGGATTCAACCATTTGCTTCATGGATTTTCAAATAGTAGAATGAGCCAGTGACCTCAATTATAATCCAGATGTCTAGGGCGGAAGTAGGGATTCAATCCAGTGCAGAAATGGGTTCTGGCTGGTGAGGAAAATTCTCCATCACCAGGTGTTCCTGGTGTCAAATGTGTTAACCACCAACTTTCACACACAAAAAAATTCTCACTCTTATGTCAGGGATGTTTGGAAACATCATTATATCTCCCACCTCAACCACTGTGTGGTTCTGTTATAAGCATCTGGTGCTGTCTTGGCAAAATTCTAGCATTAATTCTGCTGTTTTCTAGACATCTGGATTGAATATGAACTGCAGAGGGACTGGGGTTTTCTTTTTTGCCCTATTAGAAATCAGGTATTGTGATTTGGGTGTTTGCCTCTCACTGAATAGCAGCTTGGACATGGTTTGTGGCACCTTTTAGCTTGTTCCTCACCTAATTCCTGGAAGACCTTTCTGTCCTTCTGTCATGTCCCAGGTTACCCTTATGGGAAAGGCTGTGTAGTACTTTCAGCCAAGACTGGGAGTCAGCCATGGGAAAATAGGAATTGGCGAGCTCCATGGTCTCCGTGAACCAAACTCTAGCCTTGACCGATTTTCAGCTGGAAATCTATCAGATGGCCTTGCCTTCCTTAAAAATAAATCAAGCACTCTGTACTCTTCCAGACTTCTACCAGACCTTCAAAGCAGAGGCCCACATACAGTTACAGTGGGCACTATCCTCCCACCTGCTCCATCTTGTTGAATGTATGTGAACTGTAGGTGAAAAACCTACAGATTATTAGGAAACTTACCTGAAGATTTGAGGCATTAGCTTCACAAAAGTTACTCAGGCTTGAGCAAATTCTAATGTAGAATAAGTCTGTTTTTGTCACCCTATTATATGAGAGGTTTTAGACTGACCTAATGCATAAAAACATTCTTAATTTTGAGTGGTATGTAAAATGACAATCTAAGATAGGGATATTGGTGTATATGTCAGGAAGATAGATTATAGACAAAGTTCATCAGATAGGAGGAAGTTGCTAGCCAAAGGTACCTTATTGCACAATGAAAAAAATGAGGGAAAAATGCAGCAAGCGTGTTTCTTTCTTAGCAAAATAGAACATTTTAAAGCCAATTGATGGAAGTGAAAATGTTGATGGAGGTAGAATGTGGCAAACAGGAGAGAAAGTGGTAATTCGTTATTCATGAGTATGGAATTCATAGGTGAATTTCTAAAAACTTTTATGAGTGAGTATGATAGAATACATTTTAGCATAAAATACTCTCTGTCTTTGATCCTATCATGAAGAAACGTATTCTTTGCAGACAACCTTCACAACCATTAGGATCAATAAAATGCAGAAATGCTGATTTCCCTCTGCAGCATCTGAAAAATTGACCCTTTGCCCCAGTTCCTCTGGTCATCGCTGGTGATGCGGTCTGGCAGCTGTCTTCTGTGGACCCAGTGTTCTGTGCTGCGAGGCAAGGCTGGCTGGGTGATCAGATTTCCAGATTCTGGCTGCAATGTCCTCCTCTGTTTATTCAGCCTTTGATTGTCAATCACCCCTGTGCCCTAGAGGCTAGAGAGGCAGTCCTCCAACTTGTTTAGTCATTCCATTCCCCTGCCCTCAGCTGCCTCTAGCTTTAGTGTGTCAGTGTCAAGAGCCGCCTCTGACAATCAAGGAGTGTCAAAGTGCCCAGTAAGTCAAGCGTTTGAAGTGTTTGAAGAATGTGGTGGAGGGATGAGCTCTCTCAGTTGCAGTTGTCAGGAAAGGAATTATATGTGTCAGGATTTTGAAAAGTGGGCAAATTTAATAAAGACACTTTGAAACTGAATAGATATTTTTGGTACATGATGACTCCATCAAGGTGCTTTTTGTTTTTACTTATTTTTTTAAATAATAATACATTTTTTAGATTCCAAAGTCAGGGCTGCATAAAAAGGTATACATGGACAAGTCTTACACCAATTTCTGACCCCTTTACCCGACTTCTCTCTACCCCCATAGGTATTTTTATGATTTCTTGTTTATTAATTTGGTGCAAATACAAATAAATATAAATACCTATATTCCCCTTCATTTAATACAAAAATATAGTGTATTATACATACTGTGCTGCACTTTGATTTTTCTAATTAACTATGTTTTTGGATATCTTTCCTTATGATTTATAGAGATCTTTCACAGTCTTTATTAACCCCTTGTGAGATTGATTCTACTATAGTTTATTTAACTAGTTCCCTTATTGGTAAACACTTGGATTGTTTTCAGTATTTTGTTATAAACCATTTCACAATTAATTGCCTTGTACATTTGTTATTTTATGTATGTAGATTCATATATTTACAGTAGATTCTTAGAGGTAGGATTGTTAGACCACTTGGAAAATGTACTTAGTTTTGGTAACTATCAATAGATTTCCCTCCATACAAGTTGTATCATTTTACAGTCCCACCAGCAATGTCTCCTCAAAACTCTACAGAGAATATGTGATCAAACTTGTAAATGACTTTAGCCAATGTGGTATGGGAAGAATGGTGTTATAGTGTAGTGTTGGTTTGCATTTCTCTTTTTAAGAGTATGACTGAATACCTTTTTATATGATTAAGGAGCATTTATATTTTATATTTAGTGTCCTTTGTCTATTTTTCTATTGGATTGGTAAATAAATAATAACTCAGTCTGGGGATGGGATCCAGGAATCTTTTTTCAAAAATGTTGCTGAAGTGATTCTGAGTTGTAGCTAAGTTTGGTCTAGACAGAAGGTTCAGTGTAGGATAGAAGGGAAGAGAGGACCAAAACGTGGTCTCATCCAATTGGTCTGGATCCAAGGATGGTGATTTTAACCTGAACTCAAAGTGAGGGTGAAGAAGGTGGACAGTGGGCCATACTTTGAAAAAGTGCTAGAAGAAATAAGGAACTTCCAAAGCCATGGGAAAAACTAAAGTGACCCAGGGACATTGGTGGCACGGCCTGGACATAGGGATGAAAAGGTGGAAGGAGGAAAAAATATAGATATTACAGAGAAGAGGCAGTCAGAGATGAATACAATGCCTGAAATCATTGGTATTTAACAAGTTGTAATTGGAGCAAATTGTCCCTCCACAGTATTCTTAGGCCTTAAGCAGGCCGTGTGGAATTACCAAAATCAACTAAATGGGCTTGATTCTGTGAATCATTTTAGCTGGAACAGAGCCAGATGAACATTTTATATGATGCTTCCCAAGGAATGTTTGCTTCTAAGTTGTGTAACCCTTGAGAAGTCCACAGAGCTTTGGCAAACAAGAAGCTGCCAAACTTACATTGATTTCCCAGAGAACCTCTTGCTTACCCAGCCCTGATTTAGACAGTGCAGAGTGTAACAGAGACCTGGGGCAGGGGCAGGCAGCTGGAGACAGGAGCTGGCCTCACATGTACCTCCCTCAGAATTCAGCCAGAAGTGGACTTTGTCTTGTCATAGAGTAGCCACCACCCTAGTTGGATCCAGTGTCAATCAGTGCTTTCATTGTTTTTCTTTGGCAGATTCTCCTGCTTAGCACTAACATCACTTGAGATGTAGTTATTTCTGTAGTCTGGGAGTGCAAAATATTTTATTTCTAATGTTCAGTCAAAATGTTTTAGAAAGTATTTTAGTTGAAAGGAAAAACCAGATCATGAAATTGATTTCTTGCCATATCCTAGTAGAACAGTTAGCCTTAAAGCTTGATCCTATATCCTCCCTATCGTTGAATGTGACTTATTTCGGTAAAGTGGGCAGAGTACTGGAAAGAAATAGGTTATTTTATTTTAATCATAACACTTAGTCTTTATTAACCAGCAGTGTAAACTTGAGCAAATTGCTCCCGTTCTTGGGTCCGTGACAGGTTGGTTCCCTGGGAAACAGACTCTGCAACTGAGCTTTGCATGCAGGAAGTTAATGAGGGATACCCCAGGAACAATACCAATGAAGACTGAAGGATACTAGATGATAGAGGGAGAATTTGAATTGCAAGGCAGTGGACCCCTCAGAGTTGTTCACTTTGAGGCAAGGAGAACAACATTTATATCCACACATACGTACACACACACACCCCAAACACATACACTGTATCAGCCATTGAATATGGGCTGTTCCCAGAAAGGGTGTAACTTAGAGCAAGGCAAATCTTGTTTAAGAAGAGCATATTTTAAGCCCTGGTTGGTAGTTCAGTGGATAGGTGCCGGCCTGCGAACCCAAAGGTCTCTGGTTCGATTCCCAGCCAGGGCACATAACCAGGTTGCAAACCAGGTCTCCAGCCAGGTCCGTAGCTGGAGGCAGGTGAAAGGCAACCATACATTGATATCTCTCTCCCTCTCCCACTCTCTTCCCTTCCCGTCTCTCTAAAAATAATAAATAAAATCTTTAAAAAAGAAACAAAAGAAGAGCATATTTTAGAAGGATTCAGCACTTCACATTCCCAGCAGCCTTTGTATGAAAGTAGAATCTGGACTGAACAACACAGCATGCACTACATACTATTCCTTAGTTTCAACCTCAATAATGTGACTGGGTTGGGCCTGTCATGTCTGTATGAGTTATCCAGGGCCACAATAAGGCTATGTAATAGGGACCCACACACCTCAGTGGTATATAATGTTAAATATTCATTTAGTCACAAGTCTGTAGGGTTCAGCTGATCTGGACTTGGCTAGGCTAGGCTTGCTCATGTATTTTTAGTCAGCTACGCGTTGCTCAGGTGGTTCTGCTGATTTTGGCTGGGCTTGCACGCAGGTTAAGTGTCAACTGAGTGTCAGCTGATCTGAGATAGCCCTGGTTGGGATAAGAACAAAATAACTTGACTTGAACTAAAAACCAGAAATTTAGTGTGCATCTGTAATCGTGGCAGTCAGAGGCAAACACAATCCCAAGTGTGCAAACCCATTTCTAGCCCCTATTTGTGCTACTTGTACTAACAAAGCAAATCAAATAAATGAGCTCAGAATCGGAAGTCAGGACAGCTCAATCCATTCACTGTAGCAAGTAGTTGCAGTTACTAAGCAGTGTGGAGAACTGGGGCCACTTTTTAAATCTGGTGTATTCTTCAATTTCCTTCTGTCTCGGCCATGCAATAGTGTTTGAGATTTTATCTGTTACATAGATACCAGGAGTCTAATTTTGATTCTAATTAGAAACTTGACTTCTTCAAGCATACTTATTGAATCCAGCACCCAAAACAGATTTAGCTCAGAACACTAGATTCAAATAATTTGTTTAATGAACAAAAGCAATAATGAATGTGTGTTGGGAATTGAAAGTATCAATTCCTAGCTTCAAGATAAAGTCTGGTTTGCTAAATATTAGAATCAAAACTTTAATTGTTAAGGACATTTAAAAAATTAGTTTTTAAATGATCTTATTCTTTTTCTCAATATTATTACTAATCACAAAGTAAAATAGGTTCCTTGTTAAAATTTAAATAATCTAGACTTCCATAGAATTAACAATGAAAGTTTCCACTGAACCTCTCCCCACTTTGCAGAGGCAATTGTAGGTGCAGAAAAACAATTTTCTTCTTATCTTTCTAAGTTTTCCTGGCTGTCCTGATCATCAAAGTAACTTAAGACTAATTAACAGTAGAAAGTGACCAAATGTATTACTTGTATACATACGAGTATTCCATAAGAATATGAGACCCAGGGACAAATTGAGCAGGTGTGGTTTGAGACTTCAAAGTACAGAAAGATGAAGATGGTAAACACACACTTGATAAACAAACTTTAACAATCAGACACAGAGAAGACTTTGATCAAACAGGCCTAACTACGTTCCTTCTTTTCTATCATACCTAGTTCATATTAAACTACAGTTATCTATGATAACAGCATCCTTCCTGGATCAGGTCCAATGTTTAAATTCTTTTAAAAATACTTTATCGCTTATGCTATTACAGTTGTCCCAATTTTCCCCTTTTGCTCCCCTCCACCCAGCCTGCTCCTGACTTCCATAAACAGTTCCCTCACCATTGTCCATGTCTATGGGTCCTTTGACTAATTCTTTCACCTTCTATAAATCAGTTTCCACCTCCTCCATCCCCTCTTACACCTGTCAGTGTGTTCCATGATCTATGTCTCCGGTTCTGTTTTGCCCATTAGTTTATTTTATTCATTAGATTCTTCTTATCAGTAAGGTTACATGGTATCTGTCTTTCACTAACTGGCTTATTTCACTTAGGATAATAGTCTCCTGTTTCATCCATGCTGTTGCAAAATGTAGGAATTCCTTCTTTTTTTCTGTTGTGTAGTATTCCATTCTGTAAATATATCACAGTTTTTAAATCTACCGATGGGCACTTAACCTGTTTCCAATTGTAAATAGCACTGCTATGAACATAGGGGTGCATAAATTCTTTTAAATTGGTGTTTCAGGATTCTTAGGGTACATTCCCAGCAGTGGAATTACTGGGTCAAAAGGTAGTTTCTTAATTTTTTAGGAAATTCCATATTGTTTTCCATTATGGCAGTACCAGTCTGCATTCCCACCAACAGTGTATTATGGTTCCCTTTTCTCCACATCGTCACCAGCACTTGTTTGTTGATTTATTAATGATGCCCATTCTGACAGGTGTGAGGTGATATCTCATTGTGATTTTAATTGCATCTCTCTGGTGGCTAGTGATGTTGAGTATCTTTTCATATGTCTATGAGCCCTTTGTATGCCCTCCTCATAGAAGTGTCTGTTCATGTCCTTTGCCCGTTTTTAATTGGATTATTTGCCTTCCTGTTGTTGAGTCATATAAGCTATATATTTTGGGGATTAAGCCCTTGTTCAATATATCATTCTCAAATATGTTCTCCCATGCAGTCAATTCTCTTCATTTTGATGATAGCTCCTTTAGCTGCACAGAAACTTTTAATTTTAATGTGGTAAGTCCCATTTGTTTATTTGTTCCTTTATTTCCCTTGCCTTAGAAGATACATCAGCAAAAATATTGCTATGTGAGATATCTGAAATTTTACTGCCTATGTTTTTCCTCTAGGATTTTTATGGTGTCATGACTTATATTTAAGACTTTTATTCATTTTGAATTTGTTCTGGTGTAAGATAATGGTCTGGTTTCATATTTTTGCATTTACTGTCCAGTTCTTCCAACACCATTTATTAAAGAGACTGTCTTTATTCTATTGCATGCTTTTGGCTCCTTTGTCAAATATTAATTGATCATAATGATGTGAGTTTATTTCTGGGCTCTCTATTCTGTTCCATTGATCTATGTGTCTGTTCTCCTGCCAGTACCAGACTGTTTTGATTACAGTGGACTTGTAGTATAGTTTGATATCAGGTGTTGTGATCCTTCCAACTTTGTTCTTCTTTCTCAAGATTGCTGAGGCTATTCAGGTTGTTTTTTGGTTTCATATAAATTTTGGAGTATTTGTTCCAGACTTGTGAAATATACCATTGGTATTTTAATAGGAATTGCATTGAATCTATAAATTGCTTTGGGTAGTTATGGGCATTTTAATGATGTTAATTCTTCTAATCCATGAACAAGGTATATGCTTTCACTTATTTGTGTCTTCCTCAATTTCTTTCTTCAGTGTTCTATAGTTTTCTGAGTATGTCTTTTACCCTTTTGATTAAACGTATTTCTAGGTATTTTATTTTCTTCGTTGCTATAGTAGATGGGATTTTCTTCTTAGTTTCTCTTTCTCATAGTTTTGTGTACAAAAATGCCATTGATCTCTGAATATTGACTGTATTCTACCACTTTGCCAAATTCAATTATTAGGTCAAGTAGTTATTTGGTGGAGCCTATTGGATTTTTTTTTTTTAAAGATCTTTATTTATTATTTTTAGAGGGGAAGGAAGAGAGGCAGAGTGGGAGAGAGACATCAATGTATGTTTGCCTTTCACCTGCCTCCAGCTACAGAACTGGCTGGAGACTGGTCTTGCAACCTGGTTACGTGCCCTGGCTGGGGAATCAAATCAGTGATCTTTGGATTCGCAGGCTGGAGCCTTATCCTCTGTGCCACCAGCCAGGGCCAAATCTTTTTAATGTATTGCTGAATTCAGTTTGCTGATGGTATTTTGTTGAGGATTTTAGCATCTAGTTTATTGAGATATTAGCCTGTAATTTTTTCTTTGTTGCCTTTACCTAGTTTCACAGCAAGGGCTGGCCTCATAAAAAGAGTTTGGAAGTCTTTCCTCTTCTTAATATTTTTTGGAATAGTTTGAGGAGTTTAGGTGTTAGTTGTTTTATGAATGATTTGTAAATTTCACCTGTGAAGCCATCTAGTCCAGGGCATTTTTGTGCTGAGAGTTTTCTGATTGGTGTTTCAGTATCACTGGTTGTTACCAGTCTATTCAGGTTTTTTTTCTTCTCCTGATTCAGTTTTGGAAGATGGCATGTTTCTAGAAATTTACATATTTCCCCCACATTGTCCAGTTACTTGGCATATTGCTGTTCATAGTAATTTCTAATAATCTTTTGTGTTTCTGTGTTAAGGGATTTTAATAGCCCACTGTTAATAATTGACAGATCTTTCAGACAAAAAAAATCAACGAGGATATAGTGGCATTAAATGACACTCTAGATCAAATGGACTTAACTGATAGGTATAGAACATTTCACCCCAAATAAGCAAAATAGACATTTTTTCTCAAATGCACACAGATCAAACTCAAAGATAGATCACATGGTAAGACACAAAATAAGTCTTAACAAATTCAAGAAAATTGAAATCCTGTCAAGCATTTTCTTGGATCACAATGGCCTGAAACTGAAATCAACCTCAAGAAAAATACCCCCAAACATTCAAATACATGGAGGCTAAGTAACATGTTATTAAATAATACATGGTTAACAATGAGATCAAGAAAGAAGTCAAAACGTGCCTAACAACAAATGAAAATGAGCACACAAGCCAAATAGAATGGGACACAGTGAAGGTAGTCCTGAGAAGGAAATTCATAGTATTACAGGCCTACCTAAACAAGACAGAAAAATATCAAATGAACAGCCTAACACTACACCTAAAAGCATTAGAAAAGGAACAACAAACAGAGCCTTGAACATATAGAAAGAAGGAAATAACCAAAATCAGAGCAGAAGAAATAAATGACATGGAGACTAAAAAAAAAAAAAAAAAAACAATTTAAAAGATCAATGAACCCATGAGCTGGTCCTTTGAAAAGATAAATAAAAATTGACAAGCCTTTAACCAGATTCATCAAGAGAAAAAGAGAGAGGATTCAAATAAATAAAATCAGAAATAAAAAAGGAGAAGTAACAACTAATACCATAGAAATATCTAAACTCCTGTGGGGAGGGGGACAGAGGGGAGCAAAAAGGGGATGGATGTAATACAACAACAATAAAATTAAACAACAACAACAACAAAACAAAAACAAAAACAAAAAAAAGAAATATCTAAACTCCTTAGGCAGTTAAAGTGAAGGTAAAATATTCTTCCTGAGTCTTGTTTCTTAAAAATAACCAGCCTCAAATAATTAACATCCTCAAAAAGTCATATTTTGGGGTGACAAATTCTGTTTCTCCTCACAACCTTTGTTAGTAGCTGTATGTCCTGTTGGACCTTTCCTGTGCATATTCACATGGGATGTATTATCTTGTTTGTTTTTTTGTTTCTAACAAAGACTAAAGTCATACTATACATTTTGTTCTGCAACAATACAAGAGTAATGGTCAATGGTACTCAAGCCATATAACCTCATTATCTGCAAAATTGTGGTTGTCTACTGTACTACAATTCTCTGGGTAACTGATGTTAGTTATAACTAAATGGTTCTCATCACTAATGTTTCTATCAATCATATATTTGTTAACTTTAATTTTTCACATTTTTAAAATGTACAAGGGATTATTTTGCAGATAAAAATTCTAGTAGAATTGAGGGAAACACTCAATTGTTTGTTGACTTGTCAGGGAAGGAAGAAGCAAATAAAGTTGTTCTATCATTTCCAAAATGCTTTCTAGACAATGGACATTGCCATGAATCCAATGGCCCCTTCAGGAACCATTCTGATTTATCATAATTTATTTTTAGGGCTTGATGTTTGAAAAATTATATAATGGTTAAAACTCCTGTAAGTTCAATAACACTATTTAAAATTGCATTCGCTTACAAAATTTGTTTGATTAATAGCTTAATTATTTTTCTGGAGCCAAAATGAACCTGATACCAGGTTTGAACATAGTCTTTTCATTTTTCTCTTCGGCAATGACATAGTTCATTGAGTCCCAAAGCAATTGCATATTAAAAGGGAGGGAAAATTACAGACTTAACTAAATAAATAACTCAAACTAAAATAAATTTTAGAATTAAATAAAACTTAAAAGAGTCTGGTCTAGCTCCCACATGAGTTAGGATGATGACTCATTCTTGGGTGAGGTGGCGGTCTTCCTGCAGGGATGACTCAGCAGTCTGCACTTTCCTTTTGCTCCTAAGTATTTGTTACAACCAGGGTGGACAGGGATGGACTTGATTGATCATCTTCAGAAAAGTGACTTTCAAACTGAGTTTATTCATTCATGTCTATATTTATTCACTTTATAAACTTTTATTTAAACAAAATATTAGTCAAATATATGCAACTAATGAAAGCTGATTTAATTAACTCCAGATGGAGGCCCAATGTCTCTACCCGTTTGTTCCCACTGATTTCTGTCTTGTCACACCCATACTTATTCATATTTCATTTGCCTTAAGATAATGAGAAACCCATGCAAGTAGTGGAGGATGAAGACTTGGTAGACCAGCATCTCATCAGCGAACTGAGGAAAGAGTACGGAATGACCTATGATGACTTCTTCATGGTGCTCACAGATGTGGACCTAAAAGTCAAGGTTTGGGTTATTTTGGATAATGTAGTGCCGTTCCTTAGAATGGCAACTCTAAATTTTTTGTCAGTGAGTCTATTAGACATATGAATAAACATAAATTATTTTATAAACAAAAAGGTTTTAAAATTGTCCAAATATTCCACACTGGCCTACAGAATTTGTGTCTAGAAATGTGGTCTAGAAAAGACTGGGCTAGATGACCTCTGTGAGCCAGTTATTTGATTTAGACTAAATTTTTCTGTAACATCAATGTCTTACATTCAGTTGACACTTATTGAATAGCCATGATGTGCAGGCCCTGGGGATAAAAGGTGAAGTATTTGGCCTCTGACTTCAGGGAAAACTGATTTAACATGGGTCTACTTTGGAAGGGCCCACAAATTTAACTCCTGATCAAATATGGACAACAGAGCAGGGTTTTATACCTACTTTCTTTGTATGCTTGGCGAAAAGATTCTGAACTATGAAAAATAATTTAAAAATAAGAAAAATAGCTAACTTTATCAAGGGCTTTTCGTTATGCCAGAGACTCACCTTAACTCTTTATAATCCTTATCTCAAACATCCAAGGTAAATAACAAGAATCATTTTTGTTTCTAAGAGGAACAGAAGCCTAGAGTAGTTATGTACCTTGCCCAAGTCACCTCATTAGCATTGGACTTCATATCCACACAGACTGGCCCCAGGGTCCACTGTCTTAACCATATAGTGTACTGGGCGTATGTAATGCTTATATGAAAATAAGCAGGAAAAAGGCAGCCTATCCAAATAGCCAATTCAACTTGCAGTGTTTTTCTGGATCTGGAAAGAGGTTCGTTCATTAATTCATTCTGCACTTGCTGCCCGACCTCCAATGTGCTACCACACCTCTAATCTTAGGTAATCCTTAAGGTTCTACCAGCTTTCATATCCTGTGGCTTACTAAATTTCCCACTGGGGGCCTATAGCCATGTTCAGGCTTCTCCTCAGTTTATGCTAGTTATGCTCAGCCAGTCTTCAAATCCATCTTAGGTCGCTGTTAGGTTCAGACAAGTGGGATGCAGGAAACTGAATTTCATTATTCTAACTTGGACCCCAACTCTTTTCTGAGAATACATAAGGAAACATGACCTAATTTTAAGTGATGCTTACTCAATAAAATAAACTCTATGAATCACAAAGAATTTATGATTAGATTCTAATGGCCAAAGAAGAGGGCCCCTTCTAGTGGGAAATGACCCTTACTGCTCATGTAAGATATTCTAACATGTTCCATTCCTGTATTAGCTATAGCATTTCTCACTTTCTCTCTAGTTGTGTAGTGAATAAGACTCAGCTTAGACCCAGAGGTAGGGAAGCGAACCCAGGATATGTGTGGTGAGGAAGGCATGGGCCCTTTCCAAAGTAATGAGTGCAGTTAAGAAGCAATCCTGCCCTGACTCATGGCACAGTGGATTGGCACCGGCCTAGAAACCCAAAGGTCGCTGATTTGATTCCCAGCCAGGGCACATAACCAGGTTGCAAGCCAGGTCTCCAGCCAGGTCCGTAGCTGGAGGCAGGTAAAAGGCAACCATACATTGATGTTTCTCTTTTTTTCTGCCTCCCTCCCTGCCCTTCTCTCTAAAAATAATGAATAAAAATCTTTATATATATGTTTATATTTATTTTTAAAAAGAAACAGTCCTCATGGAAGGTAAGCAACAGTTATTTTATGGATTCTGAAGTTCAAAACATCAGAGTTACTATTACAAGAGAGACTTTATACATCTCTGAGCCCTCTAGGCTCTGATTTCCCCTGAATTCTCCTGAGCTCTCTATCCTTTGTGAAGAGGAAAGACAGATCCTTATACATTATGTACTTTCTATTCTTTCTTAAACAGCAATACTATGAGGTGCCTATAGCAATGAAGTCTGTGTTTGATTTGATCGATACTTTCCAGTCCCGAATCAAAGACATGGAAAAACAGAAAAAGGAGGGCATTGTTTGCAAGGAAGACAAGAAACAGTCACTGGAGAACTTCCTATCCAGGTACATCACCTTTGGAGTCTCGGAGGAGGCGGGTGGAAATGTGTTCTGGGTGAGCTGATGAAAATGCTCAGGAAACACAGAGTGTTCAGGCAGTGCCTTCTGCCACTGGTCACAGTCTTTTCCCTGTTGGAAGTGGCTCTGGTCACAGGCTGGCTGGGGTCAGCTCCAAGCTTGACTGTTGATTTAATACCGTTGGATAAATCTTTTCTGTTTGTTGTTGTTGTTGCTGTTTTATTTATTTATTTATTTTTGGCACAGAATGCAGAACTCTTACCTGTGAAGGTTAACTTATTCAGTGAATTGGGGGGGGGGCATTTTATGCAGCATTTTTATTTTATGTATTTATTTATTAGGCCCCTTCTAGCTTCAAACAGGATCTGGATCACTATGCTTGATTTTCTGCTTTCTTCCAACTCTGTAGAAAACAACAAAAGCACCACCAGGACCTCAAAGGGAGAAGCCTCTTGACCTAGCTCCCTGGTTCCCCAGGGAGTGTGGTTTATTGCAACCCATTATATATGTACAGAAAAGAGTGTTTAAAAAAAATCTCTCCATGTCCTCTCTTCCTCATCCCTTCCCCCATGTTGTATAAAAATTCTACAGGGCCTTTGGGAACCCTAGGAGAAATAATTCTACCCACAACAAATGTACTCACAGAGACCCCAGGGTAACACCACCCAATCTGTATTGTGCAGCTGAGGGGCTCCTGAAATGGTGCAAACCTTTGCCTGGAGGGCCGATGTTAACTGTGTATCAGTCTAGGCAGAACTTCCTTACTTGTGTCTATAAAGCACATTCCCCATAACTGAGTCACAGAATCAAGAATTCTATAGAAGATAATATGAATTCCTCTAAATTCAGGAGGCTTGGGCTTCTTAGGAAGTAACCTCATGATGTGTAAAGAGCATAGGACTTATCATTTATCTAAGGGTCTGCAATTTACTATTTTGCCCTTACATTTTTAAATTAAACTGTGCTAAAAACCTTTCATTGACAAATGAGAATAAAAATAGTTAAGTAGCCCTACCTCCATCCCAGAGCTGCTGTGATCACTTTCTGTGTGCTCACCTCTGTGCCAAGCACTTCATCTTCTTTCCTGGGTTTAACCTTTGCAACAATCCCATGATCTAAATACTGTAACTACTGTCAAGTTACAGATGAGACCATGGAGGCTAATGCAGATTAACTAACTTTCTCTCATCACTCAGCTAGTATCATCTCTAGAACTCAGTGGCCCGAGGATATTCTGGCACCTAAAGTCCGCATTTTATCTGATATTCTTTTTGAAAATATATAGTGAATTGTTTTTCATCTTGGACCCAGAGCCCAGAGTTTGAAGCAAAGGGAGATAGTCCTAAAACTACAGGATTTCAGAGCTGAAGTAAATAAATAAATAAATAAATAAAAATCTGAGGTTCTTTCATTACCCAAATTTCCGCGCAGTGTAAGTTTCTTGAATGGAGATGGAAGGCTCATGCCTCCAGCAAGGACTTAACACTCAGTCTTCACACCACTCTCTTAGCTGAGAAAAGGCTCTTGAGCTCCATTGGGCAGATGGCTTCTTGTTCAGTCCTGGGGCCACCGAAACATCAACTTTTCATCCAAAATCATCCCTCTAGATGGCAGTGACTTAGAAGATTAATAGTAAGAGCTCATTGTTGCCCTTGACTACTTTTTTATTTTTTTTTAAATCAATGTATGGTTGTGTTTCACCTGCCTCCAGCCACAGACCTGACTGGAGACCTGGTTTGCAACCTGGTTATGTGCCCTGGCTGGGGAATCGAACCTGCAACCTTTGGGTTCCTAGGCCGGTGCCTTAGCCACTGTGCTACCAGCCAGGGCATTGACTACTTTTTAAAAAATTCCTTTCCTTCTTTCCATTTCCCTTTCCTTCCTTCCTTCCTTCCTCCCTTCCTCCTTCCCTTCCTTCCTGGAACAAAAGGCTCTTTGAAAGTTTATTTTTGATCTTAGTTTCCCTTAAATGTTTAAGTTAGATTTTTAAATCTTATTATTCTGTTTATTACTTAAGAAATTTTAGCCATCAGTTTGAAGGGGCTTTGAATAATGTTTGACCCTGCTTATAAACTCAGTAATTAAATAAAATTATTATTTCAGACCGACATCTTATACTTAATATATATTTTAATTGCTTAAAAGAATTTTTGAATACTTAAACGATCTATAAGTTTAATAAGTTGTTCTTATAAACACAGTGAATCTAAAGTTCTCTCATATGTTCCAATAATTGTATACACTTAGTGAGATTTCAACTTAAAACCATATATTTACACCTAATACTCAATTACACATTCTAATTTGGAGTTTTAAGGATACCTTTTTGGTAAGCCAAATTCTCTGAAGTTTGACAAGAACATAAATTATATAAAGAAAACCAGGATCATCTTAGAAATATATATTATTACTATGATTTTGACTCTTTGAAAATATTCTCTTTTCAATTCCAAATCTTTCAAGACTAAAAGATGCATACCGTTGGAACCATCCCAGTAAGCTCAGGTTGCCCGACCTCTAAAACTGACAGTTGCCACTCAGTTCATTGATGGTATTTATAACCAAGGATTTAAGCTGGCCATGACCCCCTCAACCACAAACAGCATGAGGGATTCTTCTTACCGCTCCTGGGCAGAGCATCTTTTTATGATCACTGTGTCATGGGTGTTAAACCTGAAAGGAAGATCTGACATTATCAATTCTTTTTCACTCACATACTTGCTGCGCTCATTCACTTTGATCACTGATTTGAATCTGTTATATCTTTGATTCTTAAGACTTGTACACACATTTTGAATCTAAATTTTTTTTTTAACGGGATAGGGCCCTCAATATGTAACTGTATTTCTCTTACAATTTAAGACCCCACATTAAGCTCTTACATTTATTGCTATTTCAGGAGCATACATATCTCATGGATATTCAGAATGATATATGATTATAATCTGGATGTTTTATGGCTATACATGATTATGGTCACAATTCATAAAATTACTGTGCTGGTAATTATAATTGGTCTTAAAAATTAAAGTCAATAGTATACAAGGTCTGTCCTGAAAATATCAAGCCAATGTCAATATAATTAAAAGTTTGCATAGCCAGTATTTTCAGGACATGAGTAAAGGCATGAGTAAAACAGACCAGAGTTTAATGACTGGTTTCCCCACTTGTTAGCTATGGTGAGCTTGGGCTGATTACTTAATCTCTTGGGCTGTAGTTTTCTCATTTGCTAAATAGGGATAAGAATTATATCTATTCTTAAAATTGTTGTAAAAGGTAAATCCAATACTAAAGGTAATGATGGCCCAGAATCGAGCACAAAGTAAGCAATCAATAAATGGGAGCTATTAGCAAGCAGTATTACTACCAGTTGGCTTCTGGTTAGAAAATTTTTATCATCAAGGGAAAGATGAGTAAACTTCTCAGGATTGAAACCCAGGAAAGAGAACTAAAAACTAAATCTTCTAAAATAAAAGGTATATAAATAAACTAGTATCCAAATGGAATTTTCCTTCAAATCTGCTAAGTGGTTGGTGGGTCTGTGAAGCCTGGTTTCAGCTGACCAGATTCTGAAGCCAGTCTAACCTTTCGTGACACTCAGCTGTTTCAGGCTATAATTACCTTTCTGCCACACAGAAGCCCCAAAGAGTGGGCAAATACACACTAATTTTGGAATGCCGGTCAAGAGAAGCAAACATATCCATAGCTCGTAGACCTTTTATTTACTGAGAAACTAAAATGACAGAAAAACAGGCCTTCTAAAATAAAGATCTGGGTCACATACACATCTCTTGTTACATCCTATGGAGGTTATTTCCTTCAGTGTCATGAGCCAGGGGCTATTATCCTAATGTGAAGGGCTGTGCGAAAAATGACCTTCTCTTGGTGTGTCTGCGACAGGGAGTCTCAGACCCCATCCATCCCTCTGCAATCAGGACAGCATTCAGTGGTGCACACAGGTAAACAATCCAAAATATACCTCACCCAAAATAGCTCCCTCCAGGATCCCCTACAACTCTGTGTGAGGCCTGGGAGGCTGGCCTGGTTTGGAGGCTGGCTGGGGGGCCAGTGCTGGTCTGGCCTGTCTCCTAAGGAAGCAGGGAAAGTGCAGGAGACCAGGTTGTGATCTGACAGCAGTCACTGCTCCTTTTCCCAGGAAACCTTGGACAGTCTCAGACACTCCTCTCTCCTCCTCTGTGCCAAGCACATTCATCTCCCTATCCTCAGTGGAGATTTTAGTTTTTCTTTCCCTTTGAAGAAAAACAAGCAGAGGAAGCAAATGTAATGTCACAGCAAGCAATTCTTGGCGAGCCCTGCTACAGGCATCTATTTAGAGGTTGTATTTCATCAGACTATCATTTTCTCTCGTTCACCCAAACCACTATTCCCCCAAGAGGCCATTTTCTTTGGGTTGAAAATTCTCATGTTCACTGTGAGGCTGGAAGGGGCACAGGGAGAGAAGCCATGAGTAAAATCAGCTGGCTTCCAACTCAGTGGCATACTAACAGCTCATAGTTGCCTATGCTGCAGGCAGAAAGCAAAACCCCTTCTCTAGTGAAGGCAGAATTTGAGACAACTCCACACAGTTGCACTTGGCCACACACCCTCTTTCCCTTCTCCCCTCTCAGGGACCTTGGAAGCACCAGCCAAGCATCAGGATTGCTGAGGGTGGTAGATGAGGGAAACCGTGACCTGTGAATCAGAGAAAACTGTATTTTGGTACTACCCCTTTGATTTACTAGTTAGTCAAATTACTTCACTTCCCTAAGCTTCATTTTGTCATCTGTAAAATGAAGACAATACACTGTGTGCTCACTGAGCTCTAATGAGGAACACAAATTGTGTAGATAGAAGTGAACTATAAAATGATACAAACTCAAGGGTTAGATCAGTTATATGGCAGTGAGATAGACAATGTTCAGGGCCTGTTAGTGGGCAAACTTCTACATCTAGGGGCTGCCGAAGAAGATAATCTATATACATGTCATCTCACGATAACACATTTGTGAGCTTTGCTTTAAGTCTTGTAACACCTCTTTGAGGTGGATGCTGTGTTTGATTCTAGAGATAAGGAAGAACTGAGACTTAGATGAATTAAGGGACATGCTTAAAGAACCTAAAAAGTAGCAGCGAGGAAACGTTTCCAGACTACAAGACAAAAGCTCTTTCCACTACCCTACTGCGTTGGAGCTGTAATTGCAGAAACAAGTTTACTATGTATTCTAAAATCCTGTGGCTATAGGTTTAGTCCCGTTCCATTCCATGGGGATACTTGGTGAATGCTGGTTTTTGCTAATACGATAGGATCCATTTTAGGACTTGTACTTGCCTCTGGAAAAACTGTTAGTTGCTGAGGAAGGTAAATTGAGCTTTGTTTTTCCAGGAACCTTCCTTGACCCTTTGAGCCACTTTCCCGTTCTCCTTCTTCCTGCCACCTATTTAAAATTCAGTCCTCTTTCCTTCTTCTATTTCTTGTCCATATAATTATTTCTTAACCCCCCTGCCTCAAAACCCTAGGGAACTCTACTAGAACTTGAGGTTTCCTCAGTTTCCTTCTGATTCCTTATTTCTGCTGCTACAATATGACATACAATTTTGGCCAGTCCGTGTGGCATCTGTGAGCTATGTCTCTTCCTGAGTGACCTCATCAGACATGGTAGCCAAATGCATGCCTGACCTATCATGCTAATACCACAGAAGGCAGGCTATGAAGTTACAACAGAAAAAGTTCAAGAAATGTGGAAATGCAATTCAATGGCTTTGAGGAGCTATGAGACATTTCTGAGTCATTGTTTTTTATTTCAGGCATAGGGAAATGCCAACAGCCAACATTACTCTGCTTTCTCACATTAGCCTCTGTTGTTGGATGCAGTAATTGTGGCCTCCTGCTTCTTTTCCAGGTTCCGATGGAGGAGGCGGTTGCTGGTGATCTCTGCTCCTAATGATGAAGACTGGGCCTATTCACAGCAACTCTCAGCCCTCAGTGGTCAGGCATGCAATTTTGGTGAGTGGGAAGCCTCGTCATGGCTGCCTTCCCACACCACTCTCTTCCTGATTAACTCTAAAATGAAACATAGAAACTTAGATTATTTCAATATTCCCCAGTCCAGACTGCAGATTCCCAGACACTTACTCAGTTATGTTGAGTATAAAGTTACTTTCAGACTGGAACCTTAGTCAACTGGAGTCTATACTTTTTTCTCAGGTTCTTTATTGAAGTGTTTGAAAATACCTGCTGCTTTACTTTCAGTGATTTGTATGTGTGTGATATATATTGAGGGTATATATACTACATACGTATGTATGTATATTCTCAAGATTATTATAAAACCCAGGTATCATCATTTACTTAGGTAATTCTTTCATGCCAGCATTGGGTGCTTCTCCACAAATTAAATTAAATTTGAATTAATTTCCAAAGTCAGGAAGGGCTTTGGATATTAATGTATTAATTGAAGCACGTTATACTATGTTGTCATTTATTTAAAAAGGCACCAAGAAGACAGAAAGATCTGTTAAACAGATCTTTTTTTTTTCTTTTTTAATTTTATTGTTGTTGTATTACATCCATCCCCTTTTTGCTCAGAAAAAGGGGAAGTTTATAGTGAGTTGTTCAGTGTTTTCAAAACTAGTGTATGCTTTTTAAAAACTAAACATTATTATTCTGGTGGCCTGATAGAGCTCATATCACTTTAAATATAGATATACAGAAAATAAAAATGCATAGTACATGAAACTTACTACCAAGCTCAATGATGAACCACAGAAATAATGGCAATTTCAAAGATAGAAATCACAACTGAAGTTTCACTTAAGATACACTAGTGCAAAGGAAGAATTTTTGAGAGAATCATGGATGTGGGAAGCTAACAGGGGTCACAGTTTAAAAAATTCATTATTGGAACATAAACAAATCAATATTATTCTGATACTTCTATTAAGAAGAAGAATCATTGGTTAGTTATAAAACTGTACTTGATTTATCAAAGGGGAAGGGTTGAGTTTTGTAAGGCATTAACAGAGCCTGGGCTCTTGCTAGGTATCAGTACCTATAAATTATCAATACATTTCAGTTTTTATTTATACTCCTATTATCAAGGCTAATAATTTAAGACTTTGTATAAACATATATAAGATTTGATTGTGCCATTATTCTTAAGCATATTTTAAATTATTTATAACCACAAATGGTGCTAGAAAACAGAAGTTCTTAGAGTAGCTAATAACCCTTCATAATAAGAATATAAATAAAATCATGACACTAATTTTCTAAAGACACCTTTGCAGCAGCTGCTAGGTGATGTTTTTAATCTCCGCATACAGAATCTAAAGTCACATTACTGTAGGCAAACTTTTATTTACAATATACAGGAAAAGTGAACAAATCTTGTTTTGGGGCAATAGTTAAATTCATAATCTTCCCTTTTGGAAACACAACTCAACAACATGTAGAACAGAATGTTTCACTTCTCTGGAGAAGAGTAAAGACCACAAACTTCTTTTTTAAATTTTGAAATAGCATTTTGTCTTCAGCTCCTTCTTAAAATAGACTTCCCATAGTGGCTTTCAGCTTTCTCCCTGGGACAATAAACACCATTAGTATTCATATTATTAGTTCCAAGTTATTGCCCTGACTAGGCTGGAATCTGTCTAAGCCATGAAGCCTTGATAGGATAAACTGACAGCCCCCTTGCCCTCCTGTTTCTGTCTCCTGAATTCCTTCATGTGTGCTTCATCTTCAAAAGAATTCCAGTGAGCTGCCAAGGCATGACCTCTCTTCTTTCCTGACATTTTAGCTGAGGGTGGGAGCAAACTGTGCTTGCCAGAGTGCTGCTACTTGCCCTCTCTGAATCCTCTAAATAAGTGATAAGAACCTTTAAGCAACAAACTTTTTTTAAGGAAGCCAGAATTATTTCATTAATAATCACAATGGACGGGATCTTCACTTTTTTTCTCTGAAAGTTATCCAGGTAAGTTTGTGACTTCTTTTCAGAACAATAATCAGATTAGACCATCTCAGATATTTTACAATTCTGATGACATTTTTTTATTTTATCACAGTTTAAGAGCAAATTCCTCTATTTTAATCTATTAAAAAAACCCAAAAATCCCAAATAAACATCTGACTCTGTTGGTTGTTAATTTTAAAGTCTGCAATTGGTTTCCTTCAAGGTTCTAAAGTGTTTTCTTATGGAATAATTAAAAAATAGATTATTCACTCTAGTCAGGTTATGTTAAGAGGATTTAATTGTAAGGCATTGGCCTTTGGAACTAAAGGATGATTTGAAGTCCTTTTCTGTAATTCTGCGGCTTTCTTTTTTTCTCTCAGGCCTGCGCCACATAACCATTCTGAAGCTTCTCGGTGTTGGAGAGGAAATTGGGGGAGTCTTAGAGCTGTTCCCGATTAATGGTATAGTGTGGTTTTTTATAACAGTGTGAACTACTGTTAGATTTAGTTAAATTATATTGAATTATATGCAAGAAGTGGGTATAGCTCTAAGGTACACCCACCTCCTTTGCATACATGGATGTGCTTGTATGTCTGTGCATGCAGGCTCACACAGTCTGCATGTAGAATGAGAAATGGAGGAAAAAGCTAACATTGTTTTTATTATAAAATAACTCATAAGTGAAAGTAAAAATATTCACTTTCTTAACTAGTGAGTTTTGTCTGCGTAGGGCTCTATGGTTTACAAAACAATTTCATTTATTATCTCATCTAATTATCATAATGGTACTATGAGACCCACAGTGTATATCTTAATGATTCCCTTTGAACAATGATGACAGACACAAAAAGGTTCTGAGAAGCTGAAAGAATATGACTAGCTACTAAAGGTTTCAAAAGGCATACTTAGTCCTTCCTTCCAATATCAAGCTCTTTACATCAGAAAATGTGTGTAAAATCCTGGCACAATACTGGATAGTGTCACTAATAATCATTTAAATACATTTAGTGCTCGCTTCGGCAGCACATATACTAAAATTGGAACGATACAGAGAAGATTAGCATGGCCCCTGCGCAAGGATGACACGCAAATTCGTGAAGCGTTCCATATTTTTTGAAATTCTTCAGCAAGGAAAAATAAATAAATAAATGAATAAATAAATAAATAAATACATTTATCCAGCTCTTACATAATTGATATTTTTCACCTTTGACAATAATATGATTTTTTAGATACAGAGAACAGCATCAAAAAGTGTAATTGCAACTAAACTAATTGGACATAAACTTAGAAATATAAACAATTTCCTCTTTGTTAGTGATAAATTTTAAATAAATTGATCCTGTCAGGATTAAATTAAGGAACTGGTTTTATATCTTGTAATGTTCCTCTGAAAAAGAGATCTTGTGCCCCAAAGGTTGACACTAATAATGTTGTAAAATGATAGGGACATTTAATTTATAATGGAAAAGCAGCAAACTTATTTCATTGGATTTTGAGCCAAAAAGAATAAACTTATGAGTCCTGTCTTTATTCTCACAGCAATCTCTTCTCATTTTGTTTTCCTGAGTGCTGACTCTTTAACCCCCTAACATTTTCCTAATCCTATTCTAGGGAGCTCTGTTGTTGAGCGAGAAGATGTACCAGCCCATTTGGTGAAAGACATCCGTAACTATTTTCAAGTGAGCCCTGAGTACTTCTCCATGCTTCTAGTTGGAAAAGATGGGAATGTGAAATCCTGGTATCCATCCCCAATGTGGTCCATGGTGATCGTGTACGATTTAATTGATTCGATGCAACTCCGGAGACAGGAAATGGCCATTCAGCAGTCACTGGGGATGCGCTGCCCAGAAGATGAGTATGCGGGCTATGGTTACCATAGTTACCACCAAGGATACCAGGATGGTTACCAGGATGACTACCGTCATCATGAGAGTTACCATCATGGATACCCCTACTGAACAAAAATATGTAACCTTAGCCCCAGCCAGTTTCCCCTTCAGCTGTTAAAGCCACATGTGGCCAGCTACACAAAAGAGTTCTACCTACTGCATTCCACACTACCCACATTCCCTTCCTTGTTCTTTCAGTGTTTTTCCAAGATTAAATAATAGCAAACCTTTGCTTACTCATGAGTTGTTATTGAAGCTGTACAACATAAAGATGTTTAAAAGAATTGTTTCTCAAACTGGAGGGAAAGTGGTGCTGAATAGTGGTACTGAAAATGGAACTTTTCTTCTCTTACTTGATGGACACAATATGAAATAGAAGATGTTATAAAATATGTATATATGTCTCTCTTTTACTTTTTTAGTACTAATTGGCAAGTGAACACTATGCTAAAGAAAATTAAAGATCATAGCACATATTTTCAGGAAATATCTAAACAGCCGGAACAGTTTCTTTTTTTCTTTTTCTTTTCTTTAAAGATTTTATTTCATTATTTTTAGAAAGAGGGGGAGGGAGAGAGGCAGAGAGGGAGAGAGACATCAATGTAGGGTTGCTTTTCACCTGCCTCCAGGCACAGACCTGACTGGAGACCTGGTTTGCAACCTGGTGATGTGCCCTGGCTGAGGAATCGAACCTGCGACCTTTGGGTTCGCAGGTCAGCACCTTATCCACTGTGCTACCAGCCAGGGCTGTCTTCTTTTCTTTTTTAATTTAATTTTATTATTACTCCCCTCTGTTCCCTTCCCCACAAACCCACTCCACCCCCAAAGTCAATCCCACTCGTTGTCCATGTCCATGGTTCTTCCATGCTAGTTCCTTGACTAAACTGCTCCCCTTCTTTGCCTCCTCCTCCCCCCCACCCACCTCCCCTCTGCCCACTGAAGGTCTATTCATTGTATTCATGTATCTGGTTCTGTTTTGCTTATTTGTTTGTTTTGTTCATTATTGTCCTATAATGGGTGAGATCATATTGTATTTGTCTTTCACTGACTGGCTTATTTCACTAAGCATAATACTTACTAGTTCCATCCATGTTGTTGCAAAGTGTAGGAGTTCTTTCTTTCTGCTGTGTGGTATTCCATTACATAAATGTACCAAAGATTTTTGCTCCAATCACCCACTGACAGACACTTAAGCTGTTTTTAGCACTTGGCTATTGTAAATAGCGCTGCTATGAACATAGGGGTACATAGGTTCTTATAAATTGGTGTTTCAGGGTTTTTTGGGTATAGTTCTAGTAGTGGAATTGCTGGATCAAAAGGCAGTTCCATTTTTAGTTTTTTAAGGAAACTCCATACTGTTTTCCAGAGTGGCTGCACCAGCCTGCCTTCCCACCAACAGTGTACCAGGGTTTCCTTTTCCCCACATCCCTGCCAACACTTGTTTGTTGATTTGTTGATGATTGCCATTCTGACAGGGGTGAGGTGGTATCTTATTGTGGTTTTAATTTGCATCTCTCTGATGGCTAGTGATGTTGAGCATTCTTTCATATGCCTTTGGTCCTTTGTATGCCTCTCCCTCAGTGAGTTGTCTGTTCAGGTCCTTTACCCATTTTTTAATTGGGATGTCTGCCTCCCTGGTGTTGAGTCATATTAGTTCTTCTTTATATTTTTTGGATATCAAACCCCTGTCTGAGGTATCATTGGCAAATATATTTTCCCATACAGTTGGTTCCCTTTCAATTTTGCTGGTGTTTTCTTTAGCTGAACAGAAACTTTCCAGTTTGAGCTAGTCCCATTTGTTTATTTGTTCTTTGATTTCCTTTGCCCTTGGTGAAGTATCAGTAAACATATTTCTGTGTAGGATATCTAACATTTTATTGCCTACATTTTTCTCCAGGACTTTTATGGTGACACTGCTTATGTTTAAGTCCTTTATCCATCTTGAGTTTATTCTGGTGTATGGTGTAAGCTGGTGGTCTAGTTTTATCTTTTTGCATGTCCCTGTCCAGTTCTCCCAATATCATTTGTTGAAGAGACTGTTTTTACTCCATTTGATGTTCCTTCCCCCTTTGTCAAATATTAATTGGCCATAGAGTTCTGGGTTTATTTCTGGGCTCTCTATTCCGTTCTGTTGATCTATATGTCTATTCTTATGCCAGTACCAGACTGTTTTCATGACAGTAGCTTTGTAGTATAGTTTGATACCTAGTATTGTGATTCCTCCTACCTTGTTCTTCTTTCTCAAGATTGCTGTGGCTATTTGTGGGCATTTTTGGCTCCATATAAATTTTTGAAGTATTTTTTCTATTTCTGTGAAGTATGTCATTGGTATTAATTGGAATTGCATTGAACCTATAGATTACTTTAGGTAGTATGGACATTTTAATGATGTTAATTCTTCCCATCCACAAACATGATATATGCTTCCATTTATTTGTAGCTTCCTTAATTCCTTTCTTCATTGTTCTGTAGTTTTCTGAGTACAGATCTTTTACCTCCTTGGTTAAGTTTATTCCTAAGTACTTTATTTTTCTTGTTGCTTTGGTAAATGGGATTTGTTTTCTAGCTTCTATCTGGGATGTTTCATTATTGGTATACAAAAATGCTTTTGATTTCTGGATATTGACTTTGTATCCAGTTATTTTGCTAAATTTGCTTATTAGGTGGAGTAAGTTTTTGGTGGAGTCTATCAGGTTTTGTATGTACAATATCATGTCATCTACAAATAATGACAATTTGACTTCCTCCCTTCCAAGTTGGATACCTTTGATTCCTTTTTCTTCTCTGATAGCTATGGCTAGAACTTCCAAAATGATGTTGAACAGAAGTGGAGAAAGTGGACAGCCTTGTCTCGTTCCTAATCTTAAGGGGAAAACTTTTAGTTTTTGCCCATTGAGTATGATGTTGACTTCAGGTTTCTCATATATGGCCTTTATGATGTTGAGGTATGTTCCCTCTATTCCCACTTTACTAAGTGTTTTTTATCATAAATGGTTGCTATACTTTATCAAATGCTTTTTTAGCATCTGTTGATATGATTATATGGCTTTGTCATTCATTTTGTTGATGTGGTGTATTACATTTATTGATTTGGGAATGTTGTACCATCCTTGCGTCTTTGGGATGAACCCACTTGATCATGGTGTATGATCTTTTGAATGTATTGCTGGATCTGGTTGGCCAATATTTTGTTGAGAATCTTAGCACCTATGTTCATCAGAGATATTGGCCTATAGTTTTCTTTCTTAGCTATGTCTTGACTTGGTTTGGGGATTATAATAATATTGGCCTCATAGAAAGAGTTTGGGAGTCTTCCCTCTTCTTGGATTTTTTGGAATAGATTGAGAAGAATAGGAGTTAATTGTTCTTTAAATGTTTTGTAGAACTCACCTGTGTATCCATCTGGTCCAGGGCTCTTGTGCTTTGGGAGATTTTAGATTACTTCTTCAATTTCACTAGTTGTTATTGGCCTATTCACACTATCTGCTTCTTCTGGATTCAGTTTTGGTAGATTATACATTTCCAGAAATGTGTCCATTTTACTCAGGTTGTCATATTTCTTGTCATATAGTTGTTTGTAGTAATTTCTCACAATCCTTTGTATTTCTGAAGTATCAGTTGTGATTTCTCCTCTTGTTTTTTCTGATTCTGTTTATTTGGGTCCTCTCTCTTTCTTGATGAGTCTGGTTAAAGGCTTGTCAATTTTGTTTAGTTTTTCAAAGAAGCAGCTCCTGGACTTGTTGATTCTTTGAATTGTGGATTTAGTCTCTGCTCTGATCTTGATGATTTCCTTCTTTCTGCTTGCTCTGTCTGGGGTTTGTTGTTGCTCCTCTAGCTCTTGCAGCTTTATGGTTAGGTTGTTTGTATAGGCTTCTTCTGACCTTTTTAGGTAGGCCTGTATTGCTATGAATTTCCCTCTGAGGACTGCCTTTGCTGTGTCCCATAGGTTTTAGGCTGTTGTATATTCATTATCATTTGTTTCCAGAAACTTTTTGATTTCATTTTTGATTTCATTGTTAACCCATTCATCACTTAAAAGCGTGTTATTCAGTCTCCATGAGTTAGAGTTTTTTTGTTTTTTTCCCTTGAGATTGGTTTCTAGTTTCAAGCCATTGTGATCTGAGAAGATGCTTGGTATGATTTCAATTTTCCTGTATTTGTGGGGGCTTGTCTTGTGACCTACCATGTGGTCTCTCTTAGAGAATGTTCCATGTGCATTTAAAAATTAACCCTTTTTGAAATGTTAGTCTAAAAATGATCAATATGGCTCTACTTTATTTATATTAGTATTTTCTTTTATGAAGCTCAATATCATAGGAATCCCATGAAAGCACCTAAACCAGCTTTTCTATCATAGCCACTTCCTGCTCTGTTTCTGATATCTTTTGTGTCTTTTCAGAGATAGAGCAGGAAAAAGAAACCCCTAAATCACCAGCAGATCCTGACATGGCTACTAGAGGTGATACTTACTGAATTATAGCAGGCACCATGGGCTTCCTGGCATGGAAGCTGTGACCCTTCACAGTTGAGCCCATGTACTTACTTGCTAATGGGCCCATTACCATACTGGACCTTGTAAAATAAAATGACAAAGAAGGTATATACAGGAGTTCTTTTGTGTTTTCAAAGGAAAATGTTACTATACCACAGTGGATAAGATATAATCCAAATATAATCATTTTCTTTGGAAAAAAAAGCTTTAAAAAAAATGATTAAATACCCTCCCTGCCCCCCTCCCTCTTTCCTACTTTTCTTTTTTCAGCAAACAACTACCAAGTAATATTACCAACTAATTAATACCTATGAGCTTCTCTGAGGCAGTCAGTTAGATGCCCAGGCATTAGCATCTGGGCAGTGCCAGCCTCTGTCGATGACGGGATGCTTGTTTCTTGCCACTGTTATTAATAATAACAAATTTTTCAAATAATTTTGTATTGGTTATAAGTCTAAAGGTTATGAATACCAATAACTGCATTCAAACCACACAGAATGTTAGCTATTAGCTTATTTGTGCCTATTTGCACAAGTCTGGCTTCACATCATCTAAACATTTTTGTAATCACAGTATAAGTAGAAATTGTAACTCATGGAGCCTGAGAAATCTTTTACTTTGCCACTCATCCTTCATGATGGCCATTCATTCTTTCCTATTGTTATACAGGTAACTGAGGTCCAGAAAGTTCAAGTGACTTTAGAACACAGTTCGCTTGCTGTGTAAATCATGCTCCCACCGCATCCTTCTCCAAAGGTGGAAAACTTTCTTCTCCCTCCTTCTAGAATAATCTGTACAATCAGTTAGAGAAGTGCAGGGAAGAGAGCCAGGTAGGTGTGTATTGCTGTTACATTTATGCCAAAGTGAAGCACAGCTTACAATTGCCAAAAAAAAAAAAAAAAAAAAAATCTTTACCATTGCTTTTGAAATAATGTAGGGACAATTTTTAAAAATTCTCACCTGAGGATATGTTTATTTATTTATTTTTTTAAAAAGAGGAAATATGAGGGATAAGAGAAAGAGGAGGAAGAGGAGGGGAGGAGAGGGAGAAGCATCAATCAGTTGTCTCTTACACATGCCCTGACTAGGGACTGAGCCCGAAAACTGTTGGTGCATAGGATGATGCTCCAACTAATTGAGCCATCTGGCTAGAGTGATGTAGAACCAATTTTTAAGTAAAAGACCCAAATAATCTCAGTTTTAGGAAATATAATGAGGAAGTTTCATCTCCCAAGGAAGATAATGAGATAGAAATAGAAATTTTACTTCTAGAATAATATCAATAAGCTTTTATCTTCTGCCACCAAAGACAGACAACTCCTTTGCATAACTTCAGATTACTTTTTCAATTATTCTTCTGGTTTCACTGTCACTGAGATTAATAATTAGCACTGCCTCTGAACTCTCTCTAATGAGTGGGCTGAGTCATGGAGCACTGTAGAATTAGCTATAGCTCAGCAAAAGAACCAAAATACCTTCAGAGGAAGATGCTATTGGCAAATGTCCTCAGATTTTAAAATCTGCTGAAACACAAAGTATGTTTCAGCAAATGAGAGAATTGGACATTTAAGTAACCTGAATCTCTATCTCCTGGGGTGTAGATAAGATAGTTTGAGATCTGGGTATTGTTTTCAATAAAACAATAGCAAGAAAAAATAATAAGGAATAAAAAACACGGTTTTTGAGGAAAATTGTGGAATTAAGGCATTTAAAAAGAGAAACACTCAGTTGAATTAAGGAAATCTGGGAGACTCTGAAAAAGATATAGACTTGCCAGTGTTCCTGGCTGTCAGGTCCTTTCCATGAATTTCCAAGCATTGTTTTTCAAATCCTACAACTCTGAGGTGAATATTAATTTATTCGAGAGATCCTTCCCCTGCTGCAGAGACAGGCGGTTTAGATATAATAGAGAGAGTGCCCAGATGGTCTGATTTTCTGGAGTTCAGTTAATAATGAAACTCATGCCTTCTCAAATTCTAGAGCACTGAGTATAAAAATAGCTCAAGACCAGGGAGGACAGTGACCTCAGGGAGCCCTGATTGATGATCTCAGGACACAGTAGTACATGGAGATCGCAGATAAAGAGAAACCTCCTGCAAAGAAACTGTCCATGGCTCTGCCAGCACAAATTCTCCTTTCCCTGCTGATCGTTTTCTCTTCTCTCCTTCCTTCTACTTGGCTGCTGTATACTTATTGGTTTATGATGTGCAGAGAGTGGGGTGCAGTTTGTGAGTCCTCTTAACTACATGACAAAATGAAGCCCAGTTCAGTTCAGTTTTCTCAGAGTTAGTGCAAAACTCCCCAAGCTAGACTTTCTCTTACTTTTGTATGTGTACTGTACTTACGAGCTTAAGAATCAAGGTTATGTAGGTGTTTTGTGCTGGTCTCAGCATGTAGTTGTGGAGCCATTCGTAGGAATGCCTGAGGCACTTGCCTGGGCCCATATTGCTTGTGGCAGCCCCCACAGACATTTCCCTGACCAGAGCCAATGTTGTGGCTGATCAGGCCTACTTCTTCTTATACAGGTATTTGCAAGATGCACTTTAGCAACAACCCTTAGGGCTTTGAAAAAACAAGGTTTATTACTTCCGAGTCCTGGAGAGTACACACCAAGGCCGCAGGTGGAGAGAATGTGAACCAGGGATTTTCAACTTTATTGGGGTTGAGAGTGGGGTGCTTAGGTTTCATGGGTTCACTTTTTTTTGGTGAATTTGAAACATCAGAGCAGGAGTTAAAGTACGGGAAGGAAAAAGCAGGATGACTCAAGTGGTCAGTTATCTAACTCATTTGGAGCTTTCTAAAAGGGAAACTTCATCAGAGGGCAGCTGGCTCTTTATTTACATAGTTATCAATATGTTTATTGGAGATGGATGTCTTTGAAGTGGATGCCCTGACAAGCCATAATTACAAATCACAAAAGCTAATTGTCAAGCACTTACACCAGTTTTCAATGGGTATCCCAGAGAGGCCACTGGACTTAGGAAAATTGCTGGTCGTTGGCCAGCCATGTACTATTTACTTACCTATATGACCTGAGATGAGTCACTTTACCTATGGGGCTCAGTTTCTCGTTTCCAAGTAAGAGAATAGGACTGGATAGCTAAGTTTCTGTCTAACTCTGTGAAGTTTATGAATCTTTCTTGACCTGTAGGGAGTGGAATGCTAAGCTCAGAGGTTTCCTGTGGTCAAATTTGTATTAGATTCTCAGAGAATCCAGAATTCATTGTTCAAAATTCAGTTCCAGATTATTATGAAGTTGGGGAAAGGTATTATATGACTTCATTGAACCCCTCTGAGCACAGTGCTCTGCGGCTTCTGAATCAGCGATGTCATCACCCTCATGCAAGGAAACCTTTCTCCTGACAGCCAGACCGCACTTCCAAGGGTGTTCCAGTTGGCAAGGACTGTGACCATCCTGAAATTTCAGGAGGGGTATGCTTGTTCATCAACACAATTTTCTAATTTGGTGACCATGTGCATCATCTGATATCCTGAAGCTTGAACAAACTGGGCAGTCCCTGGCAGACTACAGAGGCCTTCAGTATTAGCACTTTCTTTCTAGAAAGCAAAAGAATGGTACTTCATCATCCAACCTATAGGTTGATACCTGTGCAAAGGAGGCTAAGTAAAGGCATGGGGTGATTTTAAATAGATAAATCTGACCCTGGGCAAAATTTTCTTTGGCTTTTCTCCTCCCCATAAGCGTCCTTTTCCTCGCTTCTGGCCCTTCCCCCCTTTCCCAGGCCTCTCTCTCCTGATGCATTCTGGCTCACAGATGACTACAACTGATTAGGCGTAACTGATAGGCCGAAGGTGCCAAGGATATCCAAGGATATCTACAATGCAAACGGAGATGCTTGAAGGAGGGAGGGAGAAAACCGCTTGGCGAACTGTTTCTGGAAGATTGCCAATACCTGGAAGCAAGTCTCACCTTCTTTCCTCGAAATGTTAGGGAATGAGTAAATTCCTCCTGCAGGCATCATCAAAGCTCCGTTTGTCTCCTTCAGTCCCCTTTCCCATCCTTGGCTTATTATGAACACCTTTTAGAGAGCCAAATTAGAACAGGGTAGGCAGAGGCAGATACGTGCCCAAATTTGGCAAAAGCTGATCAAGAATAGCTGAAAGCTTTGATGTGTGACAAGGACCATCTGGTCATTTCATTTCTTATCCAAGTTACTAACATGAGGGTTAGACTCAAATTATATGAGGATTCAAATACTTATTGTATTTCTACTATTTTCTATGCTCTCTGCTAGAAACCAGGAATCAGAACTGACAAAGACATTTCCTTCTACAGACTAGCAGAGAACAGTCATGCACAGTTAATTATAAAATAGTATATATAACCTATAAGGGTCCTTATTGGAAGTGGAGGGTAGCTGGAAGGCATCAGGGACAGGTGAGTGATAATGGTTCTTCAGAGGCTGGAATTATTACATTGCTCTTGTCAGGCTCCACGTGATTTGAGCAAGTCCCTCATATTAACTGCATTGTCACCAGGGCCAGTGGCTTTGGGGAACTCACAGTGCAGGCACTACTTTCCCTGGGAAATTCTTACCTCTCCCAGATTTAAGATGTCCATGAAAACATGGTGGCACTAGTATTAATTCATTCATAGACACCACCCTTCCCTGAAATAAACTAAAATGAACAACAAGTAATGCATTTATAGAATAAAACTTCATTAAGATTGAAACTAGGGAATAAACAATCATATAGCATGAACTTTTAAGTAATGGGTGCCTATTCACATTCCCAACTTGGGAAAACTGGGCACTAGGAAAGGTAATACACTTGCAATCTATTGCCTGTGTAAGGATCAGCTGTGGCTGAGGGGCCAAGAAGAGGTGACATGGCTACAGCCTATCTTTTTAACCCCCTTTGGACCCACCTAGCTTCCTAAGGAGATTTGGAGGTAAGAGTATATATGGATGGAAGACAGAGTTGGTTTACAACTAGACTGGAAAATCTCTATCTTTCTCTCTATGCACATGAGGATATCTGGTTCTTGGCTCCTGGCCAAGATAAGGGCAGTGAGATTTATAATGTGCCCTTCAAAGTCTGAAACTACCATGGTAATCCCCAGGGTCAGTTTCTTTAATCATGATTCCCAGCTAGCCTGATAAATTAAATGAAACTGGTTGATTACATGGTCAGAGACTCCTAACCATCCTGGGAAATTCCACTTAGAGCTCTCCCAAGATTCCTCATACAGATCTTGGTAGTTTGAGCTGGGGACAGTGGTGACAGCATGGTCTGTGTACCAACGAAGGCCCTGGGGAGCTTAGGCACAAGCTCTCCTTTGGACCCCCAAAGTCTGCACTCTCCTTTCCTTCTTGCCCTCTATTCTTCACCTTGAAATAAAAGTCTTCTGTGAAAGGCTCTTTAAATATAGGAACTTGGGAAATCTTTGCAAGGTGGTGTGTGTAAGTTTTACATACAAGAATTTACAAAATAAGAAATATTAAAATATTTTACACAGTGGACTCAATGTATTAACATTAACCCAAGAATATATAAAATATTATATAAGTACAGATAGTGTGTAATGGAAAAATTTTAGTAGCAAATTTCGCAGCTGTAGGGAAAGCTCGTGTACTGTTTTCAAGGCACTTCACTTAACCTGATTTCTTACCAAAGCAGGGCGCTCAATCTAAACAGAGGAACAAACTGAAACTCAAGCAGTAACTCTGCCTCACAAAGAGGAGACAATATTACCCCTATCTTGATAGAAGTAGCCCTCAAAGCAGGAGTTTAAGCCAATATAGAGGAAAAGGACACACCCAGAAGGTTTCCTCATTCCAATCTTCGATGCTTCCTGCTTTCATTGGAGCAGCTTCCAGCTCCTCAGCAGAACTTCAAAGATGGCACTCCAGGCCCTGGTAAAGAGGAATTAAGTAAGGGGAATTCTACTTACACCATTTTCAGGTAAACATTGGGCCTAACTGGAATGTTAAGCTTTGTTTAAAAGTAAGTGCACAGAAATCTTAAAAGAAAGACCTATACAAAAGGCATTCATGCGTCAAGGCTTAAAAAACAGCTCACCTACAAAGGGGGTATATTTACATATAGATAGACATACATATACATACACATACACATACACATACATACATATGTAATATAGCAAGAAAACAATTTATTTCTTGGCAACACTAAATGATAAAAAAGGGATTTTTGCTAGAAGAAAAAGTGACAAGAATTTTCCAGACAAGCTGTCGTTTATATGAAATGGCTATGTAGAAAGCAATAAAAAGTGCAAAACCTCTTTGAGCAATATGACCAAAGAAAATTGGCAGTTCGTTAATAGTTATTAGACACTAAAAAAATATTCAAAACCTCAGAAAGTGTATCAGCCAAAAACCCTTTAAAAGAGAAAAAAATTATTTTAAGACAGCTCCCAGCTGAGAGATAAATTAGCATTAAAAAGCATGAATGAGAAAGTTGTGTCACGAACAAATTAAGTTTAAGTAGCTATGATCATTGGGATCACAAACTAAAAAGGCAAACTATTCATTCTTGAAAAAAAAGTGCATTTTATACACATTTTTAAAAATGAACTTCCAAGTTTCACCATATCTAAGTCTAAGACAGCATCAAATTAAAGAGATGCCACAATTTTATGTCCCACTTAGAAAAAAGCACACTTTCCATTAAACATTACTTTATCACTTAGAATTTTATTTTATTTATTTATTTAAAAAAAATCTTATTTATCATTTCCAGAGAGAGAGGAAGGGAGAGGCAGAGAGGGAGAGAAACATCAATGTATGGTTGCCTATCACCTGCCTCCAGCCAGGGACCTGGCTGGAGACCTGGCTTGCAACCTGGCTATGTGCCCTGGCTGGGGAATTGAACCAGCGCTCTTTGGGTTCCCAGGCTGATGTCCTATCCACTCTGCTACCAGCCTGGGCTAGAATTTTATTTTTATACTTTTAAAGACTTCTATGTATCATGTAGAATTCTCTGATGACATAAAAGGGTAAATTATAAGTTAAATAAATTTAGCTATTTCAAAACACCCTCATATTTCAAGCCAGAATCTTTGAAATCACTTTTATTATTATTATTGATTTTAGAGAAAGAGAGAGAAGCATTCACCTATTGTTCCACATATTTATGCATTCATTTGTTGACTCATATGTGTCCTGGCTGAGGATTGAACCCACAACCTTAGCATATTGGAATGATGCTTTAACTAACTGAGCTATCCAGCCAGGGCTTCTTGAGTACTTTTTGATGCAGAGTGATAGATATCTGAGATTTTCTGCGCAGGGTAGTTCTGTGAGAGAACTGGTGATGATGTAGCATTTCTTAAAAGAGTTTATCTGCATTCTCCAGGGATTTTTTCCCCCAAGCGATTGACACTTTGTAAAACTTGATGCTGGTATGTTCCTAATTTTACAAGGAGGTATCAATGAAAGGTTTTCAGACAAGTACGAAGACTTTTATCCTCTCCTTAAAAGGTCCTAAGTGGTTTGTTGAATGAAATATCAAGAATTTGTACTAATCCCGTCAAACCAATGCCTGCACATGCAAAGAAAGACAACTTCATCATTACTGCCATGAGGCAGCAGCTATTTTAACATGCCTTTGCATAAAAGATAGCAATTTTATAAATGGTAATGTAAAAATATCTGAGTGTGAAAGCAGACCTGGCTAAATTTCTAAGAGCTTATTAAGAAAAAGTGAGTGCTGGGAGGATACATAATATCCTAACTTCCTCATCTTTCAATGAAAGGAGTTAATGACTATATTTTAATTTTCGAGGTTGATACATCTGCAAATAAGGTCTTAAGTTTACTTTTAAAAATGTAAAAGTAACTACTAGTACTGAAACAAACTGGAAATGTAAGAGAAATAAATCTCAAACATTACAAGAAACTTTCAGTCTAGGTCAAAATACCAAACCAATACCAACTTTTTCATAAAAGTTATTGTATACTAAAGGATGATCCAAATTACACCAAAAATTCAATAAGTGTATGTACATAATATTAGAGTACAGACCTCATTTTCCAATTAAGTGTTTAAAAACTAGAAATTAACAAAAGTATGAATAAAAATTTCAATCACACTACCCTTTAGTCAAAACAGAATAGTTGGAAAATAATAGTAATGTTGTATTTTGAAGTCTTTGGGGATTGGCCTAAGGTTTACTTACTCCAAGGAATTTTTTTTACTAGTTTTTATTAGTTTGTTAACATGTTCATTAACAAATAAGAAAAAAATAAATGCATTTTACATAGATATAATGGAAAAAGAACAACAACAAAAAAACTTTATATAATTAGAAACTGCTCATTAACCTATTTAAAAAACCCAAATAGAGAAGCCATTCATACACACAATTCAAAATGGGTAAGTAAAAGAGTAAGTGAAAAGAATTAGGAAAATGATTCATAAGTCCCTATGCAAATAAATTTGGAATTTTGGGTAGTTAATTTCTTAGCAAAATATAAATAACCCAAAGTGAACCAAGAAGAGGATGGGGTGGGGGGAAGTATCCCTTAAGAAAGTGCCAAACCGAAGTAATTTTATTGGTGGGTTCTTTCAAAACTTCAGGGAACAAAGCTGACATTTTAAAAATCTTTCAGGGAATTTACGCCAATGGGAGTTGGCAGCTTCACCTACACCACACCCTTATGGGATTGTTAGGGACATAGGTTGATAAATCCCGGCAGGATTAAATGAATGACAGCAATGTCAGCAGGTTTCTGTTAATATGGCAAAGAGAGGATACTTGAAGAAATGAAATAGCAACTTCTGAGGACAGAAGTTCTGTAGGTCTGTACGGGATTTACTGTGATTCTATCTGAGGCTGAGGAAAACATCACTTCATGAAATCCATATATGAATTGAAAAGCTTTATGGCTTTGCTTGTATTTCAGTTGTAAATTTGTGTTGGTTTTCCAGTTTTCATATAAAAGCGATAAGCAAGAAGTTTATATTTATATTATCTTGGTATGTATTTAAATATGTATGTAGTGTAGAAAAAAGGTCAACACTGAGATCTATGAGACCAATCTTTTTTTCCTTTCAAGGAAGGATATCACGATTTCAGAAAGTCTGCTTAGGCTTTAGAGAAAGAAAACAACTCTTTCCTTAGAGTTTGACTTCTCTGCCTCTTCTTGTCCACACTAGAATGGTAAGTTCATAGGCAAAAATCAGGACGTAAATAAAAGGGAGAGTTGCCAAGGAGGACGCAGTCCTTTTAGTTAAGCCTGTGGGGGTGGGCGGCGTGGGGTGAGGGGCAGTGGGGGTATGGGGGGGTGTGGGGGGTGTGGGGGTGTGTGGGGGGGGGGTAGGGGGTAGCGGGTAGCGGGTAGCGGAGAGAGTGGAAGCAGCCCCTGAAGCTCCACAGAGTGTAATCCCGCTCATACGCAGCCTGGCTTCCACGTGGGGATTCAGAGGCAAAAACAAACAAACAATAAAAGGCTTATAGTTCTAAAGAAAGTAACTCTCCTCCGGGTCTTCTCTGCACATGGATTTTGAAGGCCTATGGCAGGCAGCAGCCCTGGCTGGTGCAGCTCAGTTAGCTGGAGCATCATCCAGTAGCTGAAGGCTGCGGGTTCAATTACTGGGGTCAGGACACATGCCCAGGTTGCAGGCTTGATGCCCAGGTCCCGGTGCCTAGATGAGGCTACCAACAGATGTTTCTCTCTCACATTGATGTTACTTTCCCTTTCTCTCCCCTTCCCTTCCCCTTTCTCTAAAATCAATAAGCATGTCCTCCCATGAGGCTTACAAACAAAATAAAACAAACAAAAACCATGTCAGGAGGCAGCTGACCAAGGATTTAGGATCTTGGGTCTAAGCCATCTTTCCCTCTGTAACCAGTGGTCACATCCTATTTTCCCTTAGGATTAGGCACCGGTGCTGGATAAAGGTTTTGTTCTAGGACCAATAACAGGACAGGAACCAGGTTACTGAAGGTCATACCTGTGGTCTGACTGAAGGCTATTCAGAAACTATGAGGAGAGCAGATTTAGCACATTAGTTGTAGGTCTTTAAAGTTTTTATTATTTTTTTCATTACCATTTAATTCCCTTATACTCCTTGCCCCCTGCAATCTCCACACTGTTGTCCATGAGTCCTTTTTCCTCAATCCTCCACCCCCTAACCCTGTACCCCACCCAATTAACTCTCATCTGCTCTCCATCTAGGAGTTTCTGTTTTGCTTGTTAGTTCAGTTTGTTCATTAAACTCCACATATGACTGAAATCATATGGTATTTATGTCTCCTTGACTGGAGTATTTCACTTAGTATTATGTTCTCCAGGTCCATCTATACTGTTGCAAAGGGTAGAATTTTCCTTTTACAGCCAAGTAGTATTCCATTGTGTAAATGCCCCATAGTTGTTTTATCCACTTATCTACTGCTAGACACTTGAGATGTTTCCATATCTTAGCAATTGTTATTAACACTGCAATGAACATAGGGGTGCTTATGTTCTTTCAAATTAAGTGTTCTGGGTCTCTTCATATACTACATTCCCAGAAGTGGGATGGCTGGGTCAAAAGGCAGATCCTTTTTTAATTTTTTGAGGTATTGCCATACTGCTTTCCACAGTGGTTGCACCAGCCAACATTCCCACCAAATGTGCAAAAGGGTTTCCTTTTCTCCACACCCTTGCCAGCACTTGATTTATTGATGATGTCCGTTATGGCAGGTATGAGATATTTCAATGTAGTTTTAATTTGCATTTCTCTGATTAGTTACATTGAGCATCTTTTCAATGTCTATTGACCAACTGCAAGTCTGCTTTGGAGAAGTATCTGTTCATGTGCTTTGCCCATTTTTAAATTGGGTTGCTTCTTTTCTTGGTGGTGTTTTAAGTTCTTTTTAAATTTTGGGTATTAACCCTGTATCAGATGTATTGATGAATGTGTTCTCCCATTCTGTGAGATGTCTTATTTTATCGATGATTTCCTTTGCTGTGCAAAAACTTTGTAGTTTGATGTAGTCTCAGTTGTTTATTTTTTCTTGTTTCCCTTGCTTGGGGAGGTAGATCCAATAGAATATTGCTATAAGCAATGTCCAAGATTTTGCTGTTTTCTCCTAGGACTTTTATGGTTTTGGGTCTAATGTTTAAGTCTTTAACGTTATTTTGGATTTATTTTTGTGTGGCATAAGGTGGTCTTTCATTTTTCTGCTCACATCTGTCCAATTTTCCCAACACCATTTATTGAATAAACTATCTTTAGCCCATTGTATGTGCTTCCTTTCTCAAATAGTATAGATTTATTTCTGGGCTTTCTATTCTTTTCCCTTGATCTGTGTGTCTGTTTTAATGCCAGTATTAGGCTGTTTTCATTACTACAGTCTTACAGCCTGGGCTACAGTCAATCTAGAAAAGAACCACCATTACCCTGTAACTTCCACTGTAGTTTGGTTCTTTAGAATGGGGAAGAAATCTACTTTTTCCACATGACAATTTTTCTTCTAGGTTACACCTTAGACTCCACAAACACCTGAGATGATAGGATGGGGTTTCTAGACCAATCACCTTCCAATTATTCTTTTAAAACAGTAGTGTCATAAGTACTCCTGGGCACCCACATCAGAACTTCATTTTAGCTCCAGCTCTCTCTCTCTCTTATTAAATGGTAAGTTTACATAAGTAAACCTTATTTTGGGCAACAAATGCTTTCTGAAAAGGAGGGTGAAAAAGTAATTGTAAATAAGAAAATCAAACTCCATGAACGAGTGGAATATGTTGATATATTCTGCAGGCAGTACCTTTGCAAATAATATTGTAATCTTATCTGTTCTGTAAATGTTTTCTATGCTTTATTTCCTAAAAGACCTTCCTGTATCTGATGTTTCTTACCTTTTAAATTGTTATAATAATGTAATTTTATTTCACTACTCTGATAGGAATGCCTATAAGGTGAATAGTTTTGCTATCCTCTGAAGTCAAGATCTATTGCAAGAAATTTTAAAAGCTGTTGGGGTTTCTGCATCACTCCATTTTTGCAAATTAAAAGTACCTGCATCCCACCTCACATGAGAGTGGCAACACAAGACATAGGTTTAGTAATTATTTTATTTATACATTTCTACCAACTCTTGCCAGTCATATTATTCTGCTTATTACAGATGGATTATATAATACTTTCTTATGTAATCTATATGTAAATTAGGGTAAAGAAGAGATGACTCAACTTTATGAAAATGATACCATAATGCACATATTCATAGTGTACTGCTATGTAAACACAGAGGCCTATTAGCTAAATCTAACTCTTGTCCCGCTACCATCCAGCTTCATAAGTGTGGACAAGTCACTTGTTTTCTCATTTTGAAATTATCTATCACTTGATCTCAGAGTCAATGGGCTGCATGCAAAAAATATGTTGAAAAATACCATGTACTTGGAGTGTATAAAGTGCTTTATTGTTGGTCTTCCTCTTTCTTAAAAATAAAACTATTCATACTTCAGTAAAAGTCATTTGTTTGCAAAGTAACTGTTTTAAAAGGAAGTGAAAGGCATTAGTCTTACTGACAATCTGGTATGATTCTGACATGAGCATCTTAAATTTTAGGAACCAGATATGATATATAATTATCATAAGTTCTGATTAATATCTAAGAAAGTAAAATGGATTTTTCTTAGTTTTCCAAAATATAATAACCCAAGAATAATAAGGTCAGTCTGAGGAGGAAAAAAACCCAACATGGGTTAAGTGATTTTACATACAAGTGATAACGAAAGACTGGGAAGTAATTTCCACCTAAATTGAAACTTACGTGTATAGAAAACCATCAAAAGATAATTAAATTCATCTTTTAATTTAATCTGAAAATTAAATTTCCCATGAATTCCTAAAGACTAAAATTCTGAGGTTTTATTTATAAAAAATTGCTTCTTTGGCAAAACATTTAGCATAGACTACATTAACCTCAAATCAGTGTTGTAGCTAAGCAGGGTAGTCCTTCAACCAGATTCTTTACAGTCATGTTGCTTTTTAATTGTAAAATGTGTATCTCCAGGGTCTCAAAATTCAAGGGACAATCCAGGCGATGTTTATAATGATAAAGAAGTGAAGATTTTGGCACACAGAATAGAATTACATAATTATTAACATCTGGCAAATTGATCTGTATTTGTATATGTATGGGACACAGGTAAAGTGATTATTATCAGGTTTTTGGAACCTGGGGTGACAAGAAAAATAATCTGTGAATGTATTTTGTTATTTTATCAGGCACTGGTCATTAATGCAATCTCCATACTATTACTCTTATGTCAATTCCTTACATCTTTACAGCCTCTATGTGCTCTAACCCTTGGACAAAACTGTTTAGGTAGTAGTTATATATGCAAAGAGCACTTTTCTTTGGGAATGTTCTTGGCTTATGAAAGTGAAAAGATGAATATTATACATGCTGAAAATGTGAAAACAGGGTAAGACCAGCCAACTATTTGGCTACCAATTAGAAAGTATCTTCATCTGACTCAATGGCATTCTTGGGTTTGGTAAGTCTTTCCAGCTCCTCTCCATCCTAAAAGAAAACATGAAGTCAGTAACTAATTAAAACAAAACTAGAAATGTAATGTTTTTAATGATTACTAAGGGAAAAAACTTAACAAATTATGTTTTATTTTATTAAACTATACATATAATCCAGTCAAATAAAATTGAATATATACTGAAGTTCCTGGGAAGTTCATTTGATATGTATAATGAGATTGTGAAAAATTAAAATAAATCTGAGTTGGTATTTGAATTTCAAGTTAACATGAGCCAAGTCAGGAGCTCCCTCTGCTGGTCCTGAAGGGAAATAACTAAAGACTGAGGAAAGGTACAAACTAGGTCCTGTTGCCTAAATCGATATTCTTATACCTAAAAAGTAAAGGAAGCAGTATTGTCAGACCATTAGAAAAGAACACAGGACTTCTGAATCTATACTCTGGCTGAGATCATGGCACTGGGGGCCCAAGATTCTAATTTTTCCATCTGAAGAATCTGTTATATCACCATTTCAGAGGCATTGTTCAGCAAAGCTCTACCACGAACTCTAAAAAACATTACTTTTTCCAAAAATAATGAAAGGTTCATTGCATAAAATACTTCAGGCTTAGTGGTCATGAAAATCATAAATTTAAATCTTTCATTAATAACAAATATTTAATTCCTTACTTGAATCTCCAAAAAATCATTAATTTGCTAATAACATGACTGACAGACCCACCTAAAACAATAAGAACCGGAATTATACTACTTATTCAGAATAACAACATAAGAAATGTTCTCCTGTAAGATTCTTCTGAAACCACCACTTCAGTGAGATAAACAATGCCTGCCCATCCGGCATACTGGTTTATGTATAGCTACATGGAAAATTAAGAAGCCAGGTCAACTTTTCTTATGAATGAGGCTTGTTTCCCCAAAAGTGGTAGAGCGGGAAGAGTAATGAAGTAGGAATTGGACCTCATGGGTTTGGTACCAGTTCTTTCACTTACTATCACATTTAGTCTCTCTGAGCCTTTCTTCTCTTGTAAAACTAGGGTGATTGGACAAGATAAACCTGTGAGGCACCTTCCAGTTCTGTGACCCTATATAATGTTCTGATACAACTAATGTTTAAGATTCTTCAGATTGTGATTTACATGTTTTTCTGAAACTCCAATAGCAATATCCAATAGCAGACCTCCTGCACACATAAGGAGTCTAATGAATGTTTGTTGAATAATTTTGCAGTGTCACAGAGACCTAATACACCCTTTGACAAATCAGCACAAATATATTTCCTTTTTTGCGTAATCATGCTTTGAATTGGGGAAGAACAGGCAAAAAGCAATATCCTCACAAACTTACCCCACTGGAGCGCTCCCGAAGAAGTCCACTTAGATCTCGGATCCTTTCTTGCCTATGTCCATATTCCACAGCTTGGGACTTGCTGGCATTATAAATAAATATGGCAAGAAGAACGGATGGGGCTTCTAAGAAAAACTCCAGGGAGGGCCTGAAGTCAAAGACCAGCACAGACACTGCTGTGATAATGACAGTGGTGACCTGGGCCATTAAGACATGGAACATGTTATCCAAAAACTTCAGGATAAAAGCCACTGAGAGGCCCTGGAATGCAGTTACAAAAATAAGGGCTACTGAAAATGCATTGTGGCCATAAAAAAACCCACAATTTTTAATCTGATCACGGTTACTGCTCTGAAGGCCCAGGGTCAGCCCATTGAAAAGAATGCCAAAGAAATAGAGTTTGCTGTTCTGTATGAAGATATTTTCAGTGAGCTGGTTCCCCTCCTTCAGTATCTTTTCGTTATAGATATTGGCCATTGAAGAAGTGAAACACTGGACTATAATAAGAACATGGCCCAAGCCAAGACGGATGTGACTGAAAAATCTGAATGTGGTGTTCCACTTAGAGCCAGAAAAAGTCCACTCCTTTGTCGTGCAATTGTCTTTTCTGTGACATTCACTTGTGAAAAGAAGGCAGGAGTTGGATGGGCTGAAGAAGGCATCGTGATGAAATCCATGTCCTGCTAGGTTATGCTGTGAAGTCTCAGTCCCAGCAGTGAGGGCCACAATAGACAGAAACAGAATCAGGAGAGAAGCCCACTGTATCCAGTTTAGGTGCCTCCTGTTCAAAGATGAAAAACAGAATTTAACTACAGGTTTTTTTTTTCCCTCCCATATCAACTATTTCTCCTGAACACTCACTTGAGTACTTGATTGAAGAAGCTGTAGCCAGTTTTTGCTAGGATTCCCCAGAACTCAAATTTGCATTTCTGCTTCTTATTTTAACTTGATATTTTAAGTCACTTTTGTAATAAATGTCCCTGAAAACCATTCAGTCATTTTGCCTCGTTGTAAGTTTCCTTTGAGCCTCTAGGTTCCACTAAACCTTTCTACCTTCAGAGCTGATCTTGAACCATTGGAACAATAACTTTTTATCCTACTATAAAGTAAATTATAGCAAAGATACTCAATCTGGTTTTCATAACCAGAATGGGATGAACTTCACGTATATGAATCCTTGCAGTGTGTGCCAAATCTTCTACCTATGTGAATCCTCAGCTCCTCCCCAACCCCAGGAGACCCTTCAAAGCTCTGTCAAATTTCAAAGGTATTGACAACCCAAAAATTATTTAAGGAAGCTCACTCCTAGATCCATGACCTCATCATAAAGTATTTTATAGCACACTACTGTTTGATAAAGGCAAGGAAAAAAATATTTTTAGTATTGAATTTTACAAAGTCCTGACAATGCTTTACTTATTTTGCCAAACAACAAACTTGTGAGATACAGAAGACATGCATTATTATTATCCTGTTTTGTGAATTCATTCAGTTTAAGACATTTAATAAGCAGCTACCATGTGCTGGGCACCCTGGGAAGATGAAGGCTTGATGTCCATCTTCAAGGAATTTACACTCTAATAGGGAAAAAGCCATGAAACTAATTGACGACACTATACTGTGTGACAAGTGATACACAGAACAACTGGGGTACACTGAAGAAGGAACATTTGAGTCTGTAACAGTCAGAAATTGCTTGCTTCAAAGAAGAAATGACACTTGAGCAGAAAGGTGAACAATCAACTGAAGCTTGCCCTGTGAAAAGGGAATTGGTGATGTATCCAGGCAGAGGGAAGAGTTTATGCAAGGTCAACAAGAATGTACAGTGTTGACTAAGAGAAGTGGCTGACTCAGGTTGGGAGGTCAGGGAAGCCTGTGGGGAACAACAGTTAGAAGATGGATTTGTTAGATGACACTAGAGTGGGGGGAAAAGGAGGATAACATAAGCAAAGGCAGAAGTATAAAATAACAGATAAGAACTAGAAGTTGCATGAATTTTGGACCATTTGGGCACCAACCATGCTTCAAGCAATTCTTGTCCTACGGAGAACACAACATTCCGAGAGGTTAACTGACCTCCTTAAGGTCACATATTTATGAAAGGAAAGAAAGGGATCTAAGCCTTGGTTTTCCATGTCTTCCTTCTGGACCAACGCACCTCTTAAATGTAGTAATTTGAGATCTCAGGATGTATAAATATATAGAAAGATGTGTCTCATTTCATCAATGCATCCATAGCTTCATGCTATAAACCTTCTAAATGCACAGACAGCCTAGATAGCAGCATATCTGTGCACACAAACATGTCTTTTCATGCATATGCTCTCAAATAACCAGATCTAGTACTTGGTGACAGGGCTAGTACAGAAACTGAACTAACCACATACATTTCTGAAGGTGTAGTTGGTATGCATTAAGTGGTAGAAAGCAAATCAAATGGAAACAGAAAATACAGATCGGAAAATGGGTGCCCAGTGTATAAAAATCATTATAACCAATTACCAAATGAGGTAATGATCTACAGTTCCTTTATAAGTTTCCAATTCTGACAGCTACAGGTTTTCCATTGACATTGAATCTAAGGAAACAATCTTAAACAAGCTAAACAGTACTTACTGCAAATAAGTACTCATTCAAGGTAATGTTCTTAGGAAGATAAAAATGATTAACAATTAGGCTAAAAACAGACTTTCTGCAAAGACAATAAAGCTTAATAAATTATCCTGTAGATAGCTAAGAATCTGTGCTCTTATAAATGACTGACTGGGCATGGAAGAGTCTGCTTCTCAACTTAGTGGATGAAACAGTACACTGAGCTGATCTCTCCACCCAAGTAAAGCACTCGAACTGATGCTCAGAGCTGAAACCTGCCACCAGGAGACCATTCTACCTGAGGACCTCTGCTCACAGTCTTTGTTACTAAATTTGCTTTTGCCAGGTGACCTCATTATTAAAATGACATACTGTAATGATTACATAAATGATAAATGAGTAAAAGAACAAAATTGCCGTCTTTCTGAAAGCTAAGTGGAATGCTTTAGGAAAATTAAAAGGAAGTGACTCAAGTTAAAAACTGCCTTGATTTAGGTTTGGCTGAGCCTATTTTATGCTTAATAAATGAATAAAAATCTAGGAAGAAACTACTTTAAAAGTACTTCTAAGGGCTTGCTCCACTTTAAAGAAACTGAAACCAGAAATCATGAGTGATGTGTAATAAATGTAGGTTCAAGCAAGAAAAAAGCCTAAGAACTCCACTTAGCAAACCCTATACACTCAAAGGAGACCTTAGCTTTTCATTACAAGAATGGACCTTTACATGATCTTAAGTTAAACTGTTTAAAGTGTGTATTTTTAAAAATAATTCCCCACTTCAAGTTGCCCCTCAGCCAAAAGAGGGGAAACTCAATAATAAGGTCCAAATTATGTCAAGCAGTGCATGGCTACCCTATTTGGTAGTTAGTAAACCAAGGCAGAGCATGAAAATAGTTAAGTGGAAAGATTTACATAACTATTTTACAAGAAACTGTACATGTTTTTTAGTAGCACAAAGAGAGCAACCAGGAGCAGATTTATAATGAGAAGTTATAAAAAGATTTATCAAGTGAATGAATGATTTTGGAGAAATGCTTGACTACTAAGTTGCACTTTTATTTTTCTGCTCGTTTGGAGAGTAACCAATTTTCACCAAAACTTCTAAGATACCCATCATGTTTCAAAATGTGGTTTTTTGTTTTTTGGGTTTTTTTTTTTTGCTATTTTTAAAAAAGATTTTATTTATTATTTTTAGAGAGGGAAAGAGAGCGAGGCAGAGAGGGAGAGAGACACCAATGTGTGGTTGCCTTTCACTTGCCTCCAGCCACAGACCTGGCTGGGGATCCTGCTTGCAACCTGGTTATGTGCCCTGGCTGGGAATTGAACCAGAGACCTTTGGGTTCACAGGCTGGCTCCTTATCCACTGTGCCACCAGCCAGGACTTTCAAAATTTTTTTTTTACCAATTCTTTTTTCCCATAGCTTCTCTTTGAAGAAATCAGAGAAACATACATTTTTTAGGTGAAAATAAATTCTGAATTTAGTTATCTTTTGCCCCCAAGCCTCAATGTTCTTGTTGAAATTATTCACTAAAGCCTAAGCAAACAAGATTATACAACTTTGCTAAGCTTTAAGAGCAAACCACTAAGGTTTTGAGGCCTGCCACCAGAGTCCACTTTGAAGCAATGTCTACATTTCAAAGAATAAATCTATATATCCATATGGGTTTTTTTCTAGAAAAGACAATATTTGGATAGTGATAGTTTTTTCTTTCCCACTTTAGAATTCTTCCAATTAATTCTTGCATTAGTTACCAGTTTATTTTTTCCTGCCTGTGTAGCCTTATAATTTTTATTTGTACGGGAGGGGTATTTGATGGCTCTGCTAGAGTGAAGTATAAGAGAAGAACTATAATACTCCAAGTGACAAATGAGTTATTTATGACAAACTATTTTGGAATATGTGATAGAACTTAAGCTGCTACCGTTAGGTCAGCATTTTATTGCCGAGGGCAGAAGACCATCAAATGCTTTACAAGATAAATGGGAAAAAATAGACACCAAAGACCACCAACAAAACGAACAAAATACAATGAAACTGAGTTGATATTAAAATGTTAATAGAAAACATTTAAAAAGTATTCTCATAAAGATAATATTTACTATTATACTGTATATTAGCTATACTATTTAGAGTAGCTTCAATGCTGATTTGTGAATCAGTCAAACTAAGAACCACTCTGGGAACTAAATTAATGCTTATGGAAATAAAAATAGAGATATTTTATTGTTTCTTTAATATAAGTAACTTGCAACAAATAAAAGAGAGATATTAACCACAAAGCAACCACATGTCTAAGAATCAATTACTGCTCTGCATATCAAGAAGTAAAATACGTGGAAAAAATATTTTAAAGGTTTAGTTAATAACAAAGTTAACTTTTTATTAAAACTAGCAATACAATAATATTATAATTAATAGTATTAAAAGCAAAAATATAAAGTTTATAGTATAAATAGATTTGGGTTTACTTACACTAAGAATATAAATAGTTAAATGTTTGAAAATTCAACAGGTGCATCTTTGCCCATGGTGGTGGCATTCTGTGCCAGAAAGCAAGCAGCTCACTTCAACTTGCTCTCTCTTTCCCGCGCTTCGTCCACTCAGACACTCCTCTACAGTCAAAGGAAGCCACCCAAACACTGCAAAATGCTCAGTGGTTCTGGGCTCCAAGCACAAATTTAGCTTGAGATGAAGCCTATTGACGAATGGGGACAAAAACAGTACCTGCCTCATGGGGTCAAGGTGAAATCCAGTCAAAATAGGGTATAAAGACTCTCAGTGCAGTGCTTGGCCCTGACTCCTTAATGTTTCCTCATCACTGCCTGCTGAGAACCTCCCTGGCCACACTGCCTACAGAGCAGCTGAGTCCGCTCTGGGCAGGAAGGGCCTCTCAAAGTGGCCCCTCACTTTGGCCTCAGAGCCAAGGCTCATGTCCTGGAGTCAAACTACTGACCAATTTCAACTCAGGTAATACATACTATGTACTTTTCTTTGGTGAGTTTAGTTTTAAGTTGTAATTTTGACATAATATAATAAATATAATATATGCTAATTAACTATCATTCAGAGGAAAAAATTTCCCTCAAATAAAAACCCCGTATTTTTGTGATCTTTGCTTTCTTACTAAGATAGTGAACCTTCTATTATGTGTCAGAGTCAACTTTACTTCCTTTATGGAAGTACATCTCCAATTTTATCACAGGAACCAATATAAAAATATTATTGCTCACATATATTTTCTCAGAGGTCAACTTTTTATCTTACAAAGTGACTCATGTTGATTTTAAAGACTTCAAAACATTTTTAGACTAGCAGTCTTTAATGCACTAGTTGAATTCTTTTTTATAATTCATAATGAAAAAATTCATTAAAAAGATGTAAAAGAAAACTTTAATGTACTATATAAATTGGATGAAGTGAAATGTTCATTTTTCTCTATCTCTTTCATCAATCATTAAATAGAATGTTTCCTCAGGATAAAAACAAGTCTTTTAAGAATTCCATATATACTGAAGGCATCATAGGTTCAACAAATATTTTCTGAGTGTCTATGTACCAAGCTATTCATTGTTCTGTACAAATAAATGAAAGAGCATGCTATGACACAGCACATTGAGAAACAAGAAGTTACAAAGGGAAAGGGAATGCAAAACTAAAGAAAAACAGTCACAACAAATACAGTAAGAAGTTAACTTTATTTATTTTTTTTTACCATAATCATCATTAAATAACAAACCAAAATAAAGTTAAGTGCCCAGATCCCATTCCACCCTGGAATATTTGGCCTTTGCTTTGCAGCAGAGTCTGGTTAGTTAAAAATGTTTATTTTACTCAAAGGTCTTCTTGGAGATAGGAAAGACTGATAGAATTCTGAAGTTTAAAAAATCTATCATTTGGCCCTGGCTGGTGGCACAGTGGATAAGGAGCCGGCCTGTGAACTCAAAGGTCACTGGTTCAATTCCCAGCCAAGGAACATAACCAGGTTGCAAGCCAGGTCTCCCGCCAGGTCTGTGGCTGGAGGCACATGAAAGGCAACCATACATTGATGTCTCTCTCCCTCTCTGCCTCTCTCCCTTCCCCTCTCTCTGAAGATAATAAATAAAATCTTTAAAAAAAAAATCTATCACTTTTGTTAATATTAATATGACTTGATTCCCCGTGCAAATCCTCAGCCAGTTAAAACCTAAATCGTGTACTCATCCCAAGTAGTTTAACAAAGAATTTGCCATTCTTTAACATCTCCAAATCACAAATAACAAATGTATATTACTCTTAGGGATTTCTTGGTTCCTATGGCTGTAATAGAGACATTCTAGGGAAAAAACAAAAACAAAAAACCTACTTCACAAATTCTTTTTTGAAAATATGGCACTAAAAATTAAACTAATAACACATTCAATTATCTTTTTTTTTTTTTTGAGATGCTAAGAACAAACATGTGAAACAGGGAATCACAGAGGACTTAGACAGGCTAGCAGTGGAGCTGCCTTCCAGATGGGTTAAGCAACTCGCCAACACACAAAGCCAGTTAGGAATAAAATCCTGGCCTTGGGATTCGGAGGGTTCAGTGCTCTGGGTATATCATCTGAAACACGGCTGCGACATTTTAAAGCCCCACATACGCTTTCACAACAAGTTACTTACTTCAGCACTATCCTGAATAGAAGAGCTGTTGTTATAATGCTAAAATTCGAGAAGATAACAGCCACAGCCTAAAAAGAAAGAGAAGATAGAGTTACAATCCAAATAAAGTACTGACCTCAGAAATCTCCCAGCTTGGTGGTTCACCTGACAAGAAAAGCTTTTTTGGTCAAAAACCAGAGGGGTTATTAGGGCAGCTATTTCACTAGAAGATTAAATTCCATTTTTATTGCTTGTTAAGTTTATGCAGATATGATCAAATAATTGTACAGGCTTTCAAAATGTGTTGAAATTCAGCAAATGCCTGTGTAAATAATCTGTATTGCAGATCTCAAAATACTTATAAATGCTAACAGTTTACGTCTGAAATAACAGTTACCATCCTTCCAAAGCATACTTTTCTAAGCTCTCAAAGTGCTTTATAGTCTTTTAATACTGTTTCTATGGCTAGAGAGGAGGTAGGTTCTGATAGGCCCATTTATACACTAAGATAACTGAGATACAGGTTTTTAAGCATTCTTACTACTGTAGGAACTCAATCAGTTTTCTGTTGAACTACCAGTGATTCACTACCAAACTCATCTTTGACAGTCCTTGGGATTTGTTCATATTGTTCTAAAAACTCAGAAATGTGTTAGTCAAATTTTATAAGTCTGTTTTTGTAAATTCAGTCATATTTCACATGAGATTATTAACCTGAAAAAAATATATATATAATACACATACACACAGACATACTTTACTTAGTATGAAACTTCATCATTGTTCTTCATAATTGGATCTGACAATAATAATAATTTTAAAAACAAATCCTACTGATTTAGTCCATCCTGTCTTCCTCCTTGCTGTCACTTTAAGATGATTAAACTCCAAAGAGTATTAAATACTCATATAACCAGCACATACGACTAATATGCAGCTGAATTAAAGAACAGTAAATTCACTAACAACAAAAATTCTAAGACTACAACATTGTTGTTTTTCTATTGAATTTTTACAGGTACCACTACTTTCAGATTTTTCTGTGTCTATCTCTATAGACAAATGTCTGTGAAACTGTTAGAAGAGTAAGAGGATGTGAGGAAAGTGAGAAAGTGGCAGCTCTGCTCAGACAACACAATGACAGTGCAAGTGTACTGAGTATCTTGGCTGGCCTGATTAATTCTGAAAACTCTTTCCATGCAATAGTATTGAATAAACAAAACACTAGAGCTCTTTGCCCTAAAACTTCCATACATCTCTATTTCTTTCCAGCAATACAGAAGATATGCCATGAGACTTATTTTGCAATATTTGTGGCTATGCACAATCAGGAAGGAAGAGCAAAGCAACAGGGTGAAAGAAAAACAGGAAATTGTTATCTTGCTTTGGTACTGGGGAATGTAGGAGAAAGATACAAATTTAGAGCTCATCTGTTGGATACAAATAAAATGTAACAAATACATACTTACTGAATATGAATAATTATATCACTGGGTATAGGAATTCTCAAATCTGAAAAACTGAGTGGAAGCAAGAATTTAGGAGAGGACACATTTCAGGTTAAATGGATCACAGAGCTGACAGGAACTTCAGGTGATCACCAGCCCTGGTCCCTGATGTTGAGCTGGTATGGTAACACTATTTTCTGTTACAGATAGGCAACTGACTTTTAGAGTAGTTGGCACTTGCCTAGTTACACAGCTTTTAAATTGTGCAGAAGAATCAAGCTCCTGTTTTCAACTACAGTACTCTATGAATCCCTCCTTTTCATCACACCCACAAACTAATTTAGCTATATTTAAGAGGTTTCACATAGAGAACTAGAACCAATAAAAATTCTATTTATACTAGAAATGCCTGAATTTATGCTTTAAACAAGTGAGTATAACACATTTTGGCAATAATGGTAACTGAAAAGCTCCTTTTCTAAAACATTAGGAAAAAATAAACACACGATGCAAACTCAAATAGGTAAGAGCAGAAGACCAATTTTAATTCTGATTACTAATGGTTCCTTAAATTAGGGTGAAGAATGCCAAAGTAGACAAAATATATTCCTAGTAGTATCAGTTACAGGAAGTGTTTAAGAGTTAGGAGGATACCTATTAGTTGTACTAACAAGTACTTGTTAGCTCAATGACAGAACTAACAAAATCATACAAAAAGAAAATATATAAACTACATTAAGTGGGTGTTAAGAAAGAGAAGTGTGTACTAAGTATATAATTTTCCAAGTTAAATTTCCTTGGAGCACCTGAATGTTGAGGTTAATATTAAGAGGCTGGTGATCATAGGATGGCTGAGACAACAGGCAGACTGATTAAGGTTACACAAGGAAAGATGGGTCCAGATTCACTGGCCAAGGAGCAACTCCTGCAAAATGGTTAAAACAGTTTTACATGGCAAACTTTAATGGTGAGAGAATCTGGAAAGCAGATTGGTAAGTCAGTACTCAGATGATTCTGGTCAAACTTTAGAAAGGCCAGGGAGGGCAACTAACAATGCCAAGGAAGGATTAAAAAAATGGGATTAGCCCTGAAATGTATTTATCTGTGTTTTCCAAATGCCGTTTTCTTTGTCATGTTTACTTACAGGTTGAAGATAGGAAAGGACATAGAAGACAATCAAATTATCCAGGAAATAAAGAAAGGCTGGAATGGACCACTTCATGAAATTGAAGAATTCCCTCCATGAAGCACACCTTAAGTTTCTACTTTTATGACCTCCTAAAGAAAGAAATACAGCAATAAATAAATGATATTAATGAGAATGCCCATATTTTTATAGACAGAAAATTGTATTTGATCTTTGACATAATTCTTTAAGGCTTTTTGAACTTGCTTCCATAAGTGATTATTGGCCTCAAGAAAACAAAGACAAGCCCTGGCTGGTGGCACAGTGAATAAGCCGCTAGCCTGCAAACACAAAGGTTGCCGGTTCAATTCCCAGCCAGGGCAAATAATGAGGTTGCAAGCCAGGTCTTCAGCTAGGTCTGTAGCTGGAGGCAGGTGAAAAAGGCAACCATACATTGATGTCTCTCTCTGTCTCTCTCTTCCCCTCTCTCTAAAAATAAAAATAATAAAATCTTTAAAAAATTTTTTTATTTAAAAAAAAAAAAGAAAGAAATCAAAGACAACACAGAACTTCATTATCTTTCTGCCCCCCACCACTGTGCATCATCACTGACAATTAGCAACATGTCAGGATTACTGATTCTCCTAATTCCTGTTAACTTGAGATAGAAGTATCACTTAAGACAACTCAGGATATACTTATGGTTTCTCTTAGGACTCTGAGAGCACAAAATCAAGAGAAAAATCAACAAATTAAAATAAGTAGAAAAAACAAATCAAGGCTTCCTAATGGTATTCCCTCACCTCACCCCACCCTGGGTACATGTGGGAATTTGAAAAGGGAGATGCTAAGTGAAAATTTATATCTAGAGGAATAGAGGAAATCAACTTTTACTAATCCTAGTATTGAGCTGTTGTACCATTTCCAGATTTTCAAAAACTTAGAAAAAGTACTGAGAGAGAATATAAAATCAAATGAAAAGACATAAAATTTAAGTTTAAGACCTATAAATAACATATGAACTTCATAAGATCAAGAAATGCGTTTAATTAACTGGAAACTGCCAGATTGAAACCCTTGAGTATGACAAGACATCTTCTTGGACAAGCACTTTAATAAATTCTATTTACCTCATATGGAAGGCAGATCAAAGTAGTGAAAAGAGAAAAGGCTCAATAATTGGGAAACATGCATGATGAATTATTAAGAGACCCAAAAGGGATACTTTATTTATTTTTTTCTTTTTTTTAAAATTTTATTGTTGTTGTATTACATCCATCCCCTTTTTGCTCCCCTCTGTCCCCCTCCCCACCCACCACCCATTCCTCCCAAAGTCAATCCCACCTATTGTCCATGTCCATGGTTCCAAAAGGGATACTTTAGATTTAGGGAAGGATTAATATCCTTGATAGGTAATGAGCCTGAAGCTCAGAAAAGTTAAAATAATTTGCCCCAAAATGCAGTCTTCCTGACTCCAATGCACTATACCTCCTTCCCAGAAGGAAACAGGGACTGCTTTGCAATGTGCTACATAGTAAGACAGCAGTAATTTTAAAAACCCTGAATTTGAATAAACACTAACTCACTGTGTAACCCATACAGAAACAAGCTATGAGACAGAGCAATGGACAGGACTTTAGAAAACGTGGGCTAGAGTTCTGGCTCTGCCCCACCCCCCCATACCCAGAACTGCATGTGAATAAGGCAGGGGTGTCAAACTATTTTCACCAGGAGCCCCAACAGCCTTGACGTTGCCTTCAAAGGACCAAATGCAATTTTAGGACTGTATAAATGTAACTACTCCCTAACAGTTAAGCGAGCAGGGTAGAAACAAGGTGCCGGGCCAAAGGTGCTGGGCTGGATAAAACAAGGTGGAAGGCCATATTCGTCCCGTGGGCCTTGTGTTTGCCACCCGTGGTCTAAGGCATTCTCTTTGAGCCCGTTTCGCCACTTGCAAAACATGGATAATCAGAGTTAGGTTTGTATTTTAGTGTCCTCATGTGTAAAATTAATGGACTAAATGATATAAAATACTCCTGTCACTTATAAAACTTTCTGATTTTGCAATTTTGATTTTTAACACATATGTATGTAGTATTATTTCAAGACTCACCTTTCTTTATAACCCAGATTGACACAAGCACACAGAAAACCAGCTTCACTATTTCTGAACATACATTCACAGTAGTTGGAAGATAATCATATTTGTTCTCTGAAATGTAACAAGAATGTTTTTTAACTATAAATTTTGTTCCATACGATGCTTATATACAATGAATAATTTAGAGTTGTTTTTCAACTTAAAAGCTGAATTTTAATACTAGTTATACTAAACTTTATCTAGTTGGCTTTGCTCTTTTGGATTTTTAAATTAATTTACCTAGTATTTTATCTGTCTCTATAGCATTCAGCATTTTATTACCCTGAAATTTGATAAATGTGCCTCTCATATTTTCATCTAAGTTGCTGATAAATATGTTGAGGATAAGACCATGGGCCACAAAAGTTTTGTGGCATGGCATTAGAGACTGCCTTCTAAACTGGCCATTAGTTAATACTCAGGGCCTGATTCCTCTGGCAACTATGAATTTACCTCACTGAATTATTACCCAGCTCAGCTCATGGGGCCTCTTGTGTGACTCTGTGAGCCTTGTACCCAGCTCAAGGTACACTCTGTGATATTCCCTTAACTACGACTTTTCCTCCCTGTTTCATATCAAGGCACATATAGATAATATCTGCCTGGCAACCTAGACTAAAGGTACATTGGGAGGAAAGAAGGAAGCTATTTGAGGCAACAGGAAAACTAACTGGTCCAGGGCTTTGGCTACTCTAGGACTGACAGAAAATACCCTGACACATCTAAAAACCCATGCTGGGAAGCCATCCTAGTTTACAAGTCAATCTAATTAGGAAACGAGGTTTGGTTAGCATGCCATGGTCTTAGCTGTTACCTCTGTCTTTTCTAAATGCTTACAAACAACTTGCTCTATAATTTTGCCAAGAACAAACACAAACCTTATTAGGTTCTATTTTCAGGAATGCATTTTTCCCCTTTTTGCAAACATTTGCTTGTTCCCTTTCATTATCACATTAAAAACCCCAACTGGCCAAGTACAGAGGAAAAACACCAACTCAACAATCTTTCTACTCAGAATATCCTTTCTTCCTCCTTTCTGTGGTTTCCCCTGACCTTCTCAACCTAAGCATAATAAATTCTTTATTCATCTCTGATCCTGTAGCACCACCTATAAATCTCTGTAATAGACTTACCACATTGTATTATAGTTATTTTTTATATGTGAGTCTTACCGTTAGAACGTAAAATCCTTATGAGAAAGGGACCATGTTAGTCATCTTTATATAACTGGACGTTAATGTTGCTTTGCACTAGGTAGGCACTTAATAAATGTTAACCTGGATTTAGTTATTTGCCTGTTAAACTTTCCTCACATCATTCAAAGCCTAGTTAAAATATCTCCTCCTCCCTTTTCTGACCTTAAAGTTAGACTGAAATCACACTCTATTTTCCTCCAGTAATACTTTGCATAGATCTATAGCATGATAGACAAGAGTAAGCATGCACACCCAGGAATAAGGTTGGGATGGAGGCTTCAGAATACAAGCCAAACTCTTGGCACTGACCTTTAACTTATTATTGTTTTTATTCTTTTTTTTCCCCCTTGTATTTCTTTTATGGATGATTCCAAACTGTGTCTCAGTATCCTGTGTCAACTCCTTCCAATCACCTGCCACACTCCCATATTACAATATAATATCTATATTACATCCATCCTTACTGGTTTCCCTTAGTACCCCCAAAAGGAGCCATGGCCCCACTATGCACCTATTTTCCCCTTTAAAATCTTCTCTTATCTTTAGGGACTTTGCTCCAATAAGTAATTCCTCTGTCTTCGGTATCTCCTTTATCTTTCCATTAACTGATTTCCTCTCCTTGGCCTATAAATATGCTCAAAACTCTGTCATCCAAAAGACAAAACATTGAATAAGATCATACTCCTCCAACTACTATAATTTCTCCCCTTCCTAAAACACTGTCAATATTCATTATCTCCATTTTGCTTACTTTCCATCAGGTCATGTCCCCAAGCAATCTTGTTTTTGGCCCCACCACGGTATTCAACCTACTTACTCCTGAGATTACTAAATGTCTCCTAATTACTAATTCCAAAGGGCACGTTTTATTCCTTATCTTGTTATGTTGTTGTAACTCTGTCTTCAAACTTGTTCCTTTCCTTCTGAGTCATGTGCATTTAGTTCTCGCTAACAAGTCCTTCTTAATATTCTTCCGACGTCAACATCCCTATTAAATGTTGGCATTCCTTGGAGTGCTGTCCTTGGCTCTATTTTCTTATTTTGCATGCTTAACCTGAATGAGCCCTCTGCTTCTAGAATTTAAGTGTCAATTTCATATTAACATCTCTAGATCTGTATTCTGGAACATTTAATGCTCACTAACAAATGCATATAAATAGTTGCCTTGTATTTAATCATTATTGCAATGAACAAGTACACAGCTACTGGCTTCATGAAAGGTACAGAACTAAAACACTGTAATCTCTCTGAACTCTGTCCAATCTGTTCTATCTCTTAATAGCCTTCATCTCAGATGAGTACATCCATGATCCACTTATCATTCCCAACAAAATTTTGAGCTATTTAGTTTATCTTCTTTAACCACCACATTCAATATACTCTCCAAGTCCTGTCTCTTCTATTTAGAATGTTTCTTGACCCTATCTTCTCTTTTCTGTTACTACTTTCAAAACCTTGGTTAGTCTCCATCATCTGCGGCTTCAGTTTGCAATAATTCCTAACTGGCTACCCACTTCCAGTCTCCTTCAGTTTTGTCCACCCTCCACCCAGCTACCATGATAGTCCTTTTCACTTTTCCCTTCTATGTACAGTATACTCCTTCAAGCAGTCCTTACTCCCCAGACTCTAAGGTCCAGAGAATAAAGCCCAGAACCTTAGCATAGTATACAAAGTCTTGAACTATTTGATCATCACTTCCTTCTCTGGCCAAATAGGCCTTTCCCCTGTCTTACGAATTCTTTAACTTTTTGCTCTGTAATTCTGAACTACATGTTCTCACAATCCATCCTGCATTTATGCAGCTATTCATTTTTACAATTTATTGCCTCTGTTTTGAATGCCCCTGATTACCTTGTATTCTTGTGGATCAACTGTCACCTTATCGAGGAAGTGTTCCCTTATCCCTCTGCACTCCACATCATCCTCTCCCAGACAGAATATACCAATTACTACTCTAAACTACTTCTTTACCTTTGGTAGAGAACTGCACTTATTATATGGTATATTCACAATATATTTACATGATGTATCTCCTAATAAACAGAATTTTTGAGAACTAGGCCTATGTCATATGCACTTTGAACCCTGATTACACTTTGTCTGGGCCTGGCAGATAAATGCTAACTTAAGTAGAGAAATGTACACATCTGACTTCCCAAGCAGAACACTAAAAATGTCATAGTTTTATGTGTCTTCAATAACTCATAAAAGGTTCTCAATACTGTTTTGTGAAATTAAACTGTTTAAATACAAATTCTTATATAAAAAATAGATCCCTTGAGCATGTATTTATCAAACCTAATAATCTGTATTGTCCCATTGATACATTAAGAGAATACATCAGAAATGCCAAGTGACCAAAAATGTATCACTCTTGCCTATTTCAAAATTAGTTATAATTATACAAATTGCTACAGACCCAGAAAGACCAGTTGATTAAAGCAATAGTGACTAACCCAAATCCACAAAATAGCAAATGTTTTTCTTGCTAAGGTTAAGAAATCAAATTAAAAAATTCTTCATCATTCACATGAAGCCGAGTACCTGAAAGGGTATTATGCCCATTTTACACACAAGAAAACACAAGACAGGAGAAAGAATGTGGGATTAGATGGAAGTGCTCCATACATATTCCAAGTCTTAACTTACCTTCATTGGCTGAGTACTTTACCAATAAGATGCGACTTGAGCTTAAAGCAATGAATATGGCTCCTAGCAAGAATGTATACATTGTTGACAAGGAGCATAACATGGGATGACCACAGCATTTGCTTTCCATTCCACTGTTTCCTAATTGCCTTAAAAAGAAGAGTAAATTCATGAGCAACCTTGCTGGCAGATTAAGGATAATGTAAATGCCACTGATTTGTGAAGCACAGAAAAGACATTTTTAAAGATGTCTGGCTATAGCTATTATCAAAACGAAGACGGTTGAAGGGTAAAAGACAAAATTATGGAGAAGTAAATGGAAAATGTCAAAATTTGATAGGTGGGGGAACTCCAGAGACAGAAAAGGCAAGGACTAGATCAGAAGTGCTGCCAAAGGTAGCAGGTGAGTATCTGACCCTTTGGGACTGCAGACCTCTTCAGAAAAGCAATTCTTTAACTTTCATTATTAGCGACTTTGCTCTAGAAGACTAGAAGTTCAGATGTGTTCTCGCCTCCGTAGCTGCGCTCCCCTAGGAGGGGGGAAAAGAGCTTGCTTGGAACGATTTCGTTGCACTGCTGTTAACTAATCCTGAACTAGGGTTGAAGTGAAAAAGAACTTGGAAATCAACGACTGAGAGGCCCTCTTGATCTGTTGAGAACACGAACCTCTAGGCCGGGTAAGGTACCTGCACAAGGCCTCGGAGTGTAGGGGTAGCGCCTAGGGCCTGGGGGATTGGTGACAGAAGGGCTGGAAATGCCAACAGCGACAGCTCCATTGGTCGCAACGTACAGAGGCCGAAGAGACACCTCTCCCACTGGATGACGGAAGGTTGCCGGGCGCCGCCAGGGAAGCCCGCTGGCCACACCTGCGCAGTAGGGACCTTGTCAGGCGCGCCCATCCCTCACACGCACGCGCACTGCCGGGCCCGGCGGACACGGTTACCTCGGTTCCTCCGAAGAGCGTCTAGGGGAGCAGCTCACATCCTAGAGCTGAGTCAGTACCTGACTAGCTCGGCGGCAGCAGCAGCTTTTAGCGTCCATACGCGCGGAAGCTATGGGAGGGAAGGAAAGGCGAAAAGCCCTTTACTACTGTGCCGCCTATTTCAAAACAGAAAGCACAATAAGATCCCGGTGGCAAAGAGCGGAACTGGCGCCCATTGCGCAGGCGCGCTCAGCGTTCCGCTTCCGGAGGCCGGGAGCGGCGGCCGGATCCCGCCCCAGCGCGGCCTGGCTCGCGTCACGTGGCGAGCGAGTCCTGAGTCACCTGAGGCCCAAAAGGTTGGGCAGCTACGGGGAGAGAGAGAGAGGGAGAGCGAGCAAGAGAGAAGGGGAAGCCAGAAGGGGCGCGATTGAAGCAAAGGAGAGAAGACAGGTCCTGAGGGCCGGGGGTGCGCGCGCGCCCGCCCTTCCCCCTAACCCACCCCTTGGCCCAGCCGCCCTCCCTCGCGGCCGGGTGACAGCTGGGGCCCTTCGCTCGCCCGCCGCCGGAGGCGCGAGAAGCGCGCGCCCCGCGCTGGCACGTGGCGCCAGCCGCCCCTCCCCCTCGTCCCGTCCGACCCGTCGTGTCCAGTCCCCTCCGGTGCCGCTGCCAGTCGGCGGTGGCGAGAACCTTTTCTGACTCCTGGCCCCTCGTCCCAGTTGCCCGTCCACCCGGTCGCGGGGCCGGCCGCTGTTCCGGCCCCAGGATGCAGAATGTGATAAACACAGTGAAGGGAAAGGCACTGGAAGTGGCTGAGTACCTAACCCCCGTCCTCAAGGTAAGCGGGGCGGGGCTTGCCACGGGCTGCGGGACACAAACTCAGCTCTGCAGGGACCCGAGAACGGGCCCCGGGGGAGTCGCCCAGAGCTCCGGCGGGGACAAGTGCAGGAAGGTGGGACCTCAGGAGAAGGTGCAGCCGCCAGCCGTGGCCTCACCCAGCTGTTTTGTAGGGCGTTCCAGGCTCTTGGGGAAAGTTGGAGCGATGCTCTTCGCGTCCGCCTGTCGCCCTTCGCGCGGCAGAACTGCGCGCCTGGGGGTGTGGGGCTGGAAGGGGGTCCGCCCGCTGAGTATTTGGGAGAACGTAATGTAGCATCGGTAGTTTTTTGAACTTTTCTAAACAACGATTTTGCTTATCTTTAAAAAATGAAATCAACCTTTGGCACCAAAATGACATTTTTTTTTTTTCTTTAAAATTTCGTAAGTCTTTTATAGTTAGGATTTTGAAATAGTAGGTGGTGATGGAGGCCCCACCTTGTTAGATTTCAGGGAAACAAGGTGAAATTTGCGACATTATCAGTACCAGGGAACCCAGCGAATGGGCAGAACCTCCCTTTGCCCTGTTTTTAAAAATAACTGAAACTGGTTGTTCATCTTGGACTCCACAAAAGAAAAAGACCTCCCAAATTAAATATAAAACTTATTTTGTTGGCCGGTTGTACTTTATTGAACTTGTAACATCGAATTTTGTTTTGGGAAATCCTTTGACTTGTTCACCAACTGACAAAGTGTTAGCTTGTCAGTAAGTACTTGTCAGTATGTATTTTTAGTAATAAGGAAAGCAGAATTAATGGCCCTCTCCTTGCCACTCCCTGTGCAAACTGTTGATCTACAGAAAGAATACTTATCGTTTCCTACCAGACACGGAAAAGCAAGGAGAAAAAAATCCCTAAATCCCTGGGAAAGAAATAACTTCTCCCAGCAAGCGCAAATTAAGAGAAATCATGGTTTGGAAGCTATAGGTACAGTAAGAGTCTCAGAGTGATCTCGGAGCCTCTACTCTATTGCTGGGGACCTCTATCTACTGTCATATACTTCTTTATCCCTTTCCTACTTTTGCTTAAGCCAGTCTAACCTATCTGTTCTCCATGAAGTGCTCTCTGGCCTCTGGTTTTTGCATTTGCCCTTCTCTGCCTGTTCACCCGACAGCCTTGTAGCCGGTTCCTTTCCTAAGGTCTGGTCAGTAGTCATCTATCAGTGAAGTCTTTGTTCGTTGACCATCCTATTTTATATAGCCATCTCTGTCCCTCCACCCCTGGCCAGACCAGTTTCTTCCCTGCCTTATTTTCCTTCGTGCTATTCATTACCATTTGGCTTTTCTCCTCTTCACTGGAGTTTTAAGTTCTTATGAGGACAAAGATAAGTTTGCTCTATTTTGTTTACTCCTACATCCCCGTTAATTCAAATAGTGCCTGGCACATAGTTAATTTGGTCAATATTTGTTGAATGAATAATGTTCATAAATGAATATATATTTCTTCAGACTCTACATATCTTATATGTAACTTAAAATCTTAGAACCACATAAAGTGTGGTTACATATAACCAAAAAATCTTACCTATAACTTTAAAAACTTAGAGAAATTTGGTAAGTAACATTCTTGCTGTAATGAAGAGAATATTGTATTAATATCTTATAATGGTAAAGAAATAAATGACTTATGACTTCTAGATTTGGTTTCAAATATTCCATCTAAAGGAGATGTTGACTGAATTGTGAGATGTCTGAACACCTTTAAGACATATTTACTGTTCTGTAAAATACACATTTTCCAAATCATTGTATTGTAATTATTTTCAGTTTTCTCCATTAGACATGTATATCTCTCAAGGTTATATTCTCTCTCTTTTTTTTAATGGTCTCCATTGCCTAGGAGGGTGTCAAGCAAATAGTTGCAATACTATTTTTTAAGTTGAAAGTGAAAGTAGTATAATACTGGTATTCTTTTTTGATTTCTTTAGGAATCAAAGTTTAAGGAAACAGGTGTTATCACCCCAGAAGAGGTGAGTGTTGAAGATATTCTGAAGCTACTGTATTTTACAATTATATTAAACTGGGTGGCTTTTTTTGCTATGTAAAAAAAAAAATTAATAATAACTTCAGAGTTGTATAAAAGTGGATTCTGTTGACCATGTTAGCAATTTTATAGGGATTTCTACTTCCCTTAGAATAGAACATGTAACTTCCCTCTTGATTTGCTACTTCTCATATTTCTCTGTAGTTCCTCTTTACACAGAAGCAAGGATGGGAGAGGAGAGGGAACAGAAAAGATTCCTATTGTCACTTATCCTTTAGTCATACTTGTGTTAATATTGAGCAGTGGATTGACTGAGGTCTTGTCTTTCCTTTGTCTAACCAAACATAAATTTTCATGGCTTTCCATTTGGAAACTTTGGTTCACTGCTTGTATATTAAGTTTTTTTCTCAGTGTTTAGCTTAAATATTTTATTTCTGCATACTTAACATGGATTTTTTTCTCATGATTTTTTCACTTCTTTTCCCAACAAGGTAACGTGGAATACGCTTAATGCTGAAACTAATGGCTGTTCATAGGCCTGTTGAGTTTTATTGAATATTTAAAAAATTTTATTTCTTTATTAGAGAGAGGGAAAGGAAGGGAGAAAGGGAGAGAAGCATCAATGTGTGGTTACCTCTCAGGTGTCCCCTAATGGAGACTGGCCCGCAACCTAGACATGTGCCCGGACTGGAAATCAAACCCACGACCCTTTAGTTCCTAGGCCAGCACTCAGTCCACTGAGCCACACCAGCCAGGACAGTTTTAATGAACTTTCAATGTAGAATAATGTTTTAAGGAGTCATTTTACTTGTTCACCAAATCTACATAATAAAATTGTACTCTTTAGGTATTTTGTCATTCTTAGAGAAATGAATACTGGACAAAAGTTCTTTGAGAGTGCAGTTTTTTTAATAGTTATGTTTGCACCACCTATTTTTAAAATTAATAAATGGCAAAGAATGTAACCTTCACCTTTAACACTTTTTAAAAGTACTGTTCATTGGCAATAGAACTTTACCCATTGTTTTGAAAGAAACTTTTTGAAATTAACCTTTTTGTATGACCTGGCTATTGCTATAAATTCCAAGACCTGAAGCCAGAGAGTTAACTGACCTTTCAGTTTTCAATTGTGATGGAATTACTTCAATGCCAAGTCCTTGTGAGTTCTAAGAATGGTGTGCTTAACTAATCTTTTATCTGAAATTGTTTTTGTGTGGTGACCAGTGTGGCTCAGTTCGTTGTGCATCGTCCCACAAAGCCAAAGGTCACCTTTTCGATACCTGGGCAGGGCACATGCCTGAGTTGCAAGTTTGGTCCCCAGGCAGAGGCAACCAATGGATGTTTATCTTATACATTGATGTTTCTCTCCCCTTTTCTACCTCTCTTGACCTCTCTAAAAATAACTTTTAAAAAGACATTAAAAATAAAGTAAAATTATCTTTATTTTTAGTGAAAACACATTGTGATATGGAAACAACCAAGGAGATTTGCCTTATACACCCACTTCTCTAATTTCTTCCTTTCTGATTTAGGCAGATTAATTAAGCTAACTAGGCCCAGGTTTCATGCTTCATCATTTCTAAAATGAGGGATTTGGTCTAGACAGCCTCTGAAACCCCCATTGTATTTTAGGCATCATGAGATTAATACTTTAAATTCCAAATAAAACTTAAGTTTTGATCTTAAGAATGTTTCTTTTTAAGATTTTATTATTTTGAGAGAGAGGGGAAGGAAGGGAGGAAGAAAGGGAGAGAAACATCAATGTATGGTTGCCTCCCACCTGCCTCTAGCTGGGGACCTGGCTAGAGACCTGGCCCGCAACCTGGTTACGTGTCCTGACTGGGAATCGAACCAGCAACCCTTGGGTTCACAGGCCAGTGCTCAATCCACTGAGCCACACCAGCCAGGGCCATGATCTTAAGAATTTTAATGTTCTTATCTAACAAAGATGTAATAGAGACAGGGCTCTTGAAACTAAGTATCTGAAGTCAAGAGCAGAGATGAAAGTATGCTATTCTTTTTGGGCTCTTTGGTTTTATCTCCTCTCTGTGAAGATGTCTCTTTAGAAAATAGGTGGAGTTAGAGGTCCACATCTGTAGTCATTGGACAGAATTAAGTGGTAGAATTAAGCTGTATTAAAAGTTACTAATCAGAGATTAAATATTGTTACACATAACTGTATCATGAAGTAGGTAATAAATTTTCCCCTTTTCTAAAAAACTGCAAGCCATAACTAGTCTACCTGGGTCCCAACCACATAATGTTGGGTTGGTATAGAGCAGGGATTCCCCAAATCCCTTGGGCCCATGGGCCATAGACTGCTACCCCCTACCTCCATCACTCGTATTACTGCCTGAGCTCAGCCTCCTGTCAGATCAGTGGCAGCATTAGATTCTCATAGGAGTGTGGACCCTATGAACTGCACGTGCGAGATATCTAGGCTGCACACTCCTTATGAGAATCTAATGCCTGATGATCTGAAGTGCAGTTGAGGTTTTGGAGCCTCTGCAAGTGCAAATTATCACTAGCAGAGAGGTTTGACTGCACTGGGGCAATAATAAATCAGTTGCTTGCAGACACATACCCAAACCCTCATCAGTGAGTGGCAAGTGACAGTTAAGCTGCATCTTCTGATGGCAGGATGTAAAGGCACCCCCAACTCGGGAAAATTTTTCTTCCACAAAACCAGTCCCTGGTGCCAAAAAAGTTTGGGGACCACTGATATAGTAGAACACGATGACAAGATTGAGTTAGAATCAGTCTAGAGAAGAAAAATTGAGAAGACAGTTTGCTTTAGATAAATACTGCATTGAGATTTTTGGTTTTCTCTTACTGTTTCTAGGCTTCTGGCTGTCAGCCTTCAGATTTGTGTGTATGAATGTGCTTAAGGTGTGAAAGTCTTGTATTTAAAGAGAGTCAGGCATTGTCCAATATGGTATTGTCTAACTAAAAATAATGTAAAACATGTGTGTGACTTGATTGAATACTAGAAATAGTGGGTAGCTTCAGAAATAAAGTTGCTCCCCAAAATGTTAATATTGAGTCTCTTGTTGGAGTTATTCATTATTATATAATATTTAATTGCTAAGAGAAAGCTACTGCAAAAAATATTAAAAATTTAGAAATTTGAGTTTTTGTCTTACATTTTACTTGGGCATGTGAAGCATGTTATAATGGCCATTGCTAGTGAGAACAAATGTACATATGTATTAATTATCAGTGCAATTTTATGTTCTTTTATAGTTTACCTTCTAGTGTTTTCATTTTTTTAATAGATGCTGCCAGAGGTACCAGGAAGTAAAACATTAAAGTCTTGTGACATCAAGGCACTATTGTTTAAGAAAAGTTTCTTAAATTTTTAGTTTCTTGTTTTGCTTTCATTTTGTTAAATTAATAATCTTTGTTGGTGATAAATTAGTATTGACAGCCAGAGTTCAATGTAGCATCTGGTCACAACAACCCAAAATGCTTATAAACTGGGGGTGAGAATATTGTTTCCATTTGGGTTTTTGTCTTTACCTGACCAGTTTAAATAATAATAAAAAAGGTTCTTGAAATAAAAGAACAGGAACATTTATTGTTGGGAATACGTTGCTAAATCTTGTTAATGTGTCTCTTTGGAAAGTTACTCTCAGAATTCTTATTTATAGAGCATTACTCTCAGATTAAGATAAGGTATTATATATAGATGGACTTCTCTCAGAAGGACATTAGAAAATTAAACACACTGATTTCTCGCTGTGTAATAAACTGATGAGCAACACATGTTTTTAAGTTAGAGCTGTTGGGAAATAGTAATTGGGAAACTATGTGTACATATTGCTTGAATTGGGAAACTACAGTTATGCTTAACAGACTTTCATTTTTCTGTTCTCGAGAATAAGCAAGATTTCTTTTTTCCTTATTTTTAAAATGTATTTTTAAATTATAGGTGATGTATAATAATATATTAGTTTCATGTGTACAACATTGTGATTAGACATTTATATACCTTGTAAAGTGATCACCTAGAATAAGCAGGATTTCTGTCCTGGAGTAAGATCAATTCCATGTTTGTGTATAATGGAAATTCTCAAAAAGTTAAACTATTTCTTCCTGAGCCTGTTTTAGATTTTTGGGGAAAAAACAATAAACAAAAATTTGTATTATGTTCAGTATGCTCAGAAAGTCTAGGGTTTGTTGGAAGATTGAGTTTTTTTTTAAATCCTTGCTGAGGATTGCTGAGGATGTTTATTGATTTTAGAGAGTGAGAAAGGGGGAGAGAGAGAAGCATCGATTGGCTGCCTCTCATACATGCCCCGATTGGGAGCGAATCTGCAACCTAAGCATGTGCCCTGACTAGGAATCGAATCCACAACCTTTAGTGTAAGGATAATGCTCCAGCCAACTTAGCCGCCTAGCCAGCATGAAGATTCAATTTCTTAATTATCTTTCTGTTTTCCAAGTCAATCCAGAAGCTTCTAATTTTTTCTCCATTGCTTGGCCCTACATTTCTTGTTTTTGATATTTCTTTTAAGAGTGTGAAAAAGCTTTCAAAATTAGCTGTTACCTAAATTTTAAAAAAGGGTGGAGGAGAAAAATGTAAGTAATAAATGATTCTTACATCAGACATGTATCTATTTAGCAATTTTTTCTGAAGGTTTAATTGAGTTTTCAGCTCAATTTATTAGCAAGAATTTCTCTATATTTTATTTATCCATAAAATGACGTTTCATGATTATATATGTATGCCTTTGGCATTTAATCCAATGATAAAAATTGAATTAAAAAGTAGCATTTAATGTTACTTTCTTCTTAATTTAAACTTTTATGAATGTTAAAAATTTTGCAGCCCTGGCTGGTAGCATAGTGGATAGGCGCCAGCCTGCGAACCCAAAGGTCGCTGGTTTGATTCCCCAGCCAGGGCACATAACCAGGTTGCAAGCCAGGCCTCCAGCCAGGTCCAGAGCTTGAGGCAGGTGAAGGGCAACCATACATTGATGTTTCTCTCCCTCTCTACCTTTCTTCCTTACCCTCTGTCTAAAAAATAACCATAAAATCTTTTTTCAAAAATTTCTTGCAGTTGTAATAATAAAAAATCTTCAGGCTGAAAGAAAATATTTGGTGCTGTTTGCATTTAAACTGATTATTGGGTGTCAGGGTACACAAGATGATAACTTTTGTTGGTATTTTGGCACCTTAAATTCAGTAATGTTCAGTTTCTCTTTTTTCCTTTTCATATGCCTTCTAAATCCTTAATAGTTTGTGGCAGCTGGAGATCACTTAGTTCACCACTGTCCAACATGGCAATGGTAAGTAATCTTGGGCATAGAATAGAAAGTTAGTAAAAGGTATGACTTCATAATTATATCACTTTGAAAAATAGGTTAGGGCATGAAAATTAGAATGACCAGTCTAATCCTCTTCAGTAGATTTTTCTATTAAATAGTTACCCAGTGATACTCTAAAATAAAAGAAGAAAATTTGGGCTTTACACCTGTATTGTGTTTTTGGTCCATTGGTACAAAAGATGAGCAATTTTTAGATAAATGCCTTCACTTCCTTTACTAGTATTCACTTTTTTTATAGTGTCTTTTAAAAATAACATTCAAGGTATTATAAATTTGATCAGCTCGTTTTTCAAATTAACAAGTATTTTGTGACTATTTTTATGGTGGTAATTAATGCAGGGATTTTGCAGAGTCGTAAGTTCTTTAACTATAAAACCTTTTATTAAAATTGAAAAGTATTCTCCCTTTTAGGAGTTAGTTAAAAAATTTAGAAGTTTTATGATATCAATTAAGGTCTTCGTTGGAAATCTGCCAGTAATAGACTTAAAGATGTTTTATTTTCTTTATTAACTTTTAATTATAAAAGTAATTTAAGCAACTTATCTGATCTCATATTTAAAATATTCTCAACAACAACAATGTTGTAAAAAATGCAGTTTCATTGCTTCTAAGTAGTTAATGGTAAAACTACCAGGCAGTTGCTGAAAAAGTGATTTCAGTACCAGTAGAACTATTTTAAATGTTCTAGGATTGTTTGGAATTTCCATCTTGTTTGGATATAAGTGTACAACTTGTTATATCCTTTTTCCCCCACTCAAAGACAGTTTTTTTCAATTATAGTTGAAAGAAATGATTTTGATTTGGGAGAAAGGCTTCTAGAATTAACCAGGTTCTAATTGATAGTGTTTTCCTTAATATCTAAAGAGCTTAAAGAATTAAAATATTTTGAACCAGAGTTGGGTCTTTCATTTGAGGCCTTTTCTCTTAATTTTTACATTAAACACATCCAACATGATTATTGCTGTTTATTATCATTTTCTCTTTAGAGCATTGTTTTTTATGTTTCAAAGCCAAAGTGTCAGATTTATTTTTATGTTCTTGTCTTTCCTACATGTTCCGTATTTAAAACGGAATTAAAGTCATAGAAACTGTCTGATTAAGTAAGAATGGTTGACATTTTTTTTTCTCCATCCCACATTAAATTAAAACTATTTAGCTAGATCTGGTCTATGTTTTATATGTATTTTAAGTTAAACAGGTATATAAAATTTAAAGTAATATTTATTTTGTAAACAACTAATTTAGAATTTTCTTCAATATAATGGACATTTTCTTTTTCCTATCTCTTTTCATAGTTGTTAATTATCTAATTTAGACACACGATACGTAGTATTACAAAGATTATATATATATATGGACAGGATCTTTTAGCAGGGGGTAGGTAGTTTATGGTTCTACTTTGTGAATTGTGACGGTTGAAATAATTTCATTGTAATTTAGAATTCAATTATATTTCACTCCAATGTCAACACTTCTGGCTGAATCCCTGCGACCAAAGGAGCAATTCATTTAAGTCATGTTTGAAACATAATATTTCCATGCTATGCATTCATGTCTGCAGGTGCCGTCAGGACCTTATTGTATCTTCTTTCCTCAGAACTTCAGACATTGCCATGACATGGTTGAATTTGACATTTGGGAAAGGTCCAAGGGTACCTAGAAGGCTCCCTGGCTTTACTTTGGTCTTAGGTAGAGGATTTGAACTTTAGACTGAACCTTGTGAAGGCAGCAGGACTCCAAATTTGTGCTTATGTGTTCGAGACAGACAGGCATATTCCACCCAGCTCTGGCCAGTTCCAATAGACCTACAGAAGATTCTTTGAATGTATTATTAATGAGATATTCCAGAGTAGCACTGAAAAATCAGAAGTGACTCACAATGGTTAGTATTTAAAAGCAGGAGCCCAGGGCTCATTTGACATAATCCTGGCTCTTCCATCTTCTGGCTTTCTGACTATGGGCTACCTTCTTTAGCTCTCATTTACTTACCTATAAAAAGATCATATTGATGTTACCCACCTCCTAGAGTTCTGAAGAGTAAATAAAAATAATACATGTTAAAGTATAAATCCTACACTTAAAAAGTGCTCAATAATTTTTTAGTTTGTTTTCAGTTATTCTCAACGTTACCATCTTGTGATTCAAAGCATCTTTTTAAAATATTTTAGTTCTAATTTGGTAGAGTGGTAGGAACAGGGATCTTACTACCACCTACTTTGTTATATAATGTCATGCGGCTATTTTTCAGCTTCTTGATCTCAAGATAAGCAGTACTTTAGGATTAAAAATCTAAGTGAGATTATACTCATTAAAGAACATTATTTTTGTTTAGAGCCAAATATAATAGTCACCCTATATTATTCCATATTTTTTGTCTAATATTTAATCCAAATTTTCTTAGATTTGTCTGCATTTCTTAGTACATTTCACTTATAATACTGCTTTGTTCTTTGATGCTGTGATATATATCACTTAATGGCATCTTTCCCCAATCATTCCTAAAACAGTTTTCTACGATTGTGGATTTTGCAATTTTGAGATTTAAATGTGGTATCTTCTGTTCTATCTTTGCCTTAAATTTTTTTTTTTTTTTTTTTGTATTTTGGTGTGTTTCATACTTTTAAAGGGCTACAGGAGAAGAATTGAAAGTGAAGGCATACCTTCCAACAGGCAAACAATTTTTGGTCACCAAAAATGGTAAGAATTATGTTGCCCACATTAGTAAATTTTGCACAGAGTTATGTATTTTCTTTAAAAAAAAAAACAAAACCTTAGCACTTACTGATCTTAATTAGTGCATAAAACTATATTTACAGCTGCTTTCAGACAAATTTGGAAATTTAATGAAGCTCTGGGTTTTCAATTGCTAAAGTGTTTTATTTCCTTACTAGATATTCATCTTTCTTTTTGCTAGAAATGTCTAGTTTTAAGATGTGTTGGAAAAGGGCCCCTAAGCAGAGTTGGACTTCTTCTAATTGGATTTTTTTAGGTGAACTTAATCTTTTTAGCTATTTGATTTTATTTTTATCTTCTTTAGATTTAAAGTTTTCATAGAAAATGAAATGACACTTTGACATCTTAAAGTTCAAAACTTAAGATTTTATTATCTATATCATTGAAAAATTGCCCATAGATTTAAAAAAAGTTTTTGAAATAACATTTTGTTTATGAAGTTAATTGAAAATAACACACAAAAAAATCATAGTCCCTATCTGGTCATATAAGAATACGTAATTTCTGTTCTAATTTACCCATTATAGGAAAAAGAACATATGTACAAAACATGAGCATCTTCTTTCCTACAGAGGTTTTTTTTTTTTTTTTCCGTTTTGGTTTGGGTTTTTTTGTTTTGTTTTTATTTTATTTTTTGTTAGGATTAATCATTTTTATCCTGCTTGTTTAAAAAAAAAATCAGGGTATTCATAGCAAGTTGTTGACCATACATCATACAACATGTTTTTATAATTTTTTAATTTTAGGCTTATATGAATAATAATACCTGTTAATTGACACATCTGCTATATGCAAAACTTGATACCAATATTGTATAATAGAGTGAAATTTAGTGATGAATTTATACTGGTTTATCCATTATGAAAAGCTAGAGGTCATCTCTACCACCTCTGAGAATGACAGGTGGTGCCTCCATGTTCTGAGAATAAAACTATTAGAATAAGGTGTTACTCATTAACCTGAAGTTGAACAATGTCATCTCTGGTTTCAGCCTGCAGTTCTCAGAGACCACCAGGGTAAAGAATTTATAGAATACTCTCAGTAGAGCCTTTATGCTTATCTTCTAAAAATAAGCTACTTAGGGAAAGATAAATGTGGTCAAATAATTATGTATCAGTGGAATGAATGTAATTCTTTAATCATTTTTATTAGACATGAACTGTAATATTCTCAGTTCTTTTGGTGGTAAAAGTATATTTTGACATAAACTTTATCTTTAAAAATGGATTTGTAGAAAGCAGATTATGTGTTTCTAACTGTATTTGCCATTTTTTAAATAGTTCCATGTTATAAGCGGTGCAAGCAGATGGAATATTCAGATGAGTTGGAAGCTATCATTGAAGAAGATGATGGTGATGGAGGGTGGGTAGACACTTACCATAACACAGGTAAGAGGAGAATATAATGGCATATATTTGGTTTAAGTTGATTTAAACTATTTTACAGTCTTTTATAATAGCTTTGATTTTAAACAACAAAGAAGAGCATAGATAAAGGCACTTTTACTAGAAAAGAAGCAGGAGGACAAATTGGGAAAAAAATACTCTTGGAGTATACCATATTTCTATAATACTGCTATTTCAGTAGCAATTTAAAAGTATGCATATCATTTTCTTTATGTCTGAAGAAAGGAAGAAAGCCAATTAGAAATCCCAAGTGTGCATACTACTTTGCTTTGAATTCCTTATTTATATGGCATTCAATTGCTGGTACAGGATGAGTACAGGAACCATACTCTACTCACTTTCACTTTACCAAAAGACCTAGCATTAAAAATTATATAATAATTATTTCTTGAATGACTACTAAGAGGTTTGTAAGGACCATGAAGGTAAAGATTCATCGTTGAACCCTCAATATCTACATAGTATCTGATATAGAAGTAGTTCAATAAATTTTTGCTAAAGGATTTAACTAAATTTAAGCCATTCATGAGGGTATATTTGCATAAATTGCTTGGAGCTCTGAATATGTTTTGCTTATTCCAAGTCCTAAAAACCTGTTTTGCCACTATATTTTATGTTAACTATGGTAAATGCATATTATTATATGCTGCTGTAATTAAAACTACCATTTATAACTTAGTTTTAATGAACAAGTATGTTTTGAGTTATAATACTAAAAATAAGCTTTCCCCCTCTAGGCTCTAGAGAGTAATTAGGAGGCCCATCAAGAGTAGTGGTAAAAATGGGTTTCTCACCTTTAGCAATATTAATGTTTTGGGCTGAGTAATTCTTTGTTCTAGCATTTTCTGTACATACACAATGTTAAGCAGTATCTCTGAGCTCTGCCCACTAGATGTCAGTAACATTCTGCCAGTTGTGATAACCAAAAATACCTTTCAGGCATTGCCAAATATTCCATGAGGGGCAAAATCTTTGCCAGTAATTGAGACCTACTTTAATACACAGAGGCCAAGTAATTTGCCCAGGACGATGTACCTTGTAATGTCAGTTTCTCCTCTACTCTGGATAAGGGACACTGGTTGCCATCTGTTTATGGTGATAATAGGTGCAGATTTAGGACTTGGGCTCCTTGATTGGAAACTTACTTGTTTCTTAATGAGTTGAGCATTGTTATGTCAAGGCCTAAAGAAAATTGCAGCTTCAGCAACTTTTTAAAGTAATTTAAAAGTTATCCATTTTTTCCCCACTTTTTTATTTTTAATTATTTCCAAAATCATTCAGCTATTCTGGTTTAGTTTTCACATAACTGGAAGTTTGGGCAGCACATCTTTAAGAAATTGTCTGTTAAATGACTAGAGCCATTGATTATAGCACTAGGTTTCTGATGTAAAGTTAATGAGTTTCTCTGTTGTCTAGATGTATTTTATTCTATAATTACTATCCCAAAATTCAGGTACTTACTTACAAAAATATTCATTACACAGATACTGCTTTGTTCTTTGATGCCCTGACATAGGAATATATAACTTAATGGCATCCTTCCCAAAGCAGTCCTAAAACAGTTTTCTCAGGGTTGTGAAATTAACAGAATGTGGATATAGTGATAATAGATTATTGATGTAGGTATAAATAGATTTGTTTTGAGGAATTGGCTTATATGATTGTGGTATCCTGGCAAGTCTCAAGATATAGTGCATGCTTGCCAGTAGGCTGAAACCCCAGGTAAGGGCTGATTGCTGCAGCTGTCATCTAAAGGCAGTTTTGAGACAGAATTCCTTCTTCTTTCTGGGGACCTCTAGTCTTTTTCTCTTAAGGCCCACTCATTATGGAGAGTAATTTGTTTTATTAAAAATCTACTGATGTAAGTGTTAATAACCTCTAAAAAAATACTTGCACAGCTACATCTAGACTGGCGTTTGACCAAATATCTGGAAACAGTAACTTAGCCAAGCTGATATAAAATTAACTATCATAATGCCTGCAGCTAACCTCATTAGAGTCATTTGAGCTTGCTTTCTTTCTTTGGCCAGTGTGTACTGTTCTTAGGAGAGTCTAGTTTAATGCATATTTAGACAGATTGAAGAGGTTTATTTTCTTTGTTTCTATATACTGGATTCAGTGAGTTTTTAATAATACCAATACAATATGTTAAGATTTAGTTTTTACTGTTATGAACTAGTTATACCTATTACATAGTAATTTTTAGAAAAATTGCTATCAAGTAAAAGCTTTATGCTAGAGTTGTGAATTGTGGCATTTTTCATTTGTGTTTTGACATGCTGAACAGATATTAGATGATTTTAGATTTTAGATGATTAACCAAGGAGCAGAGCATATTTTGTTAAGGTTATTTTCTTGAGTATTTTCATCCTTATTGAACTGTTTAATTGAGAATAGTGACATATATTTTGAGTTACAAATCCTATTCAGCTGACTTGTGCTGCAGTATGTATAATACCACCTTCATTGAGACAAGTAAGTCCTGAGGTAGTTGCTTCGTCAGGCAGTGTTTAGAGCATTGAACCAATAGTCAGAACATGTGGATTTGAATCCCAGTATCTCAGTGGACTGACTGGCTGAAACTCAAGGCATTTTACTTCTTAGGAGACTATAATTTTATAGGGAGAAATTACATATCTCTCCCTTACCTTATAGATAGGGTTTGAAAGGATTAAATAAGATGTGGAAACAGTAAAATAAAAAGCCCCTCTTAAATATGATGTGGTATTAATATCTTGGGGTGTCTTAGATTTCTGAAGCAGATGTCATATTAATATAACACTGTGAGAAAATTTTGATGCAGGTTTAAGTAGACTGTAAATATGAGTCCTATAGTCTCAATCTGTTTATTTCTGAGAATGAATATGTATTTTGATAGACTCACAAGGAAAATAAATAAAGGAAAGTAAATGATGAATTATAGGATAATTCGTGGTAAAATATCAAATTTGTATGTTTTTTTAAACTTTTTAAATTTGTGAAGTACCTTTGGGATTATTTGTTCCTCTTAGAGTTCACTTGTAAAAATACTGCTAACATTGCTTCCTCATTTCTAAATAATTGTGAGAATTTAGATAAATTTAAGTGTTTTTATATTGCTTGAATCAGGAGAATGTTTACAACCTCAAGTTATTTTTTACACAATTTTAAACAGGTATTACAGGAATAACTGAAGCTGTAAAGGAAATCACACTGGAAAGCAAGGTACTGGTGAATTGGATGTTTCTAAATTTAATGACCTAGTTATCTCCAAATATATATATATGTAAACATTACTCATTATTATTATTATTCAAACTGATTATTATCAAGCTCTTTTACATTCTAGCTTTTTTCCCTCTCATTTTTTGTATATCAACATACCAAAACACTTCTGTTTCCCAGTGCTTCTTTTTTCCTTAATCTGTCATAGACTAAGACATTTTTTGAGATTGTAACTGGTAAATTCTAAATTTTACTAATTGAGGTGGTTTCTAGGATAGTGTAAAAGAAATAGCTTTTTAAAGTTCCAAATGTTCTATAAGTGGAAGCTTTTGAAGTAGTTTTTTTATCTATTGAGTAGTAGATAATAATGATAATAGTTAAAATTTTGTAGTTTGAACATTTTCCAAAGGAATTTATTTATTACCTTTTGTTTCTTAAGTACTGCTAATATGAATGACTTTTGTTCTTGTTTTTGAAAACTTAAAGGTAAATTTCAGCACCATTCAGAATCATGACATTTTGAGTCATGAGGAGAAGATAAATTAGGTTTTATTATACAATTTGGGGGAAGGTAAAATATATAATTGGGTAGAATTTTTCTACTTAAAACTTTTCAGTTAATTCAGACCATCAGCTGTTTGTTTCTAAAGAGATTGCACTTCTCTTTGAATTTTGAGATGATGTGAAAAAATAAAAAATGCCTTTTCTTAATTTTAACAGTCAAGTCTCTTAGAGACCAGAATATTTAGACAGAATAATTGTGGTTTATTTCCTTATAAGACATTCAACCACAGTAGCTACTATTTTAAGATATCTTTTGGGTGGCTTAACAGAAAGTGTTAGAAACTAAAACAAGTTTTGTTTTTTCAGCGTAAAATTTTGTGCTGGCTAGAAATTCACTTTTAGGCTTGCTTAAGGTGCAGTTCATCAGTCTGAATATTTATCCTTTTGAATTCTATTTTTTGGAGATTCTGAATGACTAAGGAGAAATTATACAGATGGCTTTGCTGCTTCAAAAGATCTTATTTACTCCAGCCATTAATGTATATGCTTCAGGTTTGGGAATGATAAGTTGTAGTGTAGTTTAAATAACATTGTTTTGATAGGTTTAGGAGAATTCTTTCAAGAATTTTTAATAAATGCACTAGTGGTTAATATGGTACTTGGTATCCTACTTAACATCTTTATGTCCTACTAAAAGATGAATGAATACTTAATTTGCAGCTAGAATATATCTTTCCTGTCATTTCCTGTCGTTTAATATAAAGTTTACATTATTTTTTCTAATTTAGTGCTTAGAATACTTGCCATCCAGATCCCAAGTATTAATTTTTATTGTTGATTTCCACTATATTTTACTATATCAAGTATGAACATCCAACGTGATTAAAATTTCCCGTAATGATCAGTTTCAGATGTTGGCTCATCATATAATTACCCAGATACTTTCTTATATTGCTTTACATTTTTGGTGTAATAATGGCACATAGGATTTACGTTTTTAGTGATAACTAAAATTATCATACGTACATTAGGTGAAACTAGATACCCATTTTTTTTTTCCTTATTACATTGACTTCAGATTTTTAGAATATAAGTTTTGTGAAAATGAGAAATGTATTAATATATTAGGCTTGTCTATGGTTAGCATTATTCTTTCATTCTAGTGCTAATATAGCTAAGAAATTGAACTGAAATCTTATGTGTTATAATAGTTATTTTTGCTTAATTCAGCCATTAGGGTATAATAAATTTAATATAATGTATTGTGATTTATAAATATATAGCTTTTTGTCTTTTATGTGTTCAGGTTAACAAAACTTTTAACTAATTTTCTAATAGTAATGAATCAGTTAACTAAAAAATTAGTTAACTAAAAAATATTGTTTCATTGGAATTATTACCAGCAACTATTTTTAAATGGTTAACTTAGATGACTCTTGGTGCTTTTATAATGCTTTTTATATTTTTCTGGGTTTTTTTTTTCTTTTTTTTAATTGATTTTGGGGAGACGGAGAGGGAAAGAGGGAGGGAGGGAAGGAGAGAGAGAGAAAAAGAAAACCATTGATTTGTTGTTTCACTGATTTATTCGTTCATTGGTTGTTTCTTCTATGTGCCCTGACAAGGGATTTAACCTGCAACCTTGGTATATTGGGACCATGCTCTTAACTGAACTACCTTGCCAGGGCAACTTTTTATATTTTTCAGTCACAGCACTTCACACATCAATTTTAATGATTGTTTGGGGGGTTTGTCATCGCACTGGAGCATTTGTTTTCTTGAGGATAAGGACTGTCTTATCCCTCATTTTTTCACTTTGCTGGCCTGTGGGTGTTTAGTATTTGAACTAATGAATGTGTTTAAGTGACTTTAAATATAATTAACTTCAAAGGACAGTATAAAACTCCAAGATTGCTCTGCAGTATGTGAGGAGGAGGAAGAGGAAGAAGAAGGAGAAGCTGCAGATATGGAAGGTAACTGTGTTCCAGATTTGCTTTAGTCACATATTGATTTGGGAGTATTTGTAATTCATGTTACAAATACAGCCCAGAGAGGATTTTGTTTAGTTTAAATTAAATCAGTGCAGAACTTAACTTTCATCTTGGAATTTTCTACTTTACCTAGAGCATAGCCTTGACTGCATTATTTCTACTGGGAGAAGTATTAATCACACATCTTTAATGCTAGGAATAGCTGTAAAACAGAGATTCTCAAATCTAACTCTAAAACTCTTACAGAACCTAACAATGTTTCGTCATGCATTTGTATTTTCTTTCTTTCTTTTTTTTTTTTTTTGTAACATTGTACTGCTAAACCTTATAATAGTAATTTTTAGTAGGGCCTTTTGAACTACTCGGAATCCCCTCACTGTTCCTTGAGATACTGAAATACTTCTTAGGGTAGCCAGCTCAGAATTACTACTACAGGCGACTGAAACCCTCTGTACTAACGGAACAGAGTAATGCAAGTCTAAAAGTTTGTAGCTATGCAAAGCTTGGCCATCTTTAATGCATGTGAAGCCTCAGGTATTTAAAAATAGATGAAAAAATTGCTATCTCCAGGGCAACCTCTCTTTAAATTCAATCTGTCTTTATTATATATTTTTCCTGTATTATTTGATTCTATTAACCATTTTCTCTGTTTTTTTTTAATGACACTGGGCTTTCCTCCTCCTTGACTTGTTGACTATTTCTTCTAAGTCTTCTGAGGTTCCTTTACTTCTGCCCAGCTATTAAATGTTACTATTTCACAGGGTTTCATTTTTTTCCTTTTTCTTACATTCCCAGATCAATTTTTACCTACTTTTTTAGGCTTTTGTAATGGCATAACAAGGTTTGGCTTGGAAATTTGTGCAACAGGAAAAGTGGTACATAAATTACATTAGATTCTCTCTTGAGAGTTTGGATATATGTATGTGTATATAGAGAGAGTTAACAGAAAAAGGAAGAGAATGTGAATTTAAATACAGAGGGTGGACCTCTTGGCAACTGTAAGATGGCTGGATGCCAAAAATACTTTCACAGACTTTTCACAGACTTTCTGGTGAAAGAGATGTTTTGTCACATGCACAATTAAGAGCATGGTGCCAAGTAGAGCTGAAGACTGTAATGGCAAGGGGCATTTGTTGCCGAGGTGACAATGTAGCCTAAGCAACAGAGCAGCCTTTCAGTTTTATTTTCTAAATTACTTTGGTTCGCCATGAAACCTAGCTGTATGTCTCTCCCTAAATTCTTGTCAGTCTTTTCCTTGTTTCCATGGTTAACCCCCATTCTTTGAAGAAATATAAATGAATTAAGTGTAACCAAAACTGCTCACAGCAACCTCAGATACCATCTGTGTGCTCCAGACTTTCTATTTGAACCTCCCACCCAGATCTCTGGAGTTTCAGATCTTCTTCATTAGTTTCATTCCCACCTGGATGTCTCATGGTAGTCAGAACTGCCTTCTTGCACAAATACACTTCTGAATTCCATCTGTCTCTGAGCGGCAAACAGTTGTCCAAGCTGTGGTGGGATGTGGGAAGAGCCCTCTAAGTAAAGCACTGTTTGTGGAGTATAAGCTGTGGGACTGCCTTATATATTTGACAACCTTTTAGTATGTTTGTTACACTTACCTTGAATAGAGTTAAAGAACTTCTATATATGGAATTTTGCTTAAAGACAGTGTTAATGGTATCTAATATAGTCAACGTCCTTCATTATTCAGCAAATATTTATTGAGGAATACAGCATCTGTATCAGAAGCTTTTCGGTGCAAGAGATAAAACGGTAAACAAAAAATACAGAAGCAAAATGGTTATTGTATTACATGGTTGTAAGTGTCAGGGAGAAAAAAGGGCAGGAAACGGGAAGCTTGGGCTGGGACAAACGTCGTGAATTTGAAATAGATTGGTCAAGAAAAACCTAATTGAGAATATGCCATTTGAGTAAAGCCTGGTAGGAAGTGAGTGAACATACTATTTGGATGTCTGAAAGGAGTGCAGAGGCTCTGAGGTGGGAGGATGTGTGGCTTATAAAATACTGTTAGGAGACACCTGTGTTCAAAGAGAAGTGAGGGGAGACTAGTAGGCATGATGTCAGAGAGGTAACCTGGTTCAGATCTTGTAGGGCACTGGCTTTCACTCTTAAGTGAGACGAGAAGCCATTGGAGGGCTTTTCTCAGGAAAGGAGTGACTTAGAATGAGATTTAACATTTTAACAGAATCACAGTGACTGCAGTGATGAGAATAGACCTTGGGGGTGGGGGGTGGGGATAGGGTAACAGGAGGCTGTTTTGATAATCTAGGCAAAACATGATGGGAGCTTGAACTCAAGTGGTAACATCGGAAGTGATGAGGAACTGAGTTCTGGATGTATTTGAGGATGGGGGCAAGTGGATTTGCTGCTGGAATGGATGTGGCAGTAAACAGGCAGAGAGTCAAGTGTAACTCCAAGGTTTTTGACCTACCTGAAGCAATGTCATTAACTGAAATGGAGAAACTTTTAGGACAGAATAGCTTTGGAGGGGGAGTTGGGAGCTCCGTTTTGGACATGTGATATTTGCCCTTAGTTATTTGGAGCCATAAGTTGAACAGGTAGGTATCCAGGTCTATAGTTGGAATAAATACGGGAGTCATCAGCTTTTAATGCCATTGAGACTAGTGGTATCATCAAGGGAGTAAGTGTGGATAGAGAAGAGAACAAGGTCCTTACTTAAACTGAGCTCTTCATTGTGGAACTTTTTTTTTTTTTTTTCTTTTGACTTTGTTTTTTAAATGGTTGAAATGATGAAGAAACAGTATAGGAGATAATGAAGAGTAAGTTATGTTAGGTGAGAGAAAAGCCCAGAGACTATAGTACCTTAAAAGCTGAGGGAGTCAATTAAGATGAAAACTGAGACTTTAGCACTGGATTCAGCAAAGTAGAAGTCATTGATGACTTTAATGAGCATGTTTTATGCAATTATGTAAATCACCTTGTGTATGCTACAGAGTCTTGGAGGACTTTACAGTTTTATTGTGCCAGTGGTATTAATAATATACTATAGCACTGACCAAGCCTATATATGCTAACTTTCTCTTATCTGGCTCTCTGCCAGGTAAAGTATCTGCTGCCTTCGAAATCTGTATAGAATTAGCTCACTTATGTTTATTCATTATGGTTGGTTAGAAACAAAAGTAAAAACAATTTTCCATTGATATTCTGAAATAATATATAATTAAGTTTAGGAAATTATTTTTAATTTGATTAGCCTTTTGTTGATTTTTATTACAGAATATGAAGAGAGTGGATTGTTGGAAACAGATGAGGTTTGTAAATTGAGTTTTCTTCAGTTAATTTTTAATGAATAAACTTGGGGATTAGTGTTTTAATTAATACCTTGATTTAATAACAAGGGTGTCAAACTCATTTTCACTGGGGGTTGTATCAGCTTCATGGTTGCCCTCAAAGGGCCGAATGTTATTCTAGGACTGTATAAATATGACCACTTCTTAACAGTTAAGCGAGCCAGGTAGAAACAAGGTGCCGGGCTAAAGGTGCCGGGCCAGGTAAAACAGGGTAGAGAGCTGAACTCGGCCAGTGGCCCTTGTGTTTGCCACCTGTGATCTAATAAATTTTTATCTATACGTATATATTGGTTATAGCATATAACATTTTGAGTTTTAAGTTGTATCTGCTCTTAAGAAAGTAATACATAGGGTGGGAAAATAGATTTTCTAAAATGTCACATTACTGATTTTAATGGTTGTAAAACTTTCTCCATTATTGCCAGGCTACGCTAGATACAAGGAAAATAGTAGAAGCTTGTAAAGCTAAAACTGATGCTGGAGGTGAAGATGTCATTTTGCAAACCAGAACTTACGACCTTTACATCACTTACGATAAATATTATCAGACACCACGACTATGGTTGTTTGGCTATGATGAGGTAAAAAGAAAATCTTAATTAAACATTTTAAACTGTGGAGTTTAAATTTCTACATGATTAGTTCTGTAGATATATATTATGGCCGTTTAAATTTTAGAAATTATTTGTTACACAATTTTATGGTTAATACTGAACTTGATTCTTATTTTGAAGAAACTATGAATTATTCATTGTGACAACATCACTACTAAGAATTAAACCTAAATAATTTGTTACGTATTTATTGCTTGGTCCCTGAGTTTATTCTTCAAAATATGAGGGAAATTGAACTTGGTTTGTTGATTAAATTTTGCTTGAGTTTACATGTATTGGATATGTAGGCATTTACAGAATGATCACGTCATGTCTGATTTTTCTTAAGACAAAACTTTTTAAAAACTCATCCATTTAATTGGATTAAAGTATAACTAAAAAAATTTAACTTGTTTAATCTGCCATTCAATGACTATAGTAAATGGAAAACAAAACCAAGAAAATAAAGAAGGCCTGAAAGATGAGTTATAGTTACAAAATGTTTAGATAATGGTGAACCTGCCTTTATGTAGTATCTTTACTACATTAAGTGGTGGTTGGTACCACATAGCCTGTTGGACAGATGCCCCTCTTTCTTCTTTGGTATAAACTTCCCCTAAATAATCTGGCAGTTTTCAATAGTCTAGAATTCTGAATTGAAAATTATGTGGGAGGTGGGAATAAATATAAATATTGAAGGTTAGACCTAAAAGTTTTTAAACTAAATTCAAAGCATTTTTTATGGTTTCAGCAACGACAGCCTTTAACAGTTGAACACATGTATGAAGATATCAGTCAAGATCATGTGAAGAAAACAGTGACCATTGAAAACCACCCTCATCTCCCACCACCTCCTATGTGTTCAGTTCACCCATGCAGGTCTGTGTATATGTGTGTGTATGTATGTATGTGTGTATGTATATGTATCTGTGTGTATGTATATGTATCTGTGTGTTTATGTGTATACTTCATGAATTTATTATTAGGGGAGTTTATAAATACAGCACCATAACAAAAATGTTTATTGAATGGGCAAATAAGATTTCTTCAGTTTTCCTTAGTAATGGTCTTGTGCTTGGTTTCAGATAAGAAAAAGGAAAAACTTGACACATTTATTTTAAATTTAACTCACTAAGAATATTTGCCTGGCCCTGGTCGGTGTGGCTTAGTTGGTTAGAGCATCATCTCGTACACTGAAAGGTTGAAGGTTCAATCCCTTACCATGGCACATATGGGAGGCAACCCACTGATGCTTCTTCCTTGCATTGATGTTTTTTTCTCTCTCCCCCCTCCCTTTTCCCTTTCTCTAAAAGCAATGAAAAACTCCACAGATGAGGATCAAAAAGAAAAAAAATGTTTTTCTTTGTATGTGTTTCGTTATGGTTTAGATCTTTGTGATTTTACTCCTGTTTTTAGCTCTGAGAATAGTTGGATGATTCTTTTTATATTGAAAAATACTCATCATTTAGACAGTTTGTTTTAGGATGTATCTTTCTATGACTATGGAGTATAAAGTTAAATTTGTGCTTTTTCTAGATGACCTGTTTATCTCCTTTTATTGTTTAGTGAAGTAACCTGGATATGCGGAGTTTCTATTTACTCTTTTTTTAATTAATTGATTGATTTTTCTTTTTTTTAATTTTATGTAATTATGGAATATACTTTTTTTTTAAATTTAAGATCTTATTTATTATTTTTCAGAGAGAGGGGAAGGGAGAGAGGCAGAGAGGAAGAGAAACATCAATGTATGGTTGCCTTTTACCTGCCTCCAGCCGTAGACCTGGCTGGAGACCTGGCTTGCAATCTGGTTATGTGCCCTGGCTGGGGTATCAAACCAGCGACCTTTGGGTTTGCAAGGTGGTGCTTATCCACTGAGCCACCAGCCAGGGCTTCTTTTCTTTTTTTATTGTATTCTTTCCATTACCACTTATCCTGGACCTCATGCCCTCTTCCATCTTCCCCAACTCCTCTCCCCAAACCCTGGCCCCACAGTCACCACGCTGTTCTTTAAAGAAGTTTTCAGCACTACCAAATCAAATACATTATATAATTTGGGATTTTCTTTGCATCAGTGTGTTTTCACAGGGCCAAATAAGTGAAGTTGAATCTATGCACATGATTTGTTCAGAAGTATCCTTAAAAAAAAAAGTGTTACATGCTAATTTTCTTTGTTGTTTCTAATGAGTAACTTTCACAAAATCATTGAGAAATTCTTTAACAATGTTTTTCAGATAAAAACTGTGGTATTCATTCCATTGACTAATTTGATGCAACATTCTAGTTTTCAAAAGTTCTTTAATATTTTCTTCTTGTTTTTTACAACCTATTTATTCCATAGAAAGTCTAGTTCATTTTTCTAATTTATGTCAAGAAGTGTTAACATTGCTATGCAAAGTAAGTTAAGAGTCATTAGTTGAAGTTTTGAATTATCTAAAAGTTTTTTTTTAATTTTGAGTTTTATTTAGTTTCCTTTTTTTAGTTTGAGGTTTTATGATAGTGCTTATTAAACTGAGATATATCTCTGAGGTGTAAATTTTATACTCAGTTGGTAAAAGCAATTTAACTGGAAATTAATGTTAAACATTTAAATAAATGACTATATTATGGAATACAGTGTAAATGGGGCAAAGTAATACAAAAGCTGGGGGCCTATAAAATGAGACTTAAAGGACGGACAGTTTAGGTCTTCATAGCCTCAGGGTTAATACATTTACTTTCTCATCTTATAGAGAGTGTCTCTGTCATGGAGGTTTTATTCATAAAATTTGAAGCAGCACGTTTTAAGCCACGGTTATATATACTACTTTGGTATGTTGCACTTTTCTGAGTTTATGTACCGAGGCAATTGCTTTAATACCATTCTTGCATAGCACAGGAGAAACATGAGTTGGCCATGAAAAAATTTGTAGAGAGGACAAATTTGTGTCATTCTATAAATCCCAGAGTATTTTGTAATGGAATCAGGTAAGTTTTATAGTATGAATGAAGGCAAAGAAAAAATATAAACTTCTTTTTTTTTAATTTTTTTATTTTTTAAAGATTTTACTTACTATTTCCAGAGAAAGGAAGGGAGAGAGGGAGAGTGGGAGAGAAACATCAATGTATGGTTGCCTTTCATCTGCCTTCAGCCATGGACCTGGCTTGCAACCTGGTTATGTGCCCTGGCTGGGGAAATCGAACCAGCTACCTTTGGGTTTGCAGGCCGGTGCCTTATCCACTGTGCTACCAGCCAGGGCTAAACTTCTTGATTGACCAATTAGTTTTACTTTAATTCAGTTTGGCTTATTCTCACCTAAATATTTAAGCAGTCAAAATCACAGCATTATAAAGATTGCCCCCCACTTTTTTTAACCAGCTGTTACCGTTGGTTTTTTAATTTGCCTAATCTGATTCTTTTTTTGTTTTTAGAATTTATTTGTTTTATTTTCAATCATTAAATTATTTTTTAAAATTTTTTATTGTTGTTTTATTATAGTTATCCCAAATTTCCACCACCACCCCCCACCCTCCTCCACCCAACCCATCCTGCCCCACTCCCACAGTCAATTCCCACACTGTTGTTCTTGTCCATGGGTCATTCATACATGTTCTTTGTCTAGTCCCTTCCCCTTCTTTTCACCATTACCCCCCACCCTCCCCTCTGGTCAGTATCATTCTGCTCCATGTCTCCATGCTTGTGGTTCCATTTTTTCCATTACTTTATTTTGTTCATTAGATTCCTCTTGTAGGTGACATCATATGGTATTTGTCTTTCAACAACTGGCTTATTTCACTTAGCATAATATTCTCCAATTCCATCCATGCCGTTGTGACAGGCAAGAATTCCTTCTTTTTCCTGCTGCATTGTGTTCCATTGTGTAAATGTACCAGTTTTTTTGTCCACTCATCTACTGATGGCAAAGAATCTCTAAGTCACCAATTCAAAAGAACTTATGTACCCATGTTCATAACGGCACTATTTATAGTAATCGCCAAGCTAGAAATAGTCTGGTTCTTTTTAGTTTTTTCAGCCGACATCCCTTGCTTTGCAATTCTGCCCTGGCATGACTTCCCTTTCTCGAGGTTTCTGACCCTCGCTCTTCCCCAACTCCAACCCCCATCCTTCCACTTCCATTATAGGAAAGCTAACTGATGCCAATGTATGTGTTTGTGAATATCATGGCTTTTTAAAATTACCGTCTTCTCCAATAAAACTGTCAATAAAACTGTCTGTTAGACTGAACAATCTCACTTGTTGGCAAGTAGAGAGAATATCTTACAGTGCAATTTTTATATATTAAACCTAATTCACTAACAATAAATAAGATAGATTTCTTTACAAAAAAATTCTACTTTAATCTAATTGATGTGTATTAATAAGGTATTCTTTTGCTTTTAGGCATGCTGAGGTGATGAAGAAGATAATTGAGACTGTTGCAGAAGGAGGGGGAGAACTTGGTGTTCATATGTATCCTTACCTGGTGATGTGTTGTGATTAGTGGAAAATTGGCTCCTAGGGTTTTGGGTTTGTTTTTTTTGTTTTGTTTTTTTTTTTAATTTTCTGAGGAGGGGGGGAATTCCATGGAACCTTAATGGCATAGTACCTATAACTTGTTTTAGCCCCTCATATCAGGAAGTCTTAGTGGGAGTCTTTAATTATTTGGAATGTGTTACATTGTGATTCAGCATAGTCTTGTTCAGTTGAATAGCACAGTACCGTACCTATGTGTAAGAGAATTAGCTCTGCCTTATTACAGAGACTGAAACAAGTTTGCCAAGCACTTTTGTTTGTCAAGGGACAGTGGCCAGGAGTATATGAATATAAAACCATTGCTCTTGATGAAAAAGAAACTCAGTAGGCTTAATTTATGGATGAAAGATGAGTAAGCTAATTTAGAGGATACCATATGAGTATCTTTTTCACTAAGTCTATTTCTAATTTAACATGTTATCAAAAATGGCTGTCCCTTCAGGTAAAAGTAAAGTTGTGGCAGTCTGCGGTCTTTGAAGCGATGAATTAAACTTAAAAAGGTTAAAAAGTAAAGCATATGAAGTATATTTTAGATGGTCTTAACATATAGTATTTTCATTTTTCTATAAGAAGTGCACCTTTATTTCTTGTATCTTATTATGATTATCTCCTAGGGTTAACTCAGTTTTCTGTGGTTATCAAGATGAATAAATTAAAACTGCTGCATCCTGAAATGCATGTACCCATAGCATGGATTCATCAAAATTAGCCAAAGTCAATGACTTAGGTGCAACATAGCTTGAATTAGTTTGGTGCTAGATTGATATTAGGTGTGGCGGTTCATGGCCCTCAGTGTTAGACAAAGGGTTTCTTCCTGTCTTGGAACTACAGATAACCTAAACATTGCAAATAAAGCACGTCCCTCAGAGGTACATTGAAGAGATTTGACATTGACACATACCAGGAACTTTTAGTCTACCCAGATTTATTCCTGAAATTTTATTGTGCATAATATAAGCGTTCATCTCTATGATAGAGGCTAGGTAGCAACTTGGAGGATTCCATATATAATTTAAAATTGAGTCACCAGTTCCCCTAGTAAAAATTAAGCTCTTAATGTTTCCAAGTAATAATGGAACATAGAACAAACTTCAGAATTTTATTAGATAGTTTCATTTAGCAAATTCGATAGCCAGTATACATACAGTATACTAACCTAAAATCAGTTCTTAGGGTTTCCACTTAGTTGTTTTTTTTTCTTTTGCTTCAGTGTTTTTATATTCTTTACCCTGTCTCATTTTCTTACATATTCAAGCAGATTTATAGGTAACAAAAAGACCATTATCCAGTCATTTAAACATGGACAACCTTGTCTTTATTTTTATATCAAAATAATTGGGCTTGTGTGATCTCTTGTCAAGAATGTGTACATTCAAATATTAAGTGGGAATGGAAAATCAGAGAGAGCCTCATGTGGAATAGACGCAAATTTGCATGAATGAAATTTTAAAATATACTTGATTCCAGATTTCATCTTAAGTATTTTTTCTGGGAAATTATTGTTTAATAAAATAGATAGTTACAATGCTAGCTTAAACCATAGACCTATTTACTAATCTATTTTCCTTAGCCAAAGACCTTTAGGTATCTTCTAATTTTCTTGAAATTTGTACAAGCTGTCATTCCAACAATAGAATATGACTACACAAGACACTTCACAATGTAACAAAATGAGCATACAATCTATCCTAATTATTGGTTCCTATTTGTAAAGAATTAACCCATAGATGTGACCATTGACCATATTCACCAGTATGTACAATTTCTCTAATAAAGGGACTTATATGTTTATTCATTAAATAAAAAAAGTTCCACTACCAGCCTTACTTGTTTAATAAAAATGAGTGTAAAGAGATCATTTTCTGGCTTATTATCTAAAGGTGATGTAGTATTTTTCTTAAATAACAACTCTTAAAGTGAAGAAATATACAGAAAGATAAAAATATTTTTGGTTCACATTTTTGAAGAAGGTATTTGAACGTGTGGGAACACAAGGACTCAAAAATACTGCATGCTAGACTTACCTGCCCTTCTTTTTCTTCTTCTTACTCCCTAATATTCCTCTCTGCTAATAGTTAATACTTATGAAGCACTGTGTGCTAGGAAGTATGCTAAGTGCTATTACTTGTTTCTGGATTGTTTTATTAAGTTGATACCACCAAAATTATTTTTTATTAAGGATTCAAGAATATTCCTCCTATTGTGATTGCCTGGTAGAAAATTACTTAAAGGGACCTCTTTGTTGTATCAGATCAGTTTATAGGTCTGGACATAGGAGTTCGGAGAGACTTCAGTGTGTTGTGTTCTCAGACACCCAGTGAGAGCCAAGGAGTAAAACTCAGGCCCTGAAAACGGCCGCCTAGAATCTGAGGTGAGAAGTGGGGCCAGGATAAGCAGCTTTGGCCGTACATGAGGCGAGCAGCCAGGTATGATTACTAAATGAAACAATCTTCTCAATTCTAAGAACCAAAGATGTGCTAACCATATATTGTTCCAGTGCTGATGTGACAGGACTCCCTACTCTCTGTTTTGATGAGCTGGCCATGTAAGTGAATGGCTAAGACACTGCTACCTTTTGGCAAGTGCTGCAGCTGAGAGATCATGGACATCTGCTGACAAAACCCAAAGAGTGATTGATTCAATTAAGAAAGAAGCTGACCCACCCTCCAGGAGAGCATGAATATGGATTATTCCCTGCCTCCTTTCATGTTGATGGTTCTCTGATAACTGGATATACTCATACAGAAGGATGAAGTTGAACTCTTGCTTCACTCCATATAAAGCAATTAACTCAAAATGGTTCATCAAACTAAGAACTAAAACTATCAAACTCTTAGAAGAAAATACAGCAGTAAACTTTTGACCTTGGATTAGACCATGGTTTTTAAAACAGAACACTACAATGATGTGCAAAAGAAAAAAGACACAAACTGGACTTAATATGCATTTAAAACTTTTGTGCTTCAAAGAACACCATCAAGAAACTGAACCACCCACAGAATGGGAGAAACATTTGCAAATTATATATCCAGTAAGAGACTCGTATCCAAAACCTAGTACATATAAAGAACTGTTGTCACTCGATAATAAAAAGCACAATGCACACAAAAACCAAAAAAACCCAAGGCCTTTGATGACTCTTTACATTCCCTTTCTATTCTTCCTTTGCCTTTAGTCCCTGTTCTTTCTACACATAATTGAGCGGCTAACCCAGCATTTAAGGAACTTTACAGGTTTTCTTAGCATTCAAGAATACTCTCATTGTTAATACTTCTTTATTCTCCTTTCCCAGTTGTAACCTTATTAATCTATTGCAAGGAAATCTCCCTAGTGAAGATATTAACTTGAGAGAGTTAAGGTATATAAAGGTATATACAGGGTATCATCTTTTAACATACTTCAGATATCCTGCTTGCTCACGTAGCCAGCACACTATTCTCCTTAATGTAAATGAATCTTACCAACTGATTTTAATGAAAAATTTATTTTTCAATGTTTTTAAATAATATTCAAGATTAGATATTACATTGTCAATATTTTCTCCCAATTAAATCTTGTTTATCAAAAGTACATATACACACAAATGTTTTAAATTTTTAAAAAGTTTTTTCAATTACAGTTGACGTTAATATTACGTTAGTTTCAGGTGGACAGTACAGTGTTGGACATTTCGATAAGTTGCACCTACCTGACACCATATCTAGTTTTATATTATTGACTATCTCCTGTAAGATGTACTTAACATCCTGTCACTATTTTGTAACTGCCAATTTGTGCTCCTCAATCCCTTTACCTTTTTCATGCAACCCCTCCCAACCTGCTTTCTGTCTGGCAGCCATCAGTTTGTTCTCTATATCTGAATTTGTTTCTGTTTTGTTTGTTCAGTTCATTTATTTTGTTCTTTAGATTCCACATGTAAGTGAAATATGTTCATGAGGGATTTTGGCAATGGTTTTCTTCTAATGTCTTTTGTCTGATTTTGGTTTTTTGGTAACGGCCACAATATGGGTTGTGATGTGTTTCTCTTTTGTTGAAAAGATATTGTATAGTATTAGAATTTGCTGGTGAAACTATTTGGGCTTTGGGATTTTTGGGAAAGTTTCAAATGCAATTTATGACATACAGGACTTTGTTTTGAAGGGATTTTGTTCTGATAGTGGAGGTAGACAGGAAAGCTACTGGTGAAGTGTCTGTCCCTCATGCACAGCAGCACCTGTTCCCTTGCTCCAGGTCTCACCATACGGGCACTTCTTAGGGTTCTTTCCTGTTCTTTGCTGTGAGTGCCTCTCGAGGAAGAGCCTCTGAACCTGGGGGTGCTGAGCCACCAATATCTTCAGCCTCAGAGCTTTGACACTGTTCTGCTGTTCATTAGCCTGCCTGCACCTCTTTGCTTTTTTCAAGCTCTCTACAACCCAAGGCAGAAGTCTCTGCTTCTTAAAACACCAACTTAATTACAAGATATACTTCTCAGTTAAGCCAAGTGGTAGGAGAATGTTTATTCTGACTTTTGCATGTAAATGATTCAACCTGCAAGTACATGGTGATGTGACAGTATACAATGTGCTAAATATTTGCCATATAACCATGTTGGTGTTTTTACATGATTTTTAACAGTTTAAAAAATAGTGTATATTTTAAATAAATAAATCAGTGATTTGGGAGCTCCCAGAGTACTCTGAAAACTCACTTGTCTAAAGGATGTATAGTTCGTTTTGTAGGATTTGGGCTTCTATTTCAAGAAAGGAGAGAAAACTGAGCCACTTAAGCCTATCGAAAAACTCTCCTAAAAATATTAGGTAACAGTAGCAGGCTTGTAGAAGGAATTCTGTTATTAGCACATGAACTGTCATAAGCTAATTCGTAGGTAAAGCTTACTACTTGTTAAGCTACAGATTGGAGACTCCTTTGTACTTGTAACCTTTGCTTTTCTACTTACAAAGATTTAAAGGAGCATATTCTTGCAGTGAAAAATTATATATACCTGCAGTGAGGTAAGTCGGCTTTGATTAGCATGTAGGTATGCCATGACTTCTTGTGAAGGGTAGAATTATAAACTTTCTAGAAGAAAATGTAGGTCTCCAAGATGGCGACAGAGTAGAGAGCAGTACTGATGGTGTTCTCGAGTACCGAAGCAGCTGGGGGACAGGATAGGGAGCGTGAGACGGCTTCAGGACCCTAGGGATTGGAACGGACTGCATCTGGACACAGGGGAACAGAGCCCAGAGGCAGAGGAGGCCAGCAGGACAGTAGGTGGGGTGTTCCCGACCGACCGGCCGGTGGGCCGAGGTCGGCTCTGGACAGGGGCGGCTCTGCCCAGAGGGGCGCATTTGACTGGGGCCAGTCCCGGGCTCGCTGGTAACTGGAAGTCTCAACAGAGAAGTGCGGGCAGCGAGGGCGAACGCCGTAGGGAACCCGGAATTGAACTCTTGCAGGGGAGGGACTGTGTGAGGGGCTCACTCCGGCAACGAGGAGAGGAGGCTCCGCGCGCACGCGTGCGGGGCTGGAGGTGGAGGAGAAGAGTCCTGCGGGAGGCCGGAGCGGGGAACCGGGAGGTGCACCGGTGGGGCGGCGAGAGGGCCGAAGGCGGAGCTGCTGGGCCACCGGGGAAGCAGCGGCTGGGGGCCCCTGCGAGGGGGGAGGCCCAGCCCTGCGCAGCCACACGGGCCCCCAGGCTCTGCAGGAAAGTCCGGGCGGCGAGCCGGAGAGCCCGCAAGCCAGGAACTAGTGGCGGGGGATCCGCCATTGCCGGAGACAAAGGCCACGCCGCCCACGCCTGGGAGGGGCTCATCACAGAGGCCGCGTAAAGGACTCAGAGGAGAGCTGATTCGCTTGGGGGCGTGGTGCCCGCCCCGGAAGGGCGGGACAGTGTAGGCGGACCCCGGACAGTGTTGACTGACAGGCCTGGCCTCCTCCCGGAACTGCGGGGGCGGGACCAGTCGTTACAGGGACCAGCGAAATTGCGGGCTGCCCTGCAGAAGTGCTGAGGGCGCGTCCTGGGCCGGAACCTCCGCCAGGAGTGGGAGGGGGCTCCCTGTGGGCTCCAGAACACCGGCAGCCCTAACACCCAGCCAGGCTGCTGAAGGCCCAGCCTACCTGGGGGCGGACACTCAGAATCAGCCCTACTGCGACAATCAGAGGCCCTGCCACGCACCAAGACCCGGCTAGAATATAGACTATAGACTGTAAAGTCCTGACCAAGAAAAAGAGGCAGCATCAGGAAAGGGATTGCTGCCA
>PVIW01001828.1:0-262266 GCA_004026585.1 Noctilio leporinus | reverse complement strand
AACCTCAATTGAGGCTGCTAAACAAATTTGATTATCTTGTCCAAAAAATAGAGATCACACTTTCTTTTCTAAAATGTTTTTAACATTTACTGAAACTAACCGTGCGTTAGTCCAGAAAAAATAATAAACTCCAAAAGTGGGAACAATGTTTTCTTACTGCATAACAAGAATATTTGAAATTAACAACAAAACTGAACACAAAAATCTATCCATTTAGAAACTGCAACTTTTATGTGATTTTATAAGTGAAATCAATAGAAAAACTATGTCATTCTATAAGGCTAAAATCTAAGGTGTACCTTGATTGGTATTCAGAATTTTTCTTTTTTTATTGTTTATTTTTTGTGTTTATTATTTTTAGAGAGGTGGAGAGGGAGAGAGACATTATTGTGTGGTTGCCTTTCACCTGCCTCCAGCCATAGACCTTGCTGGAGACCTGGCTTGCAACCTGGTCATGTGCCCTGGCTGGGAATCGAACCAGTGACTTTTGGGTTGACAGGTCAGTGCTTTATCCACTGTGCCACCAGCCAGGGCTGCCCCCATTTTCTTGTTAGTTCAGTTTGTTCTTTAGATTCCACATATAAGTGAAATCATACAGTATTTGTCTTTCTCTGACTAGCTTATTTCACTTAGATTAATATTTTTCAGGTCCATCCATACTGTTGTAAGGGGTGAATTTTCTTTCTTTTCTCTTCTTTCTTTAATATGGCTGAGTAGAATTCCATTGTTGTGTAAATGTCCTATAGTTAGTTATTCACTCATTTATCGGGCTGTTTCTGTATCTTGGAGATTATAAGTAACTCTGCAAAGAACATAGGGATGCTTATATTCTTTCAAATTAGTGTTTTGGGTTCCTTTGGGTATTTTCCCAGAAGTGGGATAGCTAGACTGAAAAGAAGATCCATGTTTAATTTTTTGAGGTTTCTCCATATTGCTTTCCGTAGTGGCTTCACTAGTCTGCATCTCCATTAATGGTGCAAAAGTGTTCCCCTTTCTCCACATCCTCGACAGCACTTGTTGTTGGTTGATTTAGTGATAGACATTCTGACAGGTATGAGATGGTATCTCATTGTGATTTTAATTTGCATTTCTCTGATTAGTGATATTGAGCATCTTTTCATATGTCTATTGGTCATTTGTATGTCCTCTTTGGATAAGTGTCTACTCAGGTCATTTGCCCTTTTAATTCGGTTGGTTGGTTTGTCTTGGTTTTGAGTTGAATAAGCTCTTTATAATTTTTAGATATTGACCTTTTATCAGATGTATCAGTGAATATGATCTCCTATTCTGTGGATTGTCTTTTTATTTTGTTGATGACTTCCTTTGCTGTACCCTTTTTAGATTGATGTAGTCCTGTTTATTTATTTATTTTCTATTGTTTCCCTTGCCTGGGGAGATATATCCAGGAAAAAATTGCCACAAGCAACATCCAAGATTTTGCTGTCTCTATTTTCTTCCATGATTTTTATGGTTTTGTATCTAATGTATAAGTCTTTGATTCATTTTGAATTTATTCTTGTGTGTGGTATAAGAAGGTGGTTTAGTTTAATTTTTTGGCACATACCTCTCCAATTTCCCCAAAACCATTTATTGACTGAACTGTGCTTATCCCATTGTATGTTTTTGCTTCCTCTGTTGAATATTAATTGACTATAAAGGTGTAGATTTATTTCTTGGCTGGATGTTATTTGGGTTCCTTTCTGGCTCTGGTGCTGTAGCCTGCGGGACCCATTTTGGGATTTTGACCCCATATCTCCCAGGGGGAATCCCCCAACTACTGAAATATCCCTTTGGAACTTCAGCTGCCACCACTCATGGGAGCTCAGTCAGCCCTCTCACATCTCCTCCATTCTCCCTACCAGTCCTGTTGTGGTGACAAGGCTTCTTCCATCTGTTGATGGTTGTAAGACTTCTCTCCAGCTAGTGTTCAGTTGGTTATTCAAGATACTTTCTTTACAAGTTAGCTGAAGTTCCAGATTGATTCTGGAGGAGGGTAGTGTAGCTTCCACTTACTCCTCTGCCATCTTAGATATAACAATTTTTGAATATACCATATAGAATAGTTTATCTGAGCCAAATTGATGATATGTGCTCAAATATTCCAGAAAATAAGAGTTTTGCAGCTTCTTTTATGCACTTGAAATTAAGGACAGAAGAAATGAAGGAAGATTACACTTAGGTGGGAATTGGATTATAAAATAGTATAAAACCAATACAAGTTCTTCCTTCATTCCAAAATTAAGAAATCCTTGAAGATTCATAAAACTAAAGGCAATCCCAGCCCATCAGAAGAGGACATTTCATCTGCCCCTGATAGAAATTTAGGTCCTTGAGTCTTATAAGTCTGAAATTACATGTGTAGATATCAAATTATGAATCTCGTTTGAATTAATTTATCAAGTGTTAAAAAAGAGAAGGATCTTTAGGTCCAATCTCAACAAGAACACCCAGTTACACTGTGTTTACTATAGAAACATCAGTTCATCATTTACTTACAGGGGGTTCAATGGAAAATTCTCCCTTACATCTTCCTTTTATGAACAGCTCTGAGTCTTTGAAGCAACTGCTGTCTTCATCTCATGGAGTTTTGACATTGAAGAGCTTTAGGAAGCAACATCAACAATACAGTTTCAGGGATGAAATTGGTTTTAAAAGAAAAGATAGGCCCATGGATTCCCCAAGGATTGGTCATACAGGGGCAAGCCACACCCCATAGGTAAATAGAAAAAGGGTCAGTGGTTGGAGAATTCCAATCTTTTTTGTTCTCTCACATGGAAATAAAGGGTCTATGAGGTTGAGGGGATGGTGTTACCCCAGAAAGAATGCATTCTGAGATGAGTGGCATTTCCATATTTGAGGATACTTTGGAGCAGGTCAGTGTGGATCAAGGTTACTCACACCTTGTTCTAAGGAGAATGGGATTTTTATCCTGTTTATAACTGCTTTGCTCTACCACTGATACTCTAGATGGCCTTATGTGTAACCTCCCTTGCTGACACACTGACCTCACTGAGCACTAGAAAATTGAGTGGTGAAAGAAGAGATAGCTCTCTCATTAATCCTATGACCTTCTCAGGCAACTCCCACTCATCCTAAACTGGTTGTGGACTTTGAGAGCATGTCCCACCTACATTTCTCACTTTGTAAGGAAGAGCTCCCTGATAGGAAAGTGGGATTTGATGGACATCTCTCCTTCTCTTAACAAGTTCCTGAGAGGACCTGCTAGAGGGGGAGCTAGTTTAAATTACATCTGATCTATTCACCTCCAGGATGAGAGTTCATGACTGGGGAGCAGGAAAGCTGATGCATGGATGGCTATCTATGTGTACTATTTGAGGGTCACTGGGAAAACCCATGTGCAAATTTTCTCATCCCTTAAACGAACTATCTAACTCTCTCTCTCTCTCTCTCTCTCTCTCTCTCTCTCTCTCTCACGCACATACACACACACACACACACACTTTTTATTGTAAAGGCACATAACCAGTACATCATAAGAATTAGGAATAATGGTTCTAATCAGAAAGCCTACGTTTGATTTTCACTTTATCATTAGACATGTAATCTTGGTCAAGTTACTTAATCTCTTTGTATCCTACCACCTTCATCTGAATATGGAATTAGTAATCATATTTATGTTTGACAAAGATAAAGCTATGTGCTCACCAAAACCCATTTTTCTATTTCTTCTTCTAGGGTGCATAGAAGCTTCATCTTCTAGCCCACTTGGGGTTAGGCAGAGCCATGTGACTAGTTCTGGAGATGGAGTAAATGTGACCTATGCCATTTTGGGCTGATATAGTGAACAGCTCTTTCCAATTCTCTCTGCTCCTCTATCCCTGGCTGCCGCCACTAAGGAGATACTGAGATTGTCAGAGCACCCAGGATTGCTGAGTCACAGGGAAGGCAGTAACTCTAATGAGCTGCCTGGTCATGCAACAGGTTTTGTGTGAAAGAGAAATAAGTTCCTATTATATTAAGCCACTGAAATTTGGGAGTTACTGCAGCAGAGACTACTTGGTACTGAGTAATACACTACTTCAAAGTGTTACTGAGAAGAGTAAATACTTAGACTAGTAACCGTAGTGAGCACCAAGAATATGCTCTTGTAAAAAGAGCTGTTGTTTGGTCCTCTCTGGGAGCTCTGAGGCTGCCCCAGATGACCTAGTCACTCAGTCTCTTCCCCCTGCTTTCTTGGCATGGTACCTCTACTTCCCTTTAGAATCTGCTCTATTGTCTTTATGCATTTAGGTCTTGGGCTCTCTTACTGGGCTGTGAGTTGTTGGAGAGTAGGAACCATGTATTTAGATAACTCCCTCCATACCTGGTAAGAAGCCTGACCTAGTATAAGCTCAAGAAAATGGCTGAACAGATCAACAAAACCCATCCTCCCATGAAAAAGGCATAAACATCTTAATAGGAATGGGTCCACTTGTCTTTCCTTCTCTCTTATTCTCTTCTCATTCTTCTCTTTACACATTCATGAGTGCCTTTGAGGGTCAGACACTGGTCAAATTTGAAACAGAGGTAGCCAAAGACATCATGTGAGGAGCCAATGGGCAATTAAATACTGTGTAGTCTAAAGCAAGCAGGGTATTGTGGGGAAGGGCACAGGCAGAAGGAGCAGAGGTCACCAAGCAGGGTTTACAGATGAGGTAAGACCAAGAAGAGGTGGGCAGGGTGAGGAAAATGTAGTCCCATTGGGGAGGCGGGGTCTGCTATTCCAGCCAAGGGGAACAGCATGTGCAAAGGCACAAGGCAAACACAGAGTGCCTGTGAGACAGCACATGTTTGGAAGTAGTTGTAACCCTGACATAAATATGAGAAAGGCCAGGAATAAAGCTGAAGAGTTGCTCACCAATGGCTTCTATTGTCAGGAAAAGAAGTTTGGCTTTCATCCCCCTGATGAAGATTCTCAGTGGGCCAGGCACCTTCCTGGATCTGCTTTTGTGAGAAAGTTCCTTTGTCAACAGAGTGGAGGAGAATAGTAATGAAGCATCACAGGAGTTCAAGGGAGAAACAGGGCAGAGGAGTGTGAATTAGAAAGAAGCATTGATTTGAGAAAGATTGAGGAAGCGGAATTCACAGGTGATGGAGGAGATGGAGACAGAAGAAGAGGTGAGATCTCAGCTGAATTTTACAATTCTCACTTCAACAGTTGGGTAGTGACAGCACCATGACTGACGTAGAAAATATAACAGTTCAGTGGATGTAGGTGTGTGTGGTCTCTTTGGTGTATAGGGTCAATATTGAGTTTAGTTTGGGGATTATAACAAAAAGCCCAGTGGAATATAAAGACAAAGAAAACTAGGTCTCTGAAGACCTATGCTATTTGATGAAGGGTAGGGAGAAGCCCCAAAGGTGAGCAGCACAACTTGCCTGGAGTTGGTTGTATTTTCATGGGTATTCCTGGTAACAGAGAGTTCTGTTCTCTTTATGCATTGCCCTTCTGGGACTGCCTTTGCTAAATCTCCTTAAAGAAGCCCCATCCTACCAACACATTTTAAAAAAAGAATTTGTTTTCTGAATGAATTTTAGGATGAAGATCAGCTATCATTTTCTTCTTAATCCAAGGCAGGGAAGAAGAAAAAGTTATGTTCATTATTTTTTCCAGTCACTGGTTTTTAATACACTGGTGAAAACTGCCTACTGTGGAAAAACATATTTTCTTTTCCAGACTGGGGCAATTAACTGAAAGTACCTCGGTCTAGGCTCAGAATAGTCTCACCAACCTGAAATTTTTATTTTAGCTCTTAAGAGGAATATCATAAGCATTAGAACTAGCATTTAAATTCCATAATTGAAAGAACCCTATCATAAATTTTTATGTTAGTGAATAACCACCCCATTTATTTGTTTCTAAGCCTGGATTTTATTATGGGGTTTTAAAACCACCGTTTGCCATTTGCTCTGAGTGAAAGGGGATATGTCAAATTCAGAGCACACAGCAACATATGGACTCTTTTTACTCCTGAGTGATTATTGTCTGAAGACACATATTTGATATACCTCTCCTCTCAGCTTCAAACAGTAGTAACCTGTCATGGCTGACTCGTGTTTCTTCAGTTAAGCACATCTAACTCTCATAACATTTTTTTCCTCCTATGATTCATTTGGGCATCAAATTAAGTGCTCCAGCCAACATTTGATATGGTGTGTGTGTCTCTTCTTCTTTCCCTCTGCTCCATCCACTAATCAGCTCAGGTCTTGAGCAGTAGTGTTTGAGCTTTTTGTTCAAGTACCTTAAAATGATTTTGAAAAATTATAGGTGTTGCTGGCCCACTTTTAGGTTGACAGCTAAACTTTTCACAATTACTATAAGTAATTACACAAAAAAATGTAAATCTCCAGTCTACGATAAATGTTGACCCTGAAAAATTACCTTGTTGCAGTTCTCTAAATATATCTAATAGAATCTAAATATTATAGCTGATACCTATTAACATCCATTAAAATTACAGGAACAGTTTTTTAAAGTTGGAGTTTAATTTGAGATCATATTTTTATCCCATTTTTTCCCCAAATAGCATCCCAGTGTATTTTTGGTTAGAAAGTTTCTAATTGGTAGCTCTCTCTTTATGTCTCTGCAAGAAATAAATAAACATACTCAAATATAACTTTAAAAATACTTTTATTTTTTCATAGCTATCAATAGTTATTATGTACTCCATAAAATGACAAATGTATTACATATTCTCTCACTAATTATTAAATTTAGAAGTAAAAACATATTGGAACTATGTCTTTTGATGAGATAGATGGGAAGGAAGGGAATGGGTTTGGGTTGGGGACCTTCCTAAAAAGAAGCTTCACTTACCTCAATATTTAAATAATTCTGTGTTTGATGCACTGAATTTTTAGCCCTTTGGGTAATGAACATCCAGTAAAACTTAATGAGAGGGTGACTGTGAAAGGAGAGAGGAAAAGGAGGACTAAGGAAAATTCAGGTGTTGTCCTGAGCAGTTTTAGGAGAAAGGGTACATGTGGAAGTTGAAAATCTGGAAACACATCCTTTCTAGCTGTTTTCATGTACCCCCAAGGCTACACAACCCCAGCTATTTTTGCAAATAGGTGGCATGGCTTTTGCCTTCATTGTTCTAAGGAAACCTGTCTTGAAATGTAAGTTTCAGTTTGAATGTACTGAACATTCAGGTTGGGTTGGCATGGGACATTTTTTTCCCTAAAAATTCATTCACGATACATTTTCTATTGAACTATCGTATATACAAATGACTATGATTATTTGTTGAACAAACACATGTTTTTGCATCTGTTACCCCAAATGAACTCTGGTTTGCTCCATGACCAAGGGAAAAAAGCAAGTTTTTGAAGATTCCATTCATGATTCTGGTCTTGGTGCAGCAAAAATGTTTGCTAGATGAGTTGCTGAGGCTGATGTATACAAGCTTAACTTGACATACTTCAAATATGTGTTACTTTATGCCACTCTACTAGTTTATTTCAGAGAAAAAGACAAAGGCAAAATAATAAATATAAAATTTTTAGTAAAATGTTGACAACCTATTCTCCAATGGTATTAACTTATAATCAGATAACCATTTTGCATAAAATTCATTATGAATCATAAAACATTATGCAGATTCTGTATACATTGGATATACTAACAGCTTTTAAAAGCTACCCCGTTGATTCTTTTCCAATCTATTATGTTTTCTAAAACTGCCCTTCCCTCCCATTGTATATTAAAATAGGACATATTTTTTTTCCTGAGAATCTCACTGGCTTTTCGAGTTATTAATATTAACCATTTGTCTGCCAAATAATGAACCATTTGCATTTGCTATCAGAGTGGTAAAAAGTTAGAATGTATTATCCAAAATACAGTTTTCCTAAACTAAAAGTCATATCAAGGTTGTATAGACTGAAAAGCAAACCTTACTGGAATACTTGCTTTTTTACCCTTCAGCACAGAAAGCATTTTTCCAGCAGCTACCTCTACTATTCAAGTTCACCCACAATTATGAGTAAAATGAACTTGGTTTCAAGGTCAATTGATCCATCGTCTAGGTTTTAAAATGAAAGGCTCCTTTCTTTTCTTTCTTGATAGAATCAAAGAGCTGGAAAAGATTCAGAGAGAGTGGGGGAGGAGGAAGGAGAGAGGGAGACATAGATGATAGTGGCATAAAACTTAGGTTAAGCATGTGGGTGTTTTCAACTAATGCACACTTTTTGGCTGCTGCTGTATTATATTTCCTCCCACTGGGGAAAATTATCTTGAGGTGGAGTTGTGTGGTTTGGCACAGCTGATTTGTTACAAGTCTGAAATTAAATATACCCAATGTGTTTAGTTCCATATTGGAATCCCCCAAAAATGTGGAAATGGGAATGCCAAGTAGTCTGTAGGATTAAGTAAAGATTCAGATACATAATTAAATTTTGGCTTCTTGCATTCTTCTTTGGATTATGTTGGGCTGGGACTATTAAAGTTTTTGTTACTTTTGTTTTTTAATCTTTATACTGTAGCAGTTTCTCCAGGGTCTTGGTGGGATTCTTGCCACTTTGCTCATAGCCACATCTCAAAGCAAGGGTGTACTTTTTTTTTTTTTTTTTTGTCTGTCTGTATGAACTTTCCACAGGATGAAGTGCAAATCTAGTGGGAAAACCTCACTTGGGATTTGGACACCAGGACTGTCAGCTCTGTCTCGAGCAAGCTAGCTAACCTTCAGCGAGTCACTTCATACCTGCGGTCCTCAACATCTTCATCTTTAAAATGACCTTAGATGATCATTGAAGGCCTTGTCATAAACTTTAAAGATTCTTTGAGGAAAGAACTGGCAAAATATTTGGTTTGGTTTCAAAGTTGAAGTAACATTTCTAAAATTTTAATATTCTGATACACATGCCTTTGACATAAATGCTGCTAACATGCTCTTGTGTATCCCTGACAAAAGATGTTTGTGATGTGTAATGGGTAACCAGAATCTCAACATGTGGCTTCTAAGGTGGCCATTGCAAAGTGCCACCCACTGGAAGGCCTAAACAACAGGAATGGACTGCCTCACAGCTCTGGAGGCTGGAAGTCTGAGATCAAGTCTCAGGAGCATTGTTACCTTCCTGGGCTGTGAGAAAGACCCTGTTCCATGCTGCTCTCTGGTTGTTTGCTGGCAATCTTTGGTGTCCATTGGCTGTAGAAGCATCACACCTAATAGTGTTATCCGTATGTGTGTGTGTGTGTGTGTGCACGAATGCCTTAAAATTTGCCCTCTTTGTAAAGACACCAGTGACTCTGAAACCAATTTGACTTCATCATAACTAATACATTACAGGAACCCTGATTACAAATAAGGTCACATTCTGAGGTTCTGAGGTTCTGAGGGGTAGGGCTTGAACATATCGGAGGGGACACAATTCAACCCATAATATAGGAGACCCCAAATCTGAGTAGCATGATGCAACCTCAACTTCATACCACACTTTGTCCAGCATCTCCATGCTGTATACACTTCCCACCAGTTAGTCACTTGATAGTCACTTAACAGGTGATTGGCTGTCATGATATTGGGGTCCCTGGGTTCAAGTAACCCTAACTGTATGTAATAATGTCTCATTCACCTCACTCCATCTCATCAAGCAGGCATTTTATCCTCTCACAGTATTATAAGAAGGGTGAGTGTGGTGAGATATTTAGAAAGAGGAGACCACATACATGTAACTTATTATATCATATTGTTATAATTGTTTTATTTTACTAATAATTATGGTGGTTTATCTCTTACCATCCTAAAAATCTTAGGTTTCAGATATGATAGAACATTTAAGTTACTTGGACCACACTTTGTGAACAATTTTGTGATGGTGTGAAGTGTGTTACTTTCACCCTCAATCCCCCCTCACTCCCTGCAACCCCCAAATCATACCTGCAAAAAAGAATCAGAGTTTGTAGCCTCTCCTTCCTTTCTTCAATACCAGCTAGTCTTCCTGAAGGACAAAAGCAGCTCAGACAATCAACCATCAACTCACCCATTTATACACCATCCAACCCACCACAAATCAACAGAACTCCTGCCTCCGTCTCAAAAGCATTGCCTCCAATTTTAAAACTGAAGATGCCTCTAAATGCATTTAACTATCAAGAAATAAGAATGACATCCAATATGCCTAGAATTCAAGGAGGATGTAGAACAAACTTCGACTCTTAATGAACTTCCAGTCTTGTTAGGGGAGACCAGAGTTAGACCTTTTCAAAAAATTAACAAGCCTATGCAGTGTGATAGACTCAACTAAAAACCTTGGCAGACTTCCTACTCAAGAATGAAACTTCACATGCTCCCTGCCATGACATTTCCATTTCCAGGTACCATTTCTGAGCTTTTCTTAATTTTGTCCAATTTCAGCACTGCAGCAGCAGTTGGCTTTCATTCTGGCATGGTATTTCTCTATCTACTTTATCAGTGTATGAATAATGAAAACCCCATGCCACTCTCCTGGGCATGCACCTATCCTAGCCCTCCAAAGCTGGTATGTGGTATTATATTAAATATAAATATAAATGTAAGTATAAATATAATATTAATGGCACATTTTATGTCTTGAATTGGATGTCATGACTCTGCAGACTTGATATATATGATTTTGCTGTTATTAATTTGTTACTTTTCTTAATAACTATTATGGAATGAGTGAATGAATGAATGAGTAGAGTGAGTGAGTAAATGAACCAATCCTGTGCTAGACTAATGGGCAGATAAGGAAGAAGCATTGCTATGAAAAAGAGCCACGGAACAAAGAATTAAAGAATACTATTGAAGCTATTATGAAGATTTTTTTTGTAATTCTAGAACTCAAAAGAGCTTGTCTCAGCTACAGCCTACAATGAAATGACAAATTTAAGCAAAAGTTTTGTGAAAATGGGACTCAGGTGCTGTACCCCTTTATACTATTAGAGCAATCTCATACTCTTGGGGTTGTAGATATGATAAGAACATAAACAGAATAATTTGAAGAAGTTAAACTATTTTTATTTTTTTGCTTCCATAATCCTTACCTTGAAAGTTGTCTTCAAAATTGCTCAGGATTCTTCTATATCATAATATTTCTGATTGAAAATAGACAAATCCTTTTGTCAATGTAAGAAACAATGTTAAGTTAGGAACCAAACTTAACAGCAATAAGATTTCTGAACTACAGAAAAAACTCTTATTTTAGTCTATTCTCTCCAAAATAAACAAACAAACAAACAAAAATGCCCCTTAGCATTTTAGCTACTTAGTAAAAAGAGTATCTTTTGTCATATGGTTCAACTTCCCATTTAGAAACAAAGCATCTATGAAATTAAATTCCCTAGGGAAAAGTTTTAAGAAAAAGAACAGCAAAACAGCTTCTCACAGGCCAAATCCTGAAGATATCTATCTATATCTATGTCTATACATCTAATCTATCTATATTTATAGGTATATCCATCTGCTGGGGATAATGCCTCTGGTCAGTGCTCTCAGTGCCAACAGTAGAGATTTCAGGGATGGTTCTTCGCATAGCAGCCTCAACTATCCTACTGCATTCCTTCTCAGCAGAGCGAGAGAAGCTCCTACCTCTGAGAAAGTGGATCTCTGCCCATGTAAGGCGAAGGTGGTAGCTTGTGTTTGCAAATAGTGTGGAGGAGAGGCAGAAACAACCTAGAATCTTACCTGGTTTGTCTGCCAGGTGTGTTTTTTCCACAGAAATCCTATCTAATTAGAGTCACCATTTCTGTGGACATATGGGAGGAGCACACCTTTCTTTGAACAACCTTCCAGGTTAAATCTATTCCATAGTTATCCCTTTAGTACCTGCTAATTCAGGGGGACTTTCCATGTTCCAACTATGCTCCACACATGAGCACAGCACTAAGGAGACAAAGTGCTGAAGACACGGCCTTTGCCAGCCTGGTGGCCCTGCCTCAGTGAAACGATGAATGAGTGAGTAAACAGCTGCAGGGTAAGAGACAGGGCAGGAGACACCCAGTGATCCAGAGGCGGGATTCTTAGTCATACCTTCTTTGTATTTTGCAAACAAAAGCTGGCTTTCCTTTGCATCACTCCCCAGTCTCCCCACATCCTTCAGTTTCACTCTTTTCCTGTTTTATTTCACCCTCAGGAAGGGGAAGCCGTGCAGTTGACCCACGGGCTGCACCAGGGGATCATTTCCTTCCCAATAAAGGAAAGAAGGCTTTCGAAGTTCCCACCTCATGGGGCTGCGTAAGGAGCAAATGAGGTAATTTTGGGGAGAGAACTTTTCAAAGCACTATGTTCAAAATCAACCCCAGGTTTCCACTGTGAACCACCATCTAGACAAGTTTATTATCTTCCAACAGAAACGTTGGGAAATCCTATTAAAGAGGTGGGCATTTGCCTCCTGGGAATTTGAGTGTGTGGGCAGGGTGAAGCCAAAGGGCGAAGGGAGGATGTCCTCTTACATTCATTTCCTGTATAAGCCTTACTTTGTTTTGGAAACAAGTTCTCTCTATGTTTAAAAGGCTCTCCCTAGTGGCTTGGGATGAAGACTTCAGTGCACAACTGCTTTCTTTAACATCCCTAATGGATCGCCATTGAACCCCCCTCCTTTAGCTCTGTGGCCCCTGGGGAGCCCTTGCCTCCACATTGCTCTGTGGCACCCTGCGCTCACACTGAGGGTTGTCTCTGGGCCCTAGGCGCCTCCCTGGGAGGCCAAGGGGAAGGAGGGCTAACAGGAGGGAGCCAGGCCAAAGGAGTTCCTGAAGCCTGACGCTATTAATTAAAATATTCACCCCAGCTGAATTTTGCCTGAATGCATTTTCTCCAAAAACGTTTGCGGAAGTGTAATGACTACCTTAGGATCTGCCCAAGGCTTAGAGCTAATCTTCTGGAGTCCGTTTCTGAACAGATGCTAAGCTTTTTAAATGTTCATCTAGTTTTTACATAACAGTGATCTTGGGGCAGGGAAGTTAGAATCGGGACCAAAGGCCTCAAGCTCCACCCCTCCGCCTCTTCTTCCTGGGTGGACCACTGTCGATGTGGATGTGACTTGCACTGACCACCCATCCCCCAAACCTTCGTTTCCTCACTTCCAATTTCCTGTAGCTGAGACAAAACCTGGCCTGAACCAGATTCCACAGCCATACTGATGGAAAAGTGGCCAACAGTGCCACTAATATCTTTAAAATAAACCTGCATTATGCTTTCGGGACCAATTGGCGACTCACCCAACCATCCCCACCCTTGCAATTCCCAGGACAGCTCCCGGAGGTCCCAAAAGGAAATCGCTATTTGGCAAGCGGGGCGTAGATGAGCGAGTCCCCATTCAGCCTGCTGGCATCGGGGTCAGAAGCCAAGGAGCACCCTATTCCCTCTCCCCCACGCACTCAACCCCTCACACATACTTTATATATATTTTTTATTTTTTAAAAGATTTTATTTATTATTTTTAGAGAGAGAGGAAGGGAGAGATGCAGAGAAGGAGAGAGACATCGACGTGTGGTTGTCTTTCACCTGCCTCCCGCTACAGATCTGCAATCCGGTTATGTGCCCTGGCTGGGAATCAAATCAGCAATCTTTGGGTTTGCAGGCTGGCACCTTATCCACTGTGCTACCAGCCAGGGCCCTCCTCACATATATTTTTAATACAAACATTCCACCCAGACCCCATTAGGACATCTCATTCTCTGAGGTTGCCAGCTCTCACTTCTTAAGTGTGTACTTCTGCTTTAATAAAACTATGGTGCTTTGTAAAATCTTCTCTTTCTTAAATCCATTATTGTGCAGGGACAAGAACCTGGATTTGGTATTGGGTCAAAGCCTCTCTTGGCATTCCAGATCACTGCCAGCATCCGCCTCAAAGTTGTTAAACTTTCCGGGCACCTCTTTTTTCCAGAGGTGGGATCTTCCTCTTCTGAAGCTGGTTGCTATGCAGCGAGGACAGTAAGATTCCTCCTACATTGGCAGTTTAGAGTTTAGCATGTATTTTTCTCAGAAGGGATTCAAGCTATGACTCTTGAATCTTGGGATCTTTTGAAAATTGAAGCTAACCCACAGCTTGATACAATAAGAGGTAGTTCAATTCTTTTATAGCCACACTCAGAAAGCACTATGCCATTTGCATTATTCATTCCCAGAAAAAATAGTTTTTTACCTGATAGATTAAATTTATTTTCGCATTGGAAGCAAATCTCACCGCCAAATTTTCAGTACCTTTGTTTGGTGGACGTATAAACCTTCTTATAATCAAATTAAGCTTAACTTTCTTTAGGTGGGAAGGAACATGGAGTAAGTTACTTGTACTCATAGTTTGAGGTCTGCATTTATGGAACTTAAAGTGTCTTCCTACCTGATTTCTTTTTTCCCTTCCTTCTTTCCTTCATCCTTCTTTTTAAAGAACAAGATCAAATTGAACAATCTATTTCTGCTTGGGCACAGGGCTTGAGCACCTTAAACTCTGTGGGATGGTTAACACCTTGTTTTTGTTCAGCTATATGAGGTCTGTCCCAAAAGTATTGGCAGTGCAAACTCTTTTAATTATATTGACATTGGCTCATTACTTTCAGGACAGACTTCATAGAAATTGCTGAGAGAGCAGTCTTCTAATTTCTTTAGGCGACTTTTAGCCAGAGCTGCCCACTGTTGGAGCATGTGGACTCCTTTGAAAGGTAAAATTATAAATTTGCATCCATCCAATATTATAAAGCTTTACTCTTACTAGGCTTTGATGGGAAAATTCATGTGTAAACATGGATTCTATGACACCCTAGTCATAATTTATTTGGTCTTTGGTTGGGAAATCTGGGGTAGGAAACAGGAAAACTGAGTGCCTAATGGTTTAACTGACTGGATCGGTCACCAGAAAGGATTTCAAAGGAGGTCCCATCTCACTCCTTCCTGACCTGAAAGATACACACCCTCCCAAGAACAGATGAACTTGGGCTTCTTTCCCAGCCTGAAATTTCCCTTTGAAAGCCCCTGAGCCCTGCAGCCAGTGGGTGGCATTGTTGTAAGATGCGCCTAATAGGCATGTAAATAATTCATGTCCGGAGTGGGTGGCCCCTGAAGGCCTTTTGCAGAAGATGTGCGATTGTTTTAAAGCTTCATAAAGGAGCCTCGCAGAGCTCTCGGGAGACCTATCAGCAGTTTACTTTTCCAGCCCTCCGCCAGCCGAGTCCACATTACCCAAGGTGAAGCTGAGGTTAGGCTGCGCTGGTGCACTTCTCAGCAGCAGGGGAAGTGATCGGTTTTTCACATGTCGGCCTCCCTGTGGCCTATTGGAAGGCTCTTTGTGGTCATTGGAGCCAGTGAGAGAGGGGAGCATTGGCCACATCCTGCAAGGGTGAGCTTGGAGGTGAAGGGAACATGGCAAGTGACTCTCCCCCTACATGTCTGAAGATTCCTCACATCTGACCCTTGGACAGGCTGTCTTCTTCCTCTGGTGGTATTCATTAAAGGTCACTGAGTTTTCCCTCTGCGGTTGGGCCCACCTACGTGGGACTCGAGGCAAACGCGCCCTACAGGAATACTGGAGAGTGGATAAGTGGGGAATGTATTTGGAAACTGGCTCCCTGGCTGTGTCAATTCTCAGCGCTCAGAAAGATCAGCACAATTCCTTTGCAAGCGGACCCTGTGCCAGATGTGAGGGCCACCCTTGTCCTGAGAAAGGAGCCCGGTCATCCAGGCCTGAGGGTGTGGCTATCAAAGCTGAACAAAGCCGGGGCACTGGCAGGAGCAGACCCTGCCTGCAACTCTCAGGGTGGCGTGCACAGCCCCAAGTGTCCCTCATTATGTAAAACCCGCCTTTGCCATCACTAACCCCAGCTTCCTGTTTTGAAGCAGCAACATAATGGAGCCTCTGTAGTTCATGTGTTTGCCTAAGGAATATAATTCTGCTGTGTGGCTCCCAGAGTGGAAAGATAAAATTCAGACGGTCAGGAACTGTCAGTTTTTTTTTCCAGGCCACAGGAAGTGGGACTGAAAACAACACACGTGTTTCCAGTTAGGTTTAAGCCTAATTGTAATTAAATGATCAGAAAAACTTTACAGGCAAACGTGGACCTGGAATGGCAGGAGCCTCCCCTGCTCTATCAGGTAAAGGAGGGACCTCCCAGGAGCTGAGCTTTGGCTAACTTTGAACCTAAGAGTGAATTTTTCTGAGGCATCAACTTCGGCAGGTCAGCTAGGAGCCAGCTTTTGCTAAGTGGGAAATGGAGCATTTCGGGAGAAGAAACAAATTAGCTTTGGCACTACAACTTGACTTTAGAAACTCAGGCCGTAGAAAAATTCCCAGCAAATGGTCCAATGATTACAGAAAAGAATGGAATGGAGGAAAAGCAAAGCCTTGGAAATGCCAAGCTAACAGTTTGGCCCAAGACAATAGACAACTTCATAGTCACAACATCCCTATCAATATAGTCCCCAAATCTTTCTATCCCCTTTATGTACATGCTTGCTCTTAATCTTGTGAGGATAAGATTGGCTTGAAAGGACACTTGAGAATGCTCAGTGGCAACTACAGGTGGTATTTGAAGCTGAGATACTTAACCAATGAGCACTTCATGCCTGAAGGGAGAAGGAGGAGATAGATTACCACTCTGAATCTTTATGAAACTACAATTCTTGTGCGTTCAGAAACAGAGCATTTACAGCAGGCACCACAAGAGATACCAAGAATCTTTATAATGGCTGGTCTTTGGGAAATAGCAGGAGCTGAGTCAAGAAGTGCAGAAGAAGGTCCCTGGCTCTGTGATGTTCAGTCTCAGCATTTGCTGCTGCCCTTAGTAGGCCAGTGAGGAGAATATTTGTCTGTCAAGGCACATGTAGGATCACATAGCAGAGGAGTTTTAACTCTCATTCCTCAATGAGCGCCAACCATTTTAGTGGTCTGTCCATGATATGAGCCTAAAGAGCCCATTTGTCACCCAGACAGGCTGGTACCAACAGGTAGAAGCCTGTAGACTCACCTCCTGCCTCTGCAGCTCTCTTCCACCATGGTGGACAACAGGACACATGAGAAAATGACCGAGGCTGGACATTTACTGCCCGTGTGAGGTAGGGCAAGTCACTTAACATGAATACACTCTCTTAGTTCCAGTTTACTCATCTGTAGCAGGGCCATTTCTCTTTGGTATACAAAGTATGAATTTGGCATTCTTATTAGAAATATGAAAATTGATGATAAAATCTCAGATAACAAAGGAAAAGAAAAAAGTATTTTTTTTTTCCTAAGCAGAGAACTGACTTTGCCTTTTGATGTCCTCATAGGCATTATCTTAATTTAGAGGATGGCATGCAAATAGAGTATATATATTTTTGAAATTACAAAATCGTAAAACCATGATTATAATTTAGTCAAATTTTTTAATTTTACAGAAATTTTGCTTGAGAGATTTTGCCTTGTCCAGAGTCATGTGTCTAGTAAGGAGCAAAACCAACATTAGAACTCAGGCCTCCAGACTCTTAGCTCAGTGACTATACTCCTTCTCTGAAGATGTGATTGCATGGTAGTTGTAACCTGAAATATAAAGAAAGAAACTATTCTGATAACAGTGAAACTAATTCCAGTTTTAGAAGTCCGTATATTGTTGTGTCCATACTCTGTCACAATAACTCCTCTTTTCATTCCTGTTTGTCTCCTTAGGAGCATGTGTTCCTTCTATAAAAACCACTGTAGGAAGGCTAGAACCATTCTGCAACCTTCAACTATTAATCCATATGCAGTCGCAATAATTCAAATAAATGCATTTAACAACTTGTTCTGTGCTGACTTCATGGTGCTACTTTCAGTAATTTATAACCTGGTTGGGAACTTGAATTCTGCAAATAACTTTTCCAAAGCAGATTCTAATTAGTGTCATCACAGAGGTTGGAACTGAATGCGTTGAGAGGTTCAGAGAGAGGAGGAAACATGTTTTTGGAGATGGGGATAGGGATGGAATCAAAAGACGGTTCACAAAAGAGAGTGTCTATGATATGACCTTGTGGGACGGTTAGGATTTCAGCAGTTGGAGATGAAAGGAGGGGGCTTTTTATGCAGGAGGGGGCATAAGATGGATGATACCACCTGCCATTACAGACTTTCAAAGTTGAGGTCTCATACTCTTCGCATGCTGTACGTAGGCAGTCCCTAAAATGTGTTGATTGATTGATATTCTGTACACTCATTTCTACATTTGGTATGCAAAAGCTCACAAGTACTCTGAGTGCCGGTTAAGATCAGGCTGTGGAGCATGAAAGTGATGTTCGCAAAGGCCTTTGCAGTTGTGCTCGTCCTCTGCCATGTACTTAAATGTCTGACCCAGAGATATTTATCTTTTCCTTCCTTCTCAGAACACACTTAACTGTGACCCACATCAGCTGTAGCTTTCGAATGATGGCGGTGTCCCATTTGCTGAGCAAAATCTCAACCCAAGTCCTGGAGATTTCAGCGGGATCCCCCTCTAGGCTGGAGCCTCCAATGCCCAGCTCCTACGGATGGCTGCAGACCACTCAGGTTTGAGCAAAGTGCTCATGGAAGCAGGCTGAGTGTTTCCCTGGTTCTGGGACAATGGAACACCCAGGTCAGTTTGCCTAACGTGCATGTGCTGTGCTTGTGGCAGCTTCCTCTCCTGGTCTTTCCCCAGGAGCCTGCCTAGCAACCCATTAGGCAAGTTTGCTCAGCCAGAGAGTCTGACCCTTCCTAGAGAAGAATTGGCAACTGATATTCTTTCCTTGAAATGGCCAGCACTCTGGTCTGAGAAGCTGGAGTGCAGCCATTGCCCAGACTGAGGGTTTACAACCTCGGTAAGCAATTGCTCGGTAAGCAATTTTTTTGGCCGGTCCCATCACTTGTGATTATGCTGCAAGTAAAGAGCTGCAGCAAAGGAACACTTTAGCTTAAAATTCCCTTAGCAAATAAATTAGAAAGGATTCAACATTTTCCTATAGTAATGCCACATTCATCCCATCATACAACACTATGATTTCTGGGTTATCACTCCACCTCTACCCTGGCAAATGCGGGCCCTCAAGAATGAGGCAGCTGGTGAGTTCATTGGCCAGGCAGTTCCCTGTGGAATAATTGGCTGAGATGCTGTCTTGGTGTCTGTACAAATGAGCATAGGTACTGATGTTCTGAGCACAGGTTGGGGAGCCATTTGTGTAGTTTGCAGAGATTTTACTGGTGTCAATGATTCTGCTAAATTGTGGCCCCCAAAGGATATGCTTAACCAGTACCTTGGGATGTATTCCTATTTAGAGTTAGGGTCTTTGCAGATGTAACTAAGGTAAGGACCTGGATATAGGATCATGCTGAATTTGGGGAAACTTTAAACCTAATAAAAACTGTCCTTATATGTAACGGAAGAGGAGCAGGTGAGTTCTGTCAATGACTTCCACTAAACATCCTTCAAATCTGGTCAGACATATGTTGAGCTAGGGTTAGACATAGTGGCCTCATTCACTTACTCAACCATTAGTTTTAAACCCTGTGCTTGGTGCCAAGGATACAACAAGGAAAGAGATGCATCTCCTGCCTTTCAGAGTTCACAGTCTAGGTTTTGTGTACTATCATCAGTGGCCAAAATTTTGAACGACAGGGAATACAGAATATGAAGGATAGGATTTCAATTATAGATGACAATCAAAACCCTCATAGAGATAATATGAGTGGATCTCTGAAGCCTTTGCCTACTGGAATTTTTGTAGTTGATTCTGTCCTTACCAGAGTAATCACACGGCCTTAAGTGTTTGCAGGTGCTGCTCTTTCCGCTAGGATGTAGCCAGTCAGCTGTGAAGAACCTGGGTTGGGAGTTAGAAAATCTGCCCTGGCCACTGTCTTATCAACAAGGCAGAGATACTTCTGGTGCCTTCGTTTCTATAATCTGTAAGAACAGATCATAACATGTCGCCTCTTCCCTCTTTATTGAAGCTCTATGTTAAGTGAGTCAAAAGATGGCTTCTTATGAGGGAAGTGTATTCATTTCCTGGGGTTGCTGTAACAAAGCATGAGTAGCCATAGCAAACTTAGTTCAGGTCCAGCTGCGCTACCTTCCTTCCCTGCAGAGGTGATTGGTGGTTCTTAACGAGAAATTTTAGATTGTTTTTGGCCCTAAGTAAACTACATTTTTTTTTTTATTACTGACCTGAAAGGTTCTAGGTTAAAAAATATACATAGGCTTAAAGATTTTAAGAATGAAAAGGCAAACAATTGCAAATGACAACACAGTTGTGAATCTATTAACTCCATTTTTTTTTTTTTTTTTTTGCAGTATCCTGTTTTGAATGTTGATGATCGCTTGGGAGACTTTCACTTCAGAACTATACAGATGTTTCCCAAACTTCCCCTGTATATACAGATAGTAATGATATTCCCAGGACCCACTGGGGTGAAGAAAGCACCTGCAGCCAGAGCCCAGAGGAAAGAGCAGCACCTCAGCACATGTGGGGCTCACTTGAGGGGGCCCCGAGTTGTTGTACTGTCATGGACAGTCATGCCGCATGGGCCAGCACCATTGTGGATTTTCCCTTGGCTTAGGCAGATGGATTTGCAGGATTTGCAGTGACCCAAAAAACAGAGATTGCCTTACCATGTCCTAATAAAACTGCATCCCCAATAGGTAGTCCTTTTAAGATTTTCCCAGTTTTTAATCTTATAAAACAAGTCAGAAGTCAGTTAAGTGGATTGGACTAGTCCAATGAGTAGAAATCATTCAGTTGATTGGGATTAAGAAGAAGAGGAACTGAGCCTAGCTAAGGGCATAAGAAAAAAAAGAGTTTCTGTTCAGGTTGGCTATGCACTTTGTTCAACTAACTTCTACTTTCTAAGACTCAGTTTTTCTGTTTATCAAATCAGCACTTTGATATCTGTTTTGACTGTGCAACATGGTTTCTTTTTTGAGATGTACTAAAAGAAAATGAATATGAAAATTCTTGCATAGAAGTTAAAATTATATTATTAATAGCACATAAAGTTTAAGGAGATAATTTCAGGGTCATGCAGGTTGCCTGGGTGCCTCTCTGGTTTCGTTCTCATTATCAGCAGTTATTTTATGCAATATATTATTAATGGTGAGAGGTTCTTAAAGTTCCACCAATGTTTCCGGCATGATAGGGAGTTGCTCATTTTGCTTAGTATGAGGATAGGCAGATGTAGGGTCCAGCACATGATACTAGAACTTATACACTCTTCTTTCTATGATAGTGCCTTGCTTAGTATCTTATAAACATTCAATATTTAGGATTTTAGAGTTGAAGGGATGTCAGTGATGCCCTGACCTGGTGACCTGAACACTACCTGATAGTGGAGAGGTGGGCAGGATAGTTGGGCTCTGCCCCACCTTGCTTGATTGGTATAGTTCTACCCCTATTTGGTTCAGCTTGAATTTTTAAATTATTTTTTTAAAGGAAGAGGTGGCGTTTTCCTTCCCATTGTCTATGAATCTTTCACCTCCCACCTTCTTCCCCAAAGTGAATTTTAGCCACTTTTGCTCATAGGCTGAACTAGTCACTGACCACTCTGAAAAGCTGTTTACCGGGTCAGGTCAGGTCAGGTAACAGGTTTGTCTAAGCAGCGAAAAAGGAGGAGCCACTCACCCTCATTCTCAAGAGTTTTGTTGGAAGGGCAGGAAGATACTGTTAAGAGCAAAAAAGGTAGCTTTATATAACTGAAATAAAAATAAAGTTTGGAGATAATTCCTCTGCAACTCAGAGTGCAATATATGCCATGTTTCTTTATTGCATTAAATTAAAATCTCCAACTGTCTGATTGACAAAATTTCAAACTAATTGTTTTTGTGAGTCTTCTTTCATCATTTGGATAAAGATGAGAACTCCGGATCTTACATGCAGCAGGCACATCAGATCAGATTATTTAGCTTTCTGACTAACAATTGTACCTGAGATATGTAACTCTTTTTTCCAGCTTCTTTGGTTTTCTCAGTCCGGTCCAAGTGGGCCTTGGCCATCCTCCTCTGAGACAGTCCTGCTTGTCTCACCTCAGAGGGCAACTGAGTGAGGCAACTGTGCCCTAAACACCAAACCCAAAGGCACAGCCATACTTGGTGTGAGAGGGAAGGGAAGTTTCCTTTACATTATCTTTGATGATGACTCCATAGTAGCAAGAAGAACTGAAAACCAAATGAATTCTCCATAACTCATCAATGAATGACAATATTAATTGCTATTTAAAAAGTTATTTAAAAAACAGGGACAAATAATGTTGGTGGAGGAAGTGTTGCCAACATTTATTGAGATATCAGCCTTGAATGTCCTAGAATTCTTTTCTCTTAGGAAAATCTTAATTCTTCCTAAAATTATGATCATCCATTAGAACGTAGCTAGGAAATATAATAACTTAAAGAAAATTTGGACTCAGTTCTGTACAGTTCTGTACAAGTCTTGCATTTTTTCTTTATCTTCTAGACTTAACTGATAGCTGAGGTTTCGGTATGTTATCTTTTCTGCCAAGGGGAACATCAGAAAGGAATGAAATATATGTTGAATACTTATTGAATGTCAGATACTAAGTACCAAACACTTGACATACATTTGTTTATTTAATATCAAAAATAACACTGTGAGGTAGGTATTGCCATACTTTACAGATGAGTCAACTATGGGGATTAAATACATTTTCATCATACAGTTACTAAGTGAACAAATCCAAGACTTGGATCTAAGTTGCAGATTCTTAAATTCAAAGTTCACTCTGTTACCCATGTACTTAATAAGGAAAAAGATGGAGGACTTTTTTTCTGCTTAGTAAGATTACTTTATGCAAATATGCAGGTACATAATATTTGAATAACTGCTAACTGACAAAGTCTGGATGGCATAATAATAGGTGGAAAAAGTGACATGCAAAAAAATAAAACTAGACTACCAAATTACACCATACATCAGAATAAACTCAAGATGAATAAAGGACTTAAACATAAGTAGTGCCACCATAATGGTCCTGGAGGACATATAGGCAGTAATATTTTAGATATCCTATGCAGAAATATGTTTACTGATACTGCTCCAAGGGCAAAGGAAATAAAAGAACAAATAAGCAAATAGGACTATATCAAACTGAAAAGTTTCTGTTCAGCTAAAGGAAACACCAGCAAAATTAAAAGGGAATTAACTGTATGGAAAAACATATTTGCCAATGATACCTCAGACAAGGGTTTGATCTCCAAAATATATAAAGAACTTATGCAACTCAACACCAGGGAGACAGCACAATTTAAAAATGGGCAAAGGACCTGAACAGACAGTCACTCTCTGAGGAGGACATACAAAGGGCCCAAAGGTATATGAAAGAATGTTCAACATCATTAGCCATCAGAAAGATGCAAATTAAAACCACAATAAGATACCACCTCACACCTGTCAGAATGGCAATCGTCAATAAACCAACAAACAACAAGTGTTGGCGAGGATGTGGGGAAAAGTGAACCCTCGTGCACTGGTGGTGGGAATGCAGACTGATACAGCCATTATGGAAAACAGTATGGAGTTTCCTTAAAATACTAAAAATGGAACTGCCTTTTGATCCAGCAATTCCACTACTAGGACTATACCTGAAGAACCCTGAAACACCGATTCATAAGAACCTATGTACCCCTATGTTCATAGCAGCGCTATTTACAATAGCCAAATGCTGTAAACAGCCTAAGTGCCCATCAGTGGATGAATGGATCAAAAAACTTTGGTACATTTACACAATGGAATACTACATAGCAGAAAGAAAGAACTCCTACCCTTTGCAACAACATGGATGGAACTGGGAAGTGTTATGCTTAGTGAAATTAGCCAGTCAGTGAAAGACAAATACCATATGATCTCACCCATTTCAGGACAATAATGAACAAAACAAATACATAAGAAAAACAGAACCAGATGAATACAATGAATAGACCTTCAGTGGGCAGAGGGGAGGTTGGGGGAAGAGTAGGGAAAGAAGGGGAGCAGTTTAGTCAAGAAACTAGCATGGAAAAATCATGGACATGGACAATAAGTGGGATTGACTTTGGGGGAGAGAAGGGAGGGGAAATATGGTGGATGTAATACAACAACAATAAAATTAAATTAAAAATAAATAAATAAAAAGAAAAAAAAAGGATTAAGGTGGAAAGATATAGCTAGACATAGGTACACATGCATACTCCACGTTCCTTTGACCACAGTCAGCCCATGGAAGGAATGAATAGAAGCCTTTTGAATACATTGATTTTAGAAGGGTTGTCAACAATTTTTTTTCAATAGTTGTTTGTTAATAAATGTATCTAGAGACAAAAATATGAGTGTGAATTTTGTCTGAATATTATGTTGCCTCCCCAGCCAAAAAGAAGTTTAAAAAAACTAGAATGCTTAATATTATTTTCTTGTTTAATCATAAAGAATTCTTCATTGCAAATATATTTTCTCTTGTTAGTAAATAGTAAACAACACTAATTATAAAAATTATCTAATTCTTTTTGCTCCTTTTCTTGCTGCTTGTCATCACTGCTGAATTCCCCCTTATTTTTTCCCCCCAACTTCCTACACCAACTAACAAATCAACTATGTTATTTAGTTGTTGACTAAATAACTAAGCTATGTTAAGTACTTACTCAATACCACATGCCATGAAAGGGATAGCAAGAGGGCCCAAATATGTGCTTATTGCTCTTGACCTAAGAGGAGACCCAGTGTCCTTTAGTGGGGATTATGTAAATGCTCTGTCCTCAGGAGCTTCTTAGAGTTTTCTGTTTGACTTGGGAATGATTTATAATGCAAAATGTCCCTAACATCTATTTCAAATAGATATGTATCAAATTAAATTCCTCTCAATGGGTGGTTATGGTGCTAGGAAAAATTGGTTTAGAATAAATGAGAGTCAGGAGGCTTTACAAAAACTAGAGGAGGCAGAAGACCAAAATGTGGGTGATGTTTTCAGTGGCGGGTAGAAGGTACAGGAGAGCTTCTGCAGAGTCAACTTCAGGGTGAAGCAGCAGATCATGAAATGGCAGCTAGTGCAGGAATGTTGGAAGCCAGTCCTGGGCATATCCTCTGTTCCTGGCCTCACTCTTCATATTTGGAAAGCATATCAGTGAAATGGGGTTGCCAAGGTTCTAGGTCCTGAGAAACATTATGGTACTTTGTGTTTCAAACCATCCTTCCATCTGGTGCTAAAATCAAACACTTCGCTAAAGATGAGTTATGTAGACTCCACATCTATTAAGCATCTGTTAGAAAAAATCTCAGAGGTGGATCCTCTTGACCTTACAACAAATCTTTGAGATAAAGAATAGATAAAGGAAGACTATAGGAACACCCAAAGCTGAGGATAGAAGATGGCCATCTCATCTTAGGCCTGGTCCAGGTGTGGAACAACCTTGTCTGAAGAGGCAGCATAGCACACAGGATGTATGTAGGCTTCTAAGTCAAATGAATCCGTGTGTTTAAGTTCTGGTTCTGCCTCTAACTGCCTGTGACACCTCAGGCCCCCCATTTTCTACAGTCTCAGTTTTCTTCATTTGTAGGGTGAGTTGTCTGAGATTAGAGAAAATGTATGAAAAATGCTGGACATAGTAAGTTCTTAGTAAAAGGTACTTATTAGCAGTATTATTTTATACATTTTCCAAACAGTGGTTTGTTGGTGGCTGCAGCAATCTCTCACTGCCTTAGGGCTCTCCAAAGTTCATGTAGCTTAGACATTCTGAACTCCAACTACAGAAATGCTGACCTGGATCATGCCAATGGATAGATACCTTGATTCCCCAGTTGCCTTTCCATGAGGAGAGGTCTGAGTTATAACTGTGGTTAATAAACTACACAATATATTACTAACCCATAGAAGAAAACTATTTCCATGACAGAAATGGGATTAAGGTTACCAACTGAAATTTGAGAAAGTAGAAGGACATTTTCTAAGTGCTCAGAGTTAGCACATAGAGTGTGTTGTCTCAGTCAGTGTTCCATGGCCGGCCCTGACAGCATCTCAGGAGAGAATGGAGTGAGGGCCTGGTCAGTTAGGGGCTATCAGGGATGGCTGGGCTAAATCAACAGCCTGAGAAATACTGATGTGTAAATCAGAGAGAAACCATTTAACTGCGAGCCTCATGTTTGCTTTATGATGCTTTTGACTTTGAAATAAGAAAGCTGACACTGTACAGGGCGCTCCCTGTGAGCGTGGGAAACCACAAGCTTCAGAGAGCTTGGGACTTCCAAATATTTGGGTTTATTTTTCCACAAACTGATTAAGTTCTAGCTCTAATTCGAATGCTCACTCTGCTACAGTTTTATTACTGACTGTGCTCTGGGTGCTCATTAAACATAATGCACACACACATACAACATCAACAATAACAACCCAAACCATTGCTTGTACAGTTAATAGAAACCAAATGTCCCAGTAGCTGGCAACTCCACATATCATATGTTTTTCTTTTTCCTACTGATTTAAGAATCTCTCTCCCTGAGCTAATTTTTTTCTCTCTTCACTTCAGGCCCCAAATGTCTATAGTGTAAAGGTCTTTTGTCAACCACACCTAAAGATTTCTGTCTCCTCCTGGGTGAACTTGCCTGCCTTGTTTCATTACTTGCACTGCATTCTTCACAGATGGGGACTTTGACCTTCTGAAATTCCTGCTGGAGATTAAATACCAAACCCAGCAGTCCATAGGAGAGTTAACAGACAGTTTCAGTACACACAGCAAGACCTTGAAGAGGGGTCAGGTTATTAACTCACGGGAAAATGTGGATCGGATGGTCAAATGCAGGATGTAACGCTTATTCTAATCAGTTTTAGGCACTGGAGGGGGCTGGTGGGGGGGCACCGAGTCCTAGGTAAGGAATAATAGCTCTGCTCTTAGAGAGCCCAAGACCTTTGGGCTTTTTCTGCAAAGCACATAAATGCTATTGATTCCTTCTTTATGGAACTTAAAAAAAAAAAAGATTTTATTTATTTATTTTAGAGAGAGGAGAAGGAACGGAGAGAGGGAGAGAAACATTTATGTGCAAGAGAAACATAGATTGGTTGCCTCTCATGTGCCTGCAACTGGGGACTCAGCCAGTAACCCAGACAGGTGCCCTGACCAGGAATCGAACCACACACCTTTTGGTTCAAAGCCCAGCACTCAATCCACTGAGCTATATCAGCCAAGACCTTTATGGAACTTTTAAGCATTCTGGTACCACTTTAGACAGCCTTGCTTCTAGCCCTCATCTATAGTGTATCTTTTGGTCTCACATAGTGACTGTCAGAACTATTGTCTCTTTCTTCCTCCTCCTCACTTTTGCTTTTTCACATCTCAGTTTTAGGGGTTTCAAGAAGTTTAAAATATTACATGGCTGGTCAGTAAGATAGAAGTTAATAAGAAACTTTCTGAGTGAACAAGGTAGATATTTCATAACTCTACTGGGTTTTGAAGTTTCCAAGTCAGAAAGTAGGGGAGCCAGGAATATAGTTGAAATTTTTATATCCTTCATTCTGCAAGAAAATTGGTAGCAAATTTATTATTTTGTAACTGAAAAGAGATTTGGAGTTATTAAACTCTCTGGAAAATATGTGAATTTGATTGAAGATGCTTTGTACAATTATATCTTGATAACTTAAGATTTCTCCATTGGTCTTTTCTTTCTGTTGTTCTTTCTGGTTATCATTGTTACTTTCTCCCTGACACAAGTTGGGAAGGGTCCCAGAAAGAAGGAGAGAGAAAAACATGTCTCTGCTTTCTTCCTATTTTGGAATCTATTAATGTTATCATAGGAATGGGAGGCTAAAATTTAGGGCAAAATATGTTTGGGGATATGTATTCAGGTAGCAAAGTGTAATGGTAAAGGTAAGTCTAGAAAAAAGTAGACTTGAGTTACTTGAACTAATTAAGTAACCTTATATAACCTTGGATAAATTCATTCGACTCTCTCAGCTGTACTTTTCTTATTTGCAAAATGTGAATAATATTAATTTCATAGGGTTGTTAAAGGAGTTCAGTTAGATAATGTATGAAAAGGCTTTAGCAATGTTCCCAACTTACATGAACATTTGCTGATTATTATTATTATTCTCTGTAATGCCCCAAGAATTGACTGCATACAGAACACTGGTTGCACAGTTGGCAAATAATTTCCCATGCTCCATACTTTATGTTCAGCACAGCAGGATACTTTTAGGAATTGGGGTAGGGGGAGAGGGGATATCTATTTTTCCTTTGTTCAAAGAGGCAGCAGGCTATTACATGGATGCCTGAGTTGATGGATACAATCCATACTGCTTTGCCATTAAAGATAGCAAAACTTTAGGAACTGGATGAAAGCAATTTCAGATTAAATGGACCGATTCATTTATAACTAATTATCAATGTCCAGGAATTTGGGAACTCAGTTGCTTTTTCCTGGTGCATTTGGCAGCTCTCACAGGAAAAACACAAGAGAGAAGGTTTTGAAAATTTCTGCAGTTTCTGAGCTATGCCACTTAAAAGCATTTCAGATCATCCTAAACTCTTCTAGTACCTACTGTGGCAGCATTTGAAATACCCTGAATGAGGTAGTGCTCACCCACTTCCCCCCACCCCCCAATTTTACCATTTGGGTGCAATTACTGTCGCTGCCCTTGATTCAGGCTTTGCCCAGGTCCCAAGAGCAAATTTTCAATTGGCCTCACGTGTGACAGTAGCTACAAACTATTACAAGACTGCTTGACCAACCTGATGATGGTTATCTATATGACTAGGATTGGGGGTGTTACAGAACTTCTTTAAATTTGGTTTCAAAAGACCCCTCTGAAAAGTACTGAAGAGTGGGAGTCAGAGACTTAAAATTCTGTTCCCAGAAACTGGAATCAGCCTACTTGGTGTCCTGGCTTCAGCCCAATTAAAGCCAGGAGGACAGGCGCAGCACCGCCTCCCAGTACTGCCCAGGCCACTGCAGGCTTCCGCCTACAATCGGCTCTGGGAGGCTTGCGAGCCGCAGTTGTCATAATAATACCAAAAACTTACTGAGCACTTCCTCCATGCTAGAATTTATGAGATGGGCACTTCAGTGCTCATTTCAACCCCATGAGGTTACACTATTCTACTATTTGAATGTCAAACAGAGGCTGAGAGGGGCTAAGTTTCTCACCCTGTGCAGAGATGGGGTTTGAACTGAGGCAGACTGTGCCTTTGTCTCGCGTGCGGGAGGCAGGCCCAAGAGGGTGGGAGCCTCGGACCCTAGATTTCTATTCCCTGGCTGTCCCTCTTCCTGATACATGGTGCTGAAGGCACTTTATATTTTGGAGTATTAAACTTGAAGCAGTTTAGAGAACCGCTCCATTTTGCTTGCTTGCAGCTGGGAGTGATCAGCTTGTAGGCGCCTGCGCGTCAGGGCACCCAGCCAGCAGGGCCGCACTAGCTTCCACCTCTCCTAGTCTCTTCTTGAAGCATCTCAACACTAGCTGCCATTAGAGGCTCAGGGTGACTTCAGGTAAAAGCTGAGGCCCTTTGCAGATGAAGTAAATAACGGTCCGTGTGGGTGGGGCTCAGGACAAGTGTTTTCTAAAAGCTCCCAGGCCTGATGGCTGTCAGGGCTGGAAACTTCTCAGTCAAGGCATGAAGGTGTGAGTTCTGAAGGCTGCGGATGGAAAGTCAGCTTTTCCCAGTGGCGCCCCTTTAAGTCTCTTGCTTAGGGTTCCAGGCCCTGGCTGCTTGTACAATCAACTGGGAAGTTAAAAATACCCCTGTCCAGGTGCTACCCTCAGGGAGCCTACTTAACACAAGTGAGCCAGGCCTGGGCACCAGCGTTTTTAAAAGTCTCCCAATGATGCCTCTGTGCAGCCAGGGTTGAGAACCCCTGGATTCACGCTGCCTCTAAGCCAACCCCTGGGGCCACGGGCCCCAAGGCTGTTCTTCCCCCTGGGCGGTCCTCTTCCTCCTTCTCTTCAAATGAGGGTCACCTGAGCTGAGTTCAAAGGGCCTCCCAGCGCTCTTTTTCCAGTGCAGTGTGCTGTTAGTCTCCAAGGTGGGGCCCAGAGGCCTGAAAGTCAGCAAAAAGATCCCAGTTCCTAAAAGATTCTCATCTTATCAGCGATCTCCTCTCTGCCAGCATAGAATGCTCTATTGTATGAGGTTTCTTTCTCTCTCTCTCTCTTTTTTTATTCGAAGTTCCTGGCAGTCACTGAAATATCTCAGAGGCAGAAGCTGGCTTTGATAGACTGTCAGCGGAGTTGGAAACTGCGATTTCTGAACTCTCCCTTTTCTGGTCGGCCTGGCTCCCACTGGCAGGCTTTGGGACTGCGGATTCGCACGCGCGCTCGGCTGGCGTCGGGCCCAGCCGCCCTCCCCCTGTCCCCGCAAATTAATGGAGTGCTGCTGAGAGACCCGGGTGCCTCAATTTGGCCTCTCTGCCATCACAGCCCAGCAGCTTCAAAGCTCTCACCATCCTGTTTCCGGCTTCCCCTGAGCCCCTGTGGCCGGGCTCGGCTGCACAGGTCAAAAGTGCAGCCTTGGTGCTGACGGCAGCGGCCGGGTGGCAGTGACCAGAGCCTTGCCGCGCGGCGCACGCCCTCCCCTGCCACTCCAATCCTTCCTTGGAAAGATAAGGGCTCTTCTCAGTCCTCACGTCCCCTACCCTTGCTTCCCATTTCCTTTTATCCAGACGTCGACGGCCCTTTGTGAAGGGGGCGGGGGGCTGTAGGGTTTTGCACAAATATTTAATCTTTTTCCACCTGCCCTCTCGGCAGGGCCTGTCAGTTCCCAGGTTGAAACCGCTCTGTTTGCTTTAGCTGGTAACAGGATACTGTTTTGAAAAGTGATGCAGAAGTCAGATTACTTATGAATCTGGGCTTTATTTTGCATGAATGCTTTTCAAGGCACCTAGAGATTTATGTTTTCTTCCTCACTCTTAAGAATTACGTTGGCAGCGGGGGCGTGGTAGCAGCCCCGGGAAGTCTAGAGACTGCTTTTACTTTTTACCATAGGTTGGGAATCTCAGCAGTAGGGACCTAGCTAAACAAACTTAGCCACAGGGTCTTGAGCAGTTTCTTTCAGATAAGTTCTCCCCCTTTCTTTTTTGCAAATGTCACTATTTTACATAAAATGTAGTTCATCCAATTGAAGTATCTGCAGTATAGTACCTGTTAGAAATCACTTTAAACACACTGGAGAAAGAAAATGTATGTATAGAATGAGAGTAATCAATATTTTTTAAAAGCCTGGCTTGTGCCTTGTGCTTTTGGTATTGATGCTACTCGTTACCACCATGGTGTATTCCCGTTTTAGAGGCTCTGAAACAGCATGGTAACCATGTGGTTTGACTTGTTCAGTACAGTACCGACTTCAAATATTTTCCTTCCATGTCAGACCAAATGGCAGATAATAGATCCTAATTGTTTAGAAAATGTGGCTCAAGTATATTTCTGGCCTGAGGTCAAGTCACCTCTAAAGTAGTAAAGAAGTCCATGGAAAGATGGAGCCCATGAAAATCAGGTATTGAGAGCTTTTGGTGAAGTTTGGAGGGGAGAATAATCAAGGAGAAAAGAAATAAGCAGGCAAAAAATGGCCTGGAGGCCCAGGCCTGAAAATGCTACTAGTTAAACAAAAACAAAAACCAAACAAACAAAAAATGCAACTTTAAGGGAAAGAGGAATTAAGTTATGAGACAGTATAGTAACTATTATGTTGTTTTTAGGTATGGTATTTTTGAAAATGTTAATTGGGGGGAATCTCATAGTACACTAAGTAAAAAGATCAGATTATAAAATTTAAAACTATAATCCCAATTATATACAAAATAGAACAAGAACTGGAAGAAAAAATAAAAGTAGCAGTTATCATTGAGTGCTGAGAATAGTTTATTTTTATAGTTTTGAAAAGTATTCTCCATAGGTCCCATAATAAATATGTATTTTTATTATAATCAGTGCTCCACTGATAAGTTTACAAAAACAAAGGGAAGGAAAATGCCACTGCTCAGTACACAGTGTTATATTTGAGTTGTACATCAGTAAAAATCATTCAAGTTGTGACCTCATGTAAGAAAATACATTCTTTGTCTTCCTTCTCTTTTTCCCTCTCTTGGGAGACTGTGCTTGTTAGTATCTGACCTTCTGTTTCCCCACTCTCTCCTCTTACCAAAGGACCAACTTAAACAGATGTGATTAAGAACACAGTTAGTGAATCTCTTTCCCATTCTCCCATGCTGTGGACCTAACTAGACATGAGAGGCAGAGAGGGTCACCTATGCAAGTCCCAGTGCTGGGTAGCTGCCTTGAATCTTCAATAGAAGCCCACTGTAGTCCAAATGTTTCTGCTACAGTTAGGGTTCCTCCTGGCTCCTAAGCTCTCCCAGGCAATGGCTCCTGTACAAGCTGGACATTCAGAACTGCTAGAAGTATGAAGCTCCAGGGAACAGTGTGCCTTCAGTCTGGAGGCACTGCGGAGGAAACATGGGGCCTGAAACCCCTGGGAGAACAAATCAAGGGGAGCGGGCCTGTCTGTGGTGACCATCTGGCCTAAGTTGGAAAAAATAATGTTCACATTAAAATTTTTTAAGTTAAAAACTGTAAATTTTTCTAGTTGGAAAAAGTTTCCAGTTTTAGAAGTCTAGAGAATTTTTCTATACATTTTGGGAAGATAGAGGAAATATTTCTTGGTCTCCTAATGAAGTCTTTATTGCTTTAACTCACCTTGAAGAGATATTACATTTGCATGAGAGCATTTCATACTCTTGACTCTTAGATCTTTCAGGGGCCCATTAGAGTTTGTGCTGTATTTTAGGTACTTAAGAAAGTAGGTGATGAACACCTACTGTCAGGGGCTCAGACACCCCCTCTTTCTGAAACAAACATGATACTGTTCTTTCCCTGAGTTCTGAAGATTCCTGTAGAGTAGTAGGGTGCCCCTGGAATTCTCTGCTTGAGCACTGTGGGTCTTGGGGAGAGAGGCACCTTTTCTGCATCTCAGTGTTTACCACAGAGCCCTGTAAATGAACATTATGTTACATCATGTCCCAAGGTGCTTGTGAGGAGCCCTTGAAATATTGGATGTGAACCTGATTTGAAAATAAAAATATTCCAAATATGACATCTTATTCATATTCCATATATGATCTCATTTGTATCTGGTGGCATGAAAAATCAATATCAAATATTTTCAAATGTCAATGGTTATGTGTTTAGCACAGCAAAGGGGACTGTGGAAGATAGAGAAGTAAAAGGCATGGCCAGGCCTCAAGGAGCTTACTTACTGACCAGGTGAGATCATCAACCAACCCCTGATGGCCACATAGGACATACCCCACCATCAAGAAAGACCACAGAGAAAAGGCAGGAGTTTGTAGCAGAGAGCCTTCCCGTGGGCCCTGTGGGGCTGGAGTAGGCTATAGGAAAGTGGCACAATCTCCCAGGTTTGGAAGAACCAGAAGGAAACAGGGACACCGAAAAAAAAAAAAAAAAAAAGGTTTATTAGTTCAGAAGGCATTAGGAAAAATAAAAGGTGGACCCAAAAGAAAGTGTTGAGGAATAATATAATCCTGGCTGAGATGCTGGGGAGAGAGTCCTCAGGGTCAAGCTGAGCTGCATTTTCCAAAGGAGGAAAGTATCCACATAAGCAGATCGCTACATCCTAATATCTAACTGCGTGCTCAATGCCTTTAGTTAGCTACCGATACGGTGGTTCTAAGGACAGGCTAAAAATCTATTTCTTTTTTTAAAGATTTTATTTATAGTTTTTAGAGAGAGGGGAAGGGAGAGAGGCAGAGAGGGAGAGAGACATCCATGTGTGGTTGCCTTTCATCTGCCTCCAGCTATGAACCTGGCTGGACACCTGACTTGCAACCTGGTTATATGCCCCGGCTGGGAATCGAACCAGTGACCTTTGGGTTTGCAGGCCGGCACCTTATCCACTCTGCCACTAGCTAGGGCTTTAAAATCTATTTCTAATGTCTTGAAAACAAAAGGGAGCACAAAGCTTAGTTATTTTAACATACTTTTATTAAATAAAGATAACTCAGGAATCAGAGTAATATTTCCCTCTCAAATTTCTTGGGGCATTAATTGTGGAAAATTACCTGGGAAAATGCTTTGTTTTTCCTTCTAAATTATTATTTGTGGAATTACTAAATCAATAAAATATTTGAGGAGAGAAAGCATTAAGTAGGATTACATGTTTGGAAATTTTATGAGTTTTGCAAAAATATAGATCAATCAAATTATAGGGCTAGCCAACCTCCCTTCACCTTGAATTTCAAGTATTTCTTTGGGGAATTGTTTTTTGTTTTAGTTTTATTTTTAATCTTTCTCTTAGTTTTGTAACAGCTGGTGAGGGGTCCTGTGCCAACCCAGGTCATTAACAAGATACCACTGGTTTTTTTATTTTTCAATTGCTGTTGACATACAATGTTATACATAGTTTCAGATGTACATCCCCGTGATTAGACATTACATAACTTACTAAGTGATCACCCAATAAATCTCACCCATTTGAAGCCCTATAAAGCAGGAGGTTTGATTAAGGATGGGGACTACTGGGCAGATAAATAGGACAACAATAATGAGAAATGCATATTTATGACATTCTATAAGCACAGATTATTGATTTATTGTAGTTTAATAGATTCTACATTTTCAAAACTTTCTTCAGTCATCTTATAGAACTATTTTTCAATTCCCACATGAGTTTCAAAAGCTATTTCCCCATGGTTTGTAGTGCCTGTCACAGGATTATGTTTGTTTAGACATATATGAAATGTTTATATATTTTTGGCAAGTAGTGGTCCAAATGTTTTACAGCCCATGCCTGCAAGTGAAGCCAGTGGACGTGAAATGAGCCAAAAGTTAAATGCAGGCAGCTGGCAACCACAGATTATTCCCAGGTCATTTAGGTGCTATCACGAAGTCCATCAGTTGATCAGTGGGAACTTTCTTCTGTGTGGGAAACTTATTTGTCACCATAACCACATCTCCAACAAACCTTCATTGAGTGCATTCTTGGGGTCAGATTGCACTGAACCTGATCCACTACTTTTACCTAAAGTTAAACAAAGCCACCTCAACCACACCAGCAGGACAGAGACTAGACAAGAGAAAGCTCAGCTAGAGCATGGTGTTCTGTGTGAGGGCAGTAGAGGAGCCATCCAGCATAGAGCAGAGAATGCCGGGAATATTTGGGATCTGAGCTCCCCAGCCCACTTGTTCCATCTAATAACACATCCTTTAACTAGTTTCCTGACCAAACTCATAAAACCTCCAGGTCTAAGTCTGAGAACAATTTTGTCTTGAGGATGTAAGTGTGGTTTTTAAATTTGATAGATTGGTTTAAATGATGTTGCAATAACATGGGGACTGCTCTGACCAATGGGGATATGGGCTGCAACTGCATCCATTTGATCCCATTAGGGTGCCCAGGAAGACTGCCCAGAGGAAGCAGGAAAATTCTCTCTGGTAATGCTACACAAAAGACGGATTGTGTGTCTACTGACCCAGGAGAAGAATGACCTCATGCTCCAGGACACAGGTCTGCAGACTTAATTTTAAATGAGTGGCCACTGCAGGTTCAGGGGAACCAGGACTCCTTTCAATAAAGAGAAGTTTGTTTCACCCAGGGCTAGACTGTTTTGTAGGTGACTTTTCAAGTCTTAACACTGTGTTTGTTTGATATCTTTGAAACAGAGTTGGGGCGAAGTCAAGACATTTAAATGAAAATATTTATTTCCTTAAAAATGTAGCTTAGTTTTCCCTCTCCAATTCTGAGAAGGAATATTTGGAGAAAATGGGGACAAAATGACAAGAGCATCTTGACATTTATTACACATTCTAGGGAGTCTTAGTGAAGTCTCCTTGGTCCAGTTCCAACTCATGGAACGTCACATCCTTTTTTCCACTTAGTCAGGTCCCTGCCCTCACAGTGTTTCTTCCAGCCCTGCCTAAGGAGAGAGAAGCAGAAACAACAGAAACAAGTATGATAAGCCAAATATTCTTAGGTTCAATAATGCATGTAATTAACACAAACAACCAACAGTGTCCAGGATTTAGCTTTATTTGATTCTAAGATTCAAGGACTCTATTCTTTTACCTTGTTAAGGCTTGGCTTTCCCTAGTTTTCTTCTAGTCATTATTTGCTTCAGCAACATGAAAGCAATTTTTATAAAGATGGATCCTTTAGTTAAACACCCATATCTCTGAACATTCTGGTTCCCCAAGAGGGTGATCTGATACAGCCATGTTCTGAGGAAACACAGCTGCAAGATGACAGTGAGCATGTGCAATCCTAGGGAAGTGTCCTGCCAACTCATTGTGTGACATGGACATTTTCTTCTCGCTGCTATTTGTCTCTTCCACACAAAATGTTGCTGTGGCCTTCTAAATCCTATCCAAATCTAGAAAACACTCAAACTTTTTCCTTTGGTACACTGAGGTCACAGATACTTTATGAACCACATTAGAAAGGAATTCTTTTTCACTGTTTGGAATGTGAAAAGCCATTGAATATTATCATGAGTTAATACCATCTCTCCTCCCCATACAAATATTCACTGCACACTCACACCCTGATGGAGAAGGATGTAGACAAGTCATATTAATACCGATGCTGGACCACACTATAGGGATGAGTTTGTCAATGTCTGCTGCAGCATGATAAATGGACACACCCGTGGCTTTGCCCATGTCAGACTAAGTCTCCCAAAGAAAGCTTCTTACCAATAGTCCATCCCTTTTGTCTCATAAGCAATTTTCTTGGCACAGATAATTGCATCTGTCAGGTCATTAGTAAGCAAAGCTGTAAGAGAAAGGAAGTACAGGGTTAGCTAAGACTTTATTGAGGTTTTCTTCCCTTTTATCACTCCTTTTTTTTGAAATAAGAGATTTGGAAGAACTATGAGCCATATTCTTATTATTTGTTGAAATTCTTGGCAAACCAAAGAATACTTTTTTGTCTCCAGATCATCCATGTCTTGAACTTCTTGAAGTTTCAGAAGAATAGCTCAGTCCTGGGTTTTTTTGTTTTTGTTTTTGTTTTAATATGTTTAGAGAAGACATAGTAACAGAAGGTTTCTTGTGCCCTAAAGAAATACACAAGACAGGATAGCACAATGTTTCCTCTACTAGGGTTAATTTGACATATAAGATCTCTTTATATTATAACTTTCTAGTTGTCCATTAAAAAATTTAGTCAAAATGCTTTTATATGCAGATATTTTAGTTTTATGTAAATACATCAATGTTTGCCTTTATTATTTTTCCATGGCTTTCAGACAGAATTTTTTCAATTGTAAACCTATTAATATCAGCATTCTTTCTTGCTTGCCCAGAAGAGGCCTCAAAATCCTTCTCATTACAAACATAACAGAAAGAGGCAAGTAAGCCCAACATGAATTAAAAAGAACTTACATACCCTTATGTTCATAGCAGGACTATTTACAATAGCCAAATTCCGGAAATAGCCTAAGTGCCCTTCAGTAAAGGAGTGAATCAAAAACTGTGATACATTTACACAGTGGAGTACCGTACAGAAGAAAGAAGGAACTCCTACCTTTTGCAATAGCATGGATGGAACTGAAGAGCATTACGCTAAGTGAAATATGCCAGTTGAAAGACAAAAATCATTTATCTCCTCTATAAGAGGACTCTAATGAACAAAATTAACTAACAAGCAAAATAGAACCAGAGGTATGGAAACAGAGAACATACTGCCAGCAGCAAGAGGGGGATAATGGTGGAAAGAAGGGGAAGGGACTAGTAAAAGAATTTGTATGAATGATCCACAGACATGGAGAAGAGTGTGGAGATGGACTATGGGAGAGAATGTTGGGCTGTGTGGAGGAGGGCAAAGGAGGAAAAATTGGGACAACTGTAATAGAATAACAAAAATAAATGCATAAATAAATGCCCAACATCACTTCTGTTGCAGACTGGGTTCTCAGCAAATCCTGAGACAGGTTTGAGGTACAGAGTTGCCCATGTGATAACCAAACGGCCAGGTCTTTATAGGTCTGCCCCACTCAGTGACTGAGTCCGGGCACAGCCTTATGTGGAGGCAGGTTTCTGCAGCTGAGGCAGAGCCGGAAGGAGGAGCTAGGTAGACTGTCTACAGACACACAACTACAGCTGGGGCCACATTTTCCCTTCAAAAGAAATCTAAGCAGTCAGTCTCCATGTCCACCATAAGCACCAGAGACAAAACCCACATTATGAGATATCTTTTTTATTTGCCAACTAAGAAAAGCTGTTTAAAGAATTGGGTAATGCTTGATGATATCAAAAGTACAATGAGATAGGCACTCTTGAGTTCTTGGGGGTTCTACTTTTCAGGCAAGCAGTTTCAGAGCCTTAAAGCAGTTCTAACCTTTCCACTTAGGCATTTCTTTTTCTGCATGTCTACTAAGGAAATAATCAAGTGGTTTCCTGTTTTGTTTTGTTTTTAAGATTTTATTTATTATTTGTAGAAAGAGGGGAAGGGAGAGAGCCACAGAGGGAGAGAGACATCAACGTATGGTTGCCTTTCACCTGCCTCCAGCTATGGACCTGGCTGGAGACCAGGCTTGCAACCTGGTTATGTGCCCTGACTGGGAATCAAACCAGCGACCTTTGGGTTCACAGACCAGTCCTATTTATTTATTTATTTATAAGAGAAAATTTATTTCCAAATGGAAAAAATGTAATTGCATCATGATTATGAATGTTCACATTAGTGATTCCTTCAAATATTGAAATAAGGAGCCATTTAAATTATATTTTTGTATACTTTAATAATATTGAAAATTACTCCCAATATGAAGTTACTGATATAAAAATTTCTGTTTAGAACTATACTGGTCAATATGGTAGCCATTAGCTACATGTGATTATTCAAATATAAATAATACAATTTGAATTTCAGTTCTTAAGCTGCTTTTGCTACATTTCAGATGCTTTATAGCACCTTGACAATGGCTAGTGATTCTTGTAACAGATAATGCAAGTAGATAACATTTCCATCATCTAAGAAAGGATGACATTGGTATAGAGAAAAAAAAGTAATAAATTCACCAGTATTTTTAAAAAGGTTAGCTCCTAATAGTGTGATCGCCAATGCTTTTGACTCATATTTTCTAAATCTTTTACAATAGAGATGCATTATATCTATTATCAGGAAAAAAATAACCAAAGAGAGTAATAAAGCCTAAAATGTTGCACTTCGATGGAATATTATAATACCAAATTATTTTGTAGCTCAGTTGAAAATGAAATTTTTTCTTGAGTATCCTGGTTTAGTTACTAAACTAGAGAATAATGTAGTAATAGATTTCTTTTAAGTAAATTCATTTTTAATGTGGCTTATTTTTAATTTAAAACACAATCTTATTAACCAGGAGAAAATGAACAAAAGTACAATCTAGAAATGATAACAAATTGAGGCGATGTATGCAATTTCACCAGCATTTGGCATACATTGGAAAATAAAGATTTGTTGGGTTATAAAAGTTTTTGCCTTATTTCTAGAGAGAAAAATAGTTAGAATAATAATAGCTATTACTAATAGGTAACCTTTATAGAAACTTACTGCATGTCAGGTGCATGGTAAGTCTCTTCAAGCATCATCTCTCTCAGTCCCAAAACAGCCATGTGGGTGGGCGCCATTATTATCCTTATAAACTGAGGTCACACACCCAGTAAGTGAGTCTGTACTCAAACATTGGGCTTAAAATCTATTATGTTTAGGTATTTCCTTCCAACAGAGCTACTAAAGCAAAGATTCTCACTTAGGGAACGTTATCGGTGAATGAGTTGATAATAAAAATATAAATGATTTATTAATTTTTAAAGTAACTATTTATTTATTTTGAGATCATTAAAACTTAAGTGCTTAGTATCTGATACATGTTCAAATCACTTCAAAACACTTCTTTTGTGTGCTTGCTAAGTGCTGAGATACTAGAGGCAATAATCATCTTGTTGTGCTTGGAAGCGGTTGGGGCCTGTTTCCTAGGAGAAGTGGGTTCAGTGGGGCCTCAGGGGTGGGTAGGAGACAGATTACACATAGTGGGGAAGAAGCAGACAGTATTTTACTGCACCAGGATTGGAGCCCAGCCCAGCCATGTCCACAAAGAGCAAGGCTGGTCTTCCGGTGAAGGCAGCCTGCTGGGCTGAAGAGGCTGTGTGACCACAGGTGGGAGGACTGGGTTTTGAAGGCCCAGGTGTGGAGCCCGGGTAAGGTGTTTATTGGCCTCCTGTTTTGTCATTGCATTTTTTGTATAATTGAGTTGTTTCAAAAGTGCTAGTGGGACCTGACTTGGAACTTGCTTAAGGTGATGTGAGAAGGACGGTCAGGGCCGGGGAGTGAAGAAATTGAAGTGGAGCAATGATGTGAAAACACAATGGAATCTCCACAGAGGGGCAGCAGAGGGGCAGGAATGAGCTAAGAGAGCAACTATTTATATGGATCCGTGCCAAAACTGCTTCTGCTCAATTTACTTTAAGTAGACAATTCTGTCCAGTCAAACATGAATAAAGAAAGGGTTATTATGTTGAATGGCAAAGTATTATTCAATTGCATAGTTTATTCTCCTACATGCAACAGCAGAAAGCAGTAACAATCTGCACAAAAAGAACCGCTATTTTCAGTTGTTAGTTTTGCTTCAGGTCTGTCTCTCCCTAGCATCCTCTGGCATTCCAACTGAAATATCGCTGCCCTGACCACAATTTACATCTCTTGCTATCTCTGGAGTGGCAGAACCCAGCTCAGATGCCAGGCTGCTGAGAAATAGAGATTAAGGTAAAATTGGCTAGACTAGACAAGAGGCAATAATCACCTTCTTATTCTTAGACATCTCTTATTTTAAAGAGGTCTATGATGTTGGGGGAAAATAAAGATGACTGTTATTATATGTATGTGTGCTTATATAATAAATATTCTGCCCAAATAGTTTGGAGAAGGTAGGCAGCAATTTTAGAAATACAATTTGGTATGGAAGTGAGAAGAGTCTAGAGCTTCAAAGACATTGATCAATTGTTTCCTGTACATACTCCCACCAGGAATGGAACCTGAAAACTTTTGGTGCACACAACAATGCTGCATTCAACTGAGCCAGGGCAAAAAATTACATGTTCTTTATGATAAGAAAACAGATATGAATGTTCCTTCACCTCTTACCATGAATCTCCCAACATTTTAATTTCTAGAATCCAAGAATATCTTGCAGATATACATTTATCCAGACCTCCTTAATTGTAACTGAATTGAACAATAATAAATTATTATTATCTTAAACTGCATGTAAACATGGTCCTGATGGACTAACAGACCTGACTGGAGACCTGTTTTGCAACCTTGTTACGTGCCCTGACTGGGGAATTGAACTCGCGACCTTTGGGTTCGCAGGCCAGTGCCTTATCCACTGTGCAACCAGCCAGGGCTGCCCCCATTTTCTTGTTAGTTCAGTTTGTTCTTTAGATAACTCCTGGTTGGAGGCAGGTGAAAAGCAACCATACATTGATGTTTCTTTCCCTCTCTGCCTCTCTCTCTTCCCCTCCTTCTAAAAATAATTAAATAAAATCTTAAAAAAACAAACCAGTGTGGGTATATAAAGTACAGCATAGGGAATAAAATCACTAATATTGCAATAACTGTGTGATGTCAGATGGAATTAGACTTGCTGGGGGAATTCAAGAGTTAAAATTTTTTAGCCTTATTTATGTAGTTAATAGGTTTGATGATTAATGCATGTAGAAAGCTACTGCTCCAGGAATTGGAATGTATGACAGGGCCTACCCTGACTCCAGGAGACCCACAAGCAATTCGACCTTTGTGCCCCAGGAGGACTGCAAGTCATCAAGATGGTATCTGAGCCATTGTGCTCCAGGGAGGGAATGTCCCCAGACTGGGAACCAGATAAAGAATCACTGGTCTGGCAGATGAAGGAATGCTAGGAAAATTGCAGACTATGGCCTTTATCTGATTAACATTTTACCCTAAATTCCAAACCTCTTATTTTTTTGCTATCTTCTTCTTCTCCTTATAAAAAGGATAGACATCTGAATAAAGCACCCATAAAGATTCATTCCCTCTCTCTACTTATTGGTTCTGGTGGTGACAGGCAGCACAAGTACTGACTTTTCCAGTTTTAGACTTTTAAGGGTGATCACTTTGTAAGTTATATAAATGCTTACTCTGTTATATGCCTGAAACTGATAACATAGTGTATGTTAACTGTAGTGCTCGTTTTGGCAGCACATGTACTAAAAATATTGTATGTTAACTGTAATTGCAAAAACCAAAACCAAACAAAAAAACCAAAACCAAATTCCACTGAGTCTTTAGTTGAAGGCTCTACCGGGCATGCAACTGCTAAAACTCCTCAAGGTAGTCAGAGAATAATTATGAGGGACCTGAGCAATTACAGAGCTCGAACGGGGCTGGGAGGCATTTAATTTCTGACCAGGAAAAGAAGAGAAGCCAACCCCCTGGGAGAGTCAAAAGAGACACTAGAGAAGCCTTGCCTTGGTAGGAAGAATATAAACTAGTTCTACCACAAAGACAATTCTAGAACTTTCCTGATCAGAGTTAACTTAGTGCCAAGGTGAAACTCAACACATCCTAAAGGAAGAAGACACCATAATTCAGATGCTCAACAATGAAACATATACTATGTCTAATATGAAATACAAAGACATTACATTTGCAAAGAAGCATGAAAATGTAAACCATAACCAGGAGAAAGATCAGTCACTGAAAACACCCAGAAATGAGACTTGGTTGTATTAATAGATAAGAAACTTAAAACAGTAGTACTTATAAATATGCTTATTGTATCAAGGACTTAAAGAAAAACATGAATAAAGTAAGAGAAATGAAACAAAACAAGTTACTAACATTGAAAAAACTATAGTGTCTGAAATGAAACATTCAATTGATGAACTTAATAGTCTGTGCACACCTATATGTCTTAAGTTAATATTTGGAAATGAATCCTAGCTCTATTTGTACTATTTTTAAAATGTGGCGTAAAGTGTATTTATATATCTTATTCTTGTACAAAGAGGCATAAATGGTATCCTCTCAATAAATTGCTTATGGAAGTTAGTTGGCAAACAGCTTCTTTCTTTTTATTGAAGACATTTAACATCTCTATCCATAAAAGAGATGTGTAGGGTCACTTGTCTGTCCCACTGTTTTCATGGTGGGCATTATAAAAATTATCCTGGAAGGAATAAGTCATCTGTGGACAATTAGGCCACTAGGTGTGAAGTGTCACCTTGGGGAACTGTTGAATAATTTATTGGCCTGATATAAACCTAATTGCGCATCCAAACCTCAAATTTTTAATTCAGAAAATAAGTGGATATTCCATTATCAGCATTTTCATACCTTTGCCCCCAAGGATGAAAATCAAAACTACCTGTGCAGGCAACATGACAGTAGTTCATCTCTTCTAGCTCTGCATGTCTACACCACGTGTAACTGTTTATCTGAAAAATGCCGTAGTCAGTGCTTCCATCCTTCAGGACTTTCTGAGCTGTGGTGTTGTAATGGCTTTCATAGTATGCCATGCAGATCCCTAGAGGGAAAATGAGAAAGGACAGAAAAAGAAAGGCATTGTTTTTTCTAACCCTGTTCTTGGGAGAGAGTTCCCCTACATATGCTACAATAATGCTCTGCTCCCAAGAAAGCTTGGGGAAGGTCAGGGCAGGGAGCACAACCATGGGGGCCCATGATGGGCAGGGATGCATACCTGAAACTCTACCCCCGGTCAGTGGCTGATCTGGATTCCATTAAAAGTCAGGTCTGCCCCCACAATGCCAGCAAGGGTGGCATCGTTTTCTCCTCGCCTAGCTAGTGTCACCGGTACAGGACTCCAGAAGTGGGGACATGGGGGGCAGGGGTAAAGCCGAGGGGTCCCAGGCAGGAGCAGTTGATGAGAACATTTGAGCACCCTGTGGCCATCCATCATGGGGGCAGAGTATGGAAAAGCTGGGAACCAATAAACGGGAGTGTATGGGGATGGGGCCTTTGACATTTGGAGGGAGAGATCAAGGGTAGAAAGAGAACTGGAAGGGAAAAATCTCACAGTTTTCAAGGCTAAAACCCTGGAAATTGTCCAGGCCAGCCCTCAAAAGTATTTTTGCCAGTTTACAGCGGGTGTAGATTTTGGGCTCAGTGACTATGGCCAGACAGCCAATCATGGCCAAGATGCCGGCAGCCTTCATCCTGGAGCCTGTGGAAGGCACAACCTGTCAAAGATGAGAACACCAGGTCAGACAATCTTGCTTCATTCTGAGACTGAGTCTGTCACCAATGAGAACCTCACAATCTGTCAGCTACCAATATGGAAGGTCCAAGTCAGGGAAAACAAAGTACAGAGAGGATCCAGCCCAGGGAGGGATTGAGCACAGTTCTTTCCCTAATAGTTACTTTCAAGTAAATAATCTGTTCCTAAAACCACACAAGCAAAGAATTCAGCCCTCTTTTATCCATCCAGCAGGAAACCACAGAGGGCAATACATTTCTAGGGTTCTCATTAATTTGATGAGTAGAAAAAAAACAGAATACAAAGAGCTAGGCAATTCCTATAGGTGCAGAAACAGACACCCCATTTCAGCCACAGATGAAATATACATGGGCCTGTGGAAACAACTTCAAGATTTACCATTTGAGGGTTGAGAAAGGGAGGAGACTTAGCACCTTATCTTTCTTCTGTTCTCTTCTCTCGATACTTTTCCAAATGTGGGAGCGTTCATTCAAAAATATCAGTCTTATATCACAAATGCAATATTTTTTCGGGGGCTGCTCCACCACTGTTTCATGGGGCCTCTGAAAAGTCTGGTGTCAACTGATGAGCAGGAGGGGGACAGGTGACAAAGGGTCACCAGAGGAGGAAAGTGTTGGGTGTTGGGAAGAGAAAGGCTATAAAAGGACCCTCGCTGAATTATTTAAAATGGGACTAGGATCAAGAGCATTATCCCAGAAGCGCCTCCTATACTGAAGTAACCTGTCTTCCCCAAGTATAATGACCTTGCAGGGATGGCAGTGGAGGGAAATTTCTGAGAACTGCACTTGACACCAAACCTGATATTCTTACATATTTTCACACCATATCATTTTCTGCACCTGTCTTGAAATTTCTAATATTATTAGTTCCTCCTCTTGGAGTTAGGTTCCCCAACTGAGAGGTGAAGCTAAAACAGGGCTGAGTTTTCAGCAAGTCCAGAGGGAGAGTTTCTGTGGGGCTTCAAAGTCACTAAGCAATAAGGAAGGTAACTACATGTCACCTGAGGTGTGGAGAATGCACGCCGGCCAATAGCCTGGATCAGCCAAACCTACCTGCTTTTTATTGGAGCATAGCTTTGTCTATTCAGCCATATATTGTGTGGGTTGCTTTCTCACTACAGCAGCAGAGTTAATTATTTTGTTAGAGATTGTAAGGACCACAATCCTTACACTTTGCAAGGAACACAAACAAGGTATAAGATGCAGAGCTTACACATGAAATTGGTTTTCATCTCCTGCCTTAGAATCTTGTCTTAAACAAATAAAATCAAACAAACCAAAATCCCACAGCAATTGCAATCCCAAGCATGATGTTTCACATCCTTCAAGCCAGGGGTTGGCATTGATGGCCCTTTGGACAGGTGACTTCATCAGCATAATTTAGGTCTTATTAAAGACAGATTCCCCACATCTGCCCCAAAGATGTTGCTCAGGTAAATTTGTGGAACATTGCTCTACTTACTCAATTAGTGCTGGGCATCTCCCGTGAGCTTCCTGCATCCCATGAAGTCATTTCTGAGTTTTCCCACGCACAAATGATCCTGCCTTCAGCCAAGGCCCTTACTATAGAGCCTGAGAGAAGGAAGAATTCTTAGCTCTTTTGTCTCCAACTGCCTAGAGATTCTAGAATTCTGTTCTTGGGACTGAGGGGATAACTGCATTCTGAGCCTTCCTACCTCTTTTTTCCTTCCTCAACAGCCCTCCTTACTACTCAACTCAGCCAGAGCCTGTCATCCAAGTGAAAGCTTTTCTCTACATTATCTGTCTCCAAATGTGATCACAAATGCCATCAATAAAGTTGAGCTTGTGCTCTCAGTAGGTAAAGCACACTCATGCATTTCTGTACTAATGTTACATAAATTATAAATATAAAGCAAACTAAAATTCAAAAGGATAAAATAGAGGTGAAATTAACATTTATATTTTTAACAGCCTAAAACACCATGCTATAATTAAATTGTTATTATTAATAAAAATTTAGCAGATTGACATGCTTGAATAAGATTCATTATCCTATTCAATACTTTCGAAAACTTTAGGTAAATGCTTTTTGTATCAATAATTAAGGGGCTAGTTTCAAGGTCCATATATTTCCATGCTCAGATTTAATGGCACCTTTGAAATTGATTCTCATTGTGATATGCAGATTAATCGGAAGTTTATTATTGCTTGCAACACTACTCATTATATTATTAAATTCCATCAGTCAAATATGCAAATTTTTTGTTGAAATTTACCTAATAATTTTTATTTTTTCAGTTATCAATATCTTGCAACTTAATTGGAAATTACCAGTTTTATACTTTTGACAAATGGCTTCAAAAACCACCACCGTTTCCTTTTGAAAGATTTTGAGATTGGGAAATGATTTCTTATGGCTTCAGAAGTGTGCAAATGTAACATTTGTTTCTTAATCTCAATGTCAAAACTCCAAAAGTGTAAAAACAATAGTAAAACATTTTCCTCTCATTCTTCTCAGGTAGGCACCCAATTACCCTCCCTAGAGGTAACCAATGATACAATTATAAATTCTGGAAATATCAAATGTATATACATACTAACGTATAAATGTACTGTGTTTCTTTTCTTTTCACACTGCTTCTGTACCTTTTAAAATTTTATAATATATATATTAAAAATCTATTTTTATGATTATATAATATTATGTAATGTAACATGTTTACCCAACTTAGTATAGGCATAAATTTGTTTCATTTGTCTATTATAAACATGTCATTTGCACATTTTCAAGAATACCTATGTGAATAAATTCCTACAGAGAGTTTCTGTACTTTTGCTAGATATTGCCAAATTGCCTTCCACATGGGCTCATATAATGAAGAATGCTCTTGTCCCACTGCCTGGCCAGCAGCTATGTTATTAAACTGTTTCATTTTTTGCCAATCTGCAAGATGGAAAATGGTTTCTCAGTATAGTTTCAGTAATTTTTTTCTCTAATACTAAGCTGCTTGAGCATCTTTTCTTATGTTTAGGGACTATTTGTGAGTCCCCTCCCCCTCCCACTGTGAACTGTTAATCATATGAGATATTTTATATGTTTATTCTTCAAACATCTTTTTCAATTAAAAAAAATTAAGATTGTTATTAATCAGAGAGAATATAAAGACAGTTTGAGTCTCTTTTTTCTTTAAAAACACCTAGTTAGAAAGTTTATAGTATATAAAATATAGAGAAGTCATTGTCTTACGTACCAACAATAAACAGAGAATTAAAAAAAATTTTAAGCAGCACAAAAATTAAACAAGTTTAAATTTAACAAAATGTGTAGAATCTATATATTGATAACCATAAAACAGATAAAATCATCAAAAAGGTCTAAATAAATGAAAAGATACCATATTTATGGAATTAATCTATAGATGCAATGAATCTCAATTAAAATTATGGCTATGGGAGCCAGATTTCACACCGTCAGGAAGAAGTGACAAATAAACAGAGGGATGATGGGATGAACCATGTGGTGCTGGGTTAGAGTCACAGATTACCTATCATCTATTTATCTATTATCTCACTATCTCTATTTTCAGATAGATACCCATATCCATGTACATATACAACATACATATATCATATATACACACATAATTATATTTATTTCCCTGTCTTTGATAGGTATATCTTGTATCAGTCAAATATGTATCTTCTATCTTTGGTAGATAGAGAACGAATACAGATATGTGTGTATATCTGGGTCAGTATATATACATTTATTTTAAACTATCTTGTGAGAGCACCTAGAAGATAGAACACTCAGCAAAAATGGACACACTGAGGACCATATCTTATAGCAGCATTCTTCAATAAAGAAAACCAAGATTCCTTGGAAAATTGGCTGATTTCAGAAATGGGGCATGGAAAATGCAAGAGAAGCCCAGAGCATCTTGTTACTGCTAGAAATGTAAGAACTGCTCAGAAAGGGAGACATAAAGACAAGGGGTAATAATATTATCAAAGGTCTCAATGGCCAAACTAGAACTATTTGAGTAACAAAACAAATAACTACATACAGTATTGGGGTATAACTCAAAGATAAAATAAATATCCAGGAATACTTACTGATATTAATAAATAAATGTGGGAAGAAGAATTCTTAATAATGTAATCTCCACTAAGAAATAGAGCTTAATTCTCCTTAGAGTAGGGGCTGGACTTAGTGACTTGCTTCTGACAGAGTATGGAAAGGGAAAAACAGTAACTTTAAAGAAGGGAACTTGGGGGACCCCACCTTAGCCAGAAATGAAGTCATGTTATGTACCCCATGATAGAATGTGATGAGACATCTCCCCCAATCTAATCATGAGAAAACGTTAAGTCAAGCCCCAAAGGAAAGACATTTATGGAATACCTGACCAGTATTATTCAAATGTGTCAGAGTCATGAAAAACCATACTAAGAACCTGCTATAGGCTGGGAGAGATTAGGGAGATACAATGACTAAATGTGTTCTGGACCGGATCCTGTAATAGAAAAAAGATATTAGAAAAACTCGCGAAATCTGAATGAAGCTGTACTTAATACATTGTAATGACATTAATTTCTTATGTTTGACAAATGTACTGTGGATATGTAAGATGTTAATGTCAGGAAAGTTGGGTACAGGGCATCTGGAGGCTATATTCTCTGTGAAACTTTTCTGTAAATCTAAAATTATTACAAAATAAAGAGTCTAAAAAGGTTGCTAATTTAACACACCACTAATAAACTTATAAACAGAAAAAGGCAAATATGTGTGATATTGTGATCTGTAATAATATATATATTTGACCTTGTCCTCCATTTCTGAAACAGAGCTCCCAAAACCCTTGGAATTTCCCAAGTGATGATAAATGTGTCTTGTTAACCACTTCTGAGTTTATGTTAATGAGATGACTTTTGAACAGCACATAAGAATTGGAACTGGTTGCCAGGGGAACCAACATCTGATTAGAAGGTTGGAATTTTCAGTCTCACCCTCAATTTATAAGCAAAGGGAGAGAAGGACTGGAGATTGAGCTCAATCTCCAAAAGCCAATGTTTCAATCAAGTGTGCTTATGTAATGAAGTTGCCCTAAGAACCCAAAAGAAGGTACTTGGAGAGCTGCCAAGTTAGTGAACTAAAACACCTCCATGTGCTGGGAGGGTGTTGCTCCCCAAACTCTAAAGAACAAAAGCTTTTACATTTAGGGCCCTCCTAGGCCTTGTCCTATGTATCTATCCCTTCATCTGGTCACTCATTCGCGTACCCTTTAATATTCTTTTAAGAAGCTAGTAATCTAGTAACTAAACTGGTTTCCTGAGTTCTGTGAGCCCTTCTAGCAAGTTAATCCAGCCCAAAGACAGGGTTGTGAGAGCTAATTTATAGTTTGCTATTCAGAAGCACAGGCAACAGCCCGGATTCGTGATTGGTGCCCAAAGTGGAGGGCAGTCTCATGGGCCTAAGTCCATGACCTGTACGTAACACTATCTCCAGGTAGGTAGAGCCAGAATTGATTTGGATTGGAGGATACTCAGTCAATGTCTGCTGAGAATTAAAGAATTGCTTAGTGGTGCTGGGGGAAAACACACACACAACGACCTTGTTTATTGTAAAAAAAAAAAAAAAAAAAGATTGAAAGATTAATCTCTAAGTCTAATAATGCTTTTAGCTACTTTGCCAATGGAAAACTCAGCAAATGTGTAACAAAAGATTTTCAGAATCACTTTTTATTTTTTTATAAATTATTGTAAATATTCTATTATTTAAAGCCCACATTTTAATAAATGTAACCATTTTATTTCTTATATAGTTAACTCATAATATAGTCTGATCTTACCTAAGTTTTTAATTAAGTGCAACTACATTGGTGATATTCTATAGCATCTAACCTGCCACATATTGCAATAAATGGAAAGGAATGAATGGATGCATTATTCTCAGTTCCCTTATTCAGGAGCATGTAAAATAAGATAAGGACACAGAGCCATAGAGTTCAGCTATAAAGCTGCTAATCTTGTACATTTACCTCCATGGAGCGACTGGCCACAAAACAAATCAAACATAGAGTTCGTCATCCTGATAATGACAATAGCAGCAGTGACTTTAAATCAATGGGTGGAGGTCTTACTTAGTCCAAGGCTTTGGGATATCTGATAATCTTGTGTAATTGTATGAGTGGATAGAGCTACTCATGTGCTCTTTTGTGGAGATAAACTATAATTTTGACCTAATTCTTAAAGGAATCAGGAGACTTCCAGAATGTTAAGAATTGCTACTCTTGACTCAGCTTACCCTCTGATTAGACCAGTGATTTTCAACTGGTGTACCACAAGAATCTTTTAAAACATGCAATAGTTGACTATTTAGTCAGGGGCACTGACCCCTCTTCCCTTAGATTGCCAGACTTAAAAATGACAACAGGATAAGGCACTGGCCTGTGAACCCAAAGGTCGCTGATTCGATTCACCAGCCAGGGCACATAACCAGGTTGCAAGCCAGGTCTGTAGCAAGATCCATAGCTGGAGGCAGGTGAAAGGCAACCATACCTTGATGCCTCTCTCCCTCTCTGTCTCTCTCCCATCTCCTTTCTCTGGAAATAATAAATGAAACCTTAAATTAAAAAAAAAACACAACAACTTAAAAACAATTACAACAGCCAACATAGCAATAGCCATCCAGTGTGAATGAATCAAAATTATACCTATTTTTTGTCAGTTTGGTAAAAAATATACTATATTTTTCTGTGCCACAGAATTTCATCTCATATGTGCCATGAGATGAAAAAGGCTGAGAATCACCGGATTAGACAGCTCACTCTGGGAGCACTGTGCCCTGCCTGGAGGCACACACATAGGCATGGGATAAATTCTTCATGTGTCTTTCATTCCATGCTAATTTTCCACTGGATCCTCCTTATGGCTTTTATTTCTTGACATTTTTAACATTTGCAAATGCATAATGAAAGTTCTTCTGTGTTTCAAACACTCCAAAATCCTGGCTTGGTTCAGGACAGTGGGGTAACATTGATTACTCCATGAACCGCACACTTACTAAACTTAGTGGCACCCCAAGAATTTCTGTTCATTGTGCTCTAACACTAGGAGAATCTGTGTGTGTATATGTGTTAATGGTCAGTCATTCCTACTGCATTTTTGTTCCATTTCCCTCCACAAATACCCAGCCATTTGTAGACCATTTTTGTTGCCATCATATTTGCAAATCTTCCTCATTTTTACTCTCATGTGTGTCAGCAGGTCATGTTATAGCCATTTCCAATTTCTTTTAGTCCAAGATAAATGCAGAAAGAACTTGCACTGTGGCTGAACTCTCCTTAACTTTTAGAAAGGAAAATGTCTGTGTGGCATGACTTTTTCCATCATTTAATCCAACTGTGCATTCCCAAAATAAGGAAAACCAGAAACCTAGCAGACTTACAACGGCTGGGTCCTGTCAATGGCTGAATGGTTGCAGCTATGAGCCAGATAACCTGGGTATAAGCTACCCACCAAACTACATTTAGCCTTGAGCATAGCCCTCAAATGGAGGGCCCTGTGTCTACTGTTGTCCTGATTATGTGGCCACTGTTAAGTGGAAAGGAGTTTTACAGGAATTTTTCTCAGGACCTTGATTCTTTTGCTGTCCTTTATTTATTGTATCTGAGGTTTGCAGTAATTTGTAAGCATGTGTTTAAAATTCCAGTTAACGTTTATCTCCATTCTCAATGCTGGCAGTCTCCAGTGGTCAGAACTGAATCGTCTGGTGACCTTTCCAATGCATAATTTAGATTCAGGGAAAAAAGAATCACAGGAAAAATCTGGATTCGTGAAGTTTATAAATGAAAGAAAAACTATTTATAAACAAATAATAAAATCAATCAAAATGAAAATTTTTAACAGGAAGAAACTCTAGGAATGTTGTAGTATAGTACCTTATTTTACAGATTAACAAGCCGAGGCCCCACATCAACAAAGTGAGCAACCTACTGAATGAGAGAAAAAGTTTGCAAATCATGTGTCTGATAAAAAATTAATATTCAAAATATATGAAGAACTCATACAACTCAGCAGCTTAAAGGCAAACAATTTAATTAAAAAGTGGACAGAGAATCTGAATAAACATTTTTCGAATGGATACACACAGATGGCCAATAGGCACATGAAAGATGTTCAAAATTACTAATTACAAGAGATATGTAAATCAAAACCACAATGAAATGTCACTCATACCTGTTAGAATGGCTATTATCAAAAAGACAAGAAACAAATGTTGGCGAGGATGTGGAGAAAATGGGAACTATTCTCTTGCTCACTGTTGGTAGAAATACATACTGGTACAGACACTATGGAAAACAGTACAGAGGTTCCTCAAAATATTAAAAATAGAACTACCATGTGACCTAGAAATTCCACTTCTGGGTACTTATCTGAAGAAATCCAAAACATTAATTCAAAAAGGTATCTGCACCCCTGTGCTCATTGCAGCATTATTCGTAATAGCCAAGATAAGAAAATAACCTAAGTGTCCATTGGTGGATGAATGGATAAAGAAAATTAGATATTTGCATTCACACTGGAATATTATTCAGCCAGAAGAAAATAAAATCCATTTGTGACGTGAACAGACTTTGAGGGCATTATTCTAAGTGAAACAAGTCAGACAGAGAGACAAATGCAATGTGATCTTAATTATATGTAGAATCTGAAGCAAAAAAGAAACAGAAAACAAACTCATAGCTATAGAGAACAGATTGGCATTGCCAGAGGCAGAGGGTGAGAGGTGGGAAAAATAAGAAAAGAAAGTAAAAAGAAACAAACTGCCCATTATATATTAAATAAGTCACGGGGATGTCATGTACAACATGGCAACTGTAGTTAGTACTATATTGCATATTAGAAAGCTGCTAAGGAAGTAAATCTTAAAAGTTCTCACCACAATAAAAAAAATTGTGACTTTGTATGGTGACAGATGTTAACCAAACTTATTGTGTTGATCATTTCACAGTATATCTAAATATTGGATCATGATGTCGTGCACCTGAAACTACTAGAATGTCATATGTCAATTGTACCTCAAATTTTTTAAAAGAAAAAAGCTGAGGCTCCAAGAGTTTAGCATGTAGCACAAAGTTTAGCTTTGAGTAAGTATTCAGTAAGTGCTTATTGAATGAATATTTGTGATAACAAAGAGTCTCCCTGTGTCTCACACCTAGTCAGAACTTAATAAATAGAGTTAATAGGACATATAGATGGAAGCTCCATTTACAACAAATAACAATAAAATACCATTTACTCCAGAGACACGACTCTCCACAAACCAGCCCATGTAACTACAACACAACCTCAGCCATCGCTTTTCTTCCCCAACAAGCAACCATCTAGGAGAATTCCAAACCAGATCAGCAAGTTATAGCAGTTGCCCAACACCCTTTATACAAGTTAACTGGCTAATTGACCAAGGCAGTCTGTGTCCCTAGACGCTTCTTTTCTTTTATCATCTTTTAGTCAGAGCCCTATGCCCCTCCCTACTCCTAAGTGCTCAGAAGGCTGGCCCTTAGGTCTCTCCTCCACAGGTCATCAGCCTATAAGGTACTCCCTCTTAGCCAGCTCCTCACTTTATAGGTACTTCCCATTCTGCATGGCCTGCGGTTGTACACTTTGCCGTACACATCTTAATGTTTTTTGCTGATTGCAAATCTGGATGGATTTTCACAGCAGAGTTTGTGCCACTAATGAGGTTGCATAAGAAAAGTCAGACCCAAGATTGCATGGAAATTCCACTGACTAACCCAGATGCGGCAATAATATTTGATATTAACTCAACTAAGCAGTCCACGGATGTCAAAAATCATGGGCACTTTCAGGGGGCTATTATTTCTAATTTCATTTGTTGATTTGTGGCAACTCTTGCTTTATATTTTTCCTTTAGGAGCCTGCTTTGTGAAGTATTTGACCCTCTCATCACTGGTTCTGCATTTTTGCTGCTTATTAGCATCTCCACTATCCAGTGGGAAAGGCAGGCAACAGAGAAGCCCAAATAAGTCCATTTTATTTTTTAAGGCAGCTTTCATAAAATATTTCAAGGAATAAGATGTTTTAAAAGATTAGTCGAGGGGAGGCAGAGGCAAGAAAGGGGAGCAGCTTAGACAAGAGCCTAGTATAAAGGAACCATGGACATGGACAACAGGTGGGATTGACTTTGTGGGGAGTGGGTGGGTGGGGAGGGGGACAGAGGGGAGCAAAAAGGGAATGGATGTAATACAACAACAATAAAACTTAAAAAAAAAAGAATAAAAAAAAAGATTAGTAAAAATGAGGTTTGGGGTTGATATGAATTTAAACTGGTCATGCCTTTCCTGTGTTCTGCTAGAAAGGATAATTGGATTTAATCTGATTTTTGGTGTCCATATGTTACCAAACAAAAAAAGGAGAGGGGGGAGTTATCCGCCCGCTACCACAAATGCCAAGTTGGTGAGGTTAGTGCTGGTGCAAAAAGAAAGAGGTTTCTATTCAGCTGCTGCCTGATCGGGGAGAATGGCGTACTCCCTGTCTCAAAGCTCATCCCCTCTGCAAAACTCAGCCAAAGTCCAACTGGCCTCAGCAACACCAAAACAAAGGCCGTTGCCCAGAGTTTCTGCTGCATTTTAAAGTTTCATCCTTTGGAGCTCACAGGCAGCTGCTTAGCGATCATCCAGGTAGCCTGGTACCCAGGCTTCCAGTTCCCTCCTGGAGCCTTCGTGCAGAGTCCTGAAAGCCATGGGCCATGCGGCTGCTAGAGCAGCAAGGTTGCCCAAACCTGGGAGAGAGAGTAAGATTACAACAGTCAATGTTTCACCAGATTGGCAACAGAGAGAGAAAGAGAGAGAGAATGACTGATAACTGACTCCCTCCTGGAGGCCATGGGTGGGCCATGTGGCTTCGAAGAGTGTGTCCTTGTTCCCTTGGAACTATATTAGCTTTGGGTGTGGAGCAGACAGGTGCTTTCCCAAGATGACCAATTAGCTTCCCAAACTTTTTTCTTTGCTCAGGCTAGAGTGACAGGCCTCTGGTCAGCAACTGCCCCTGCACCATTTTGATTTCATACCTGCCTTCCCCTGGTTCCCCGCCTCCCCCAACTTTGTGCTGGAGGAAGCTGGGCAAAACTCAAGGCCGTCCGCATGGCCCTGGGTGGTTTATGAGGGCTTCTTGGACCTGCCACATGCCACGCCCTTAGTACTTGAACTTCCAACCTCTGTTGACTCTGTTTACCAGCAACTAAGTTCAGGATTATTAGGGTCTTTTGGAAAATTAATTCAAGATACTTACTTGGGCCAAAGGAGAATCTGCTCTTTTATGTTTTAAAGACACACCACTTGATAAGTAACTGCTCGTAAAAGATAAAACTATGCTTTGATGTGTTAAAATTTACACAACTTAATTTTATTTCCTGTTAAAAATCTACTATGACATTTTTGCAAAACAATACCTCTCATCTTTAGTGGGTTTTGATGACTCAGGTTTGCCTCCCCTTTATTTGTTTAGAAAAATATGATGTCTCTGATTATGCTTATAGATGTTCAGTTGGGAGCAAAAGCTGAAGATATTTGGAGGTCAAGAATTGTGTAGAATCGGGAAAGCCTGAGTATTTTAAAAGATAAGAATGTTTCAAAATGCTGAATTTACTTGGTTTAGAAAATCCAGCCCTGGCTGGTAGCACAGTGGAGAAGGCGCCGGCCTGCGAACCCAAAGGTCGCAGGTTCGATTCCCAGTCAGGGCACATAACAAGGTTGCAAACCAGGTCTCCAGTCAGATCTGTGGCTGGAGGCAGGTGAAAAGCAACCATACATTGATGTCTCTCTCCCTCTCTGCCTCTCTCCCTTCCCCTCTTTCTAAAAATAATGAAAATAAAATATTAAAAAAAAATGTTAAAAAAAAAAAAAAAGAAAATCCAAGGACTACATTTGCATTTAAACATCATTCCTGCCCTTTCTGCGGTTCTGGGTCCCGGGGAGAAGCCAGGCGATGCCGTGAGTCTGTGTGAGTCTGCGAGAGAGCAGGGCTGGCACGGGACGTGCTTCCTTAACCTCAGAGCAAGACGAGGAAGAGCGCAGCCTCTGAATCTGAGTCAGAATGTGAAATGGAAAATCTAATGCTGGCTTTGCCCCTGTGCCCGCCAGAAAAAAACACATGCAGAGCCAGAGTTAATGCCCGAAGGAATATTCTTTACCTCAGAGGCAACCTCTAGGGGTGACTTTTATTTTTAAGTGTCTAAAGTAAATGCACACAGTCATATGCAAGGAAGGGGACCTAAGTATAGATCTTCTGCTCATCATCTTTGCATGTATCACCGGCCCAATCATAGTGCTTCATACATCATGGTGTGCAGTACCTTTATTTATTTATTTTCAAACTGGTACTATTAAAGATGTGGAACATTATAAAAATGGCTTTTTTTTTTTTTTAAAGATGTATTAATACTGTCGAGAAGTCTTGAATTTGAAGTGGTTCCCTAACATACTAGTTTCTATTCAGGGAAAATGTGTATTAATGTGGTTTGGTTTCATCTGAAGTCCAAGCAGCAATGTAAGTCTATAACTCTTAACTATATTGGATTTATGACTTATTTTCTTGGTTAGGGACAAAAGGACAAATAGCTTGATGTCTGGAACTGTACCAAGAAACAATGTGTATAACGTTCTTATTTTATTTTGCACCGGCCCCTGTCTTTGTAGGGAAAATCATCTGTTAGCTTTCTTTTATGACTGCCAGCAGGGTCTCCTGGAGGGAACAGCATCTTAAGGGTTTTAAGGGCTGGGGATCCAAGGCTGGGAGCTTTGTCAGAACTAACTGCTTCCTTTGCCTCATAAAACTGCTATCTACATACATCAGTCTATGTTTATTTTTCTCCTGCTTTTCAATTTGCTTAATGGACTTCAGATGCAGACTTTCCTCCATGTCTGAGGAAAGTCAAATTTCATAAAGCCCTAGGACTTGGCCATCAGAGTTCAGCACTTTGGCATTATTTTGTCTGACTTTCATCTTTGCTGCTGTAGAAACAATGGCTGTAGAGGACACTGGACCTAACACCCAAGACTGTGAGCCTAGCAAGCAATAACCAGACCAGTCTTGCTTCCTTGCTCACAGTGCTGGTTTCTCTCTTCCTGTCCCTCCCCTCTTCTCTGCCTGAGCGGTCTCTGCGTCTGTCAGCCCTCCTCCTTCTTTTAGTATTGTTTCACCTCCAATCCCAACTCATTCACTTTCCCACACTTTCTTTGACACTTATTCGTAAGTCAAAAAATGATAGAGCCTAACATTCCAGTTTACTATAGCAAGTGCTGTAAGGGTCCACGTGATAAATGAGAGGTTATCAGGTCTTCTAGAATAGAAGACCTATGGAAATGAGCATTGGACATATGGGGGAGCGTGAAAGAAGAAGTATCATTTGCTGAGGGATTAGGGAAAGCTAAATTGAGGGAAGTAAGATTATCTGATGACAGAATAGTTGTCTTATCAAAGCCCAGGGCTGAAAAATCTGAGGTTCTAGAGTTGATACTCAGATCCCCTTCATCAGAAACAACTGGTGAGCTGGTTAAAAATCCAGGCTCCTGGGTTAGAAACCAGGCTTATTGAGTCAACATTTCTGAATCTGGGCCCAGGAATCTGCATTTTTAGCAAACACATCAGAAGATTTCTTATAAGTTGGAGAATTACTGACAAAGCAATGTGGAGCCTGGAAATTCATGATTTTAAACATTTATTATTTTTTAAAATTTTAAGTGTTTATTAAAGATTTTATTTTTACATTTTTAATATATCTTAATTTTTTCATTGTTCTATTATGATTGTCTCAAATTTTCTCCCATTGCTCTCCACTGCCCCATCCCCTCCCCCATTTTTTTCATTTTTAAGTTTTGTTCAATATTTTAATTATCTTTTAAAAGCAGCATATTTTAAGAGGTGAATATTATTATTTTACATTTACAATATTTATTGACACATTTATGTTTCTTCCTAACACTTTCTTATACCGTGTTTTCACCTTGGCTATTTTTTCTGCTTTCCTGACATTTGCTGAATTAATAAAACTTTTTGTTGTTGCTGCTTTGTTGTTGGTGATGGTGAAGGTGGCTGTTCCAGATCTTTGTTTTTGTTTTTGTTTTTTCTAATACTGGCTTGAATACTACAGCTTATAGTCCTCCATGTTTTGCTAAAATTTGGTTTTAATGTATTTTATGTTACACTTTCCTAGTGACATGGTGACTTAGTTGGTGCCTCTGTCTCTGTCTCACACAGTAGCGACACATTAGCCAGCTGGCGTGCTGTACACATTATCAACCTCATTTCCCATACACACATGTCGCACTCAGGAATTTCAAGTCTAGCTCTTTAAAAATAAGATCAATTTGTTTCATTACTATTTACTATGAGTAGTTAGCTATATTATCAGATGTTACCAATTTTTTTTTCTCTAAAGACTATATTCCTTAAAAATTCCTCGGAAAGGGTTTCTAAGTTTTTTTATGCTTGATGACTTTATTTGGCCCTCAGGACTGAATGGTCTTTCATCCTGGTACAGGCTGACAGTTCCTTTCTCCATCACTTTGAAGATCTGATGCTACTGTCTTCTGGCTTCTCCTGTTGGCAAGATGTTTGCTTTTATCCATGACAGACAAGCTTTAAGTTGGTCTCTGCTACCCTGCCTCCTGTTCACACTCTTGTAGAATTTCCTTCTTACCAACAGAAACTGGCATAGGAGAAGGGGTGTCACTGCTAGAACATTGTTCTGTTATAAAAAGGCTGCCTTGCTGGCAGACTGCCTCTGGAGCCTCCCTCTCTGTGCTGCTTTGGGGGAAGCCAGTAGCCATGAATCCTACAGCTGCAGGGAAATGAACTTTGCTGACAACCTGAGAGAACTTGGATGTGAACCCTTCCCCATCTGGGCCTCCACAGAGAACCTGGCCCAGGATGGCACCTTCCCGGTAGCCTCACAGAGAGCCCAGTCAAGCTGTGTCTCAGCTCGTGACCCACAGAAACTGTGAGATAAAAAATGTGTGCTGTTTTAAGCTGTCAAGTATTAATTTTTACATAGCAAAAAAAAAAAAAAAAAAACAAAAAACTAATACATCTCTCCAACTGCCACTCATTCATAGGCAATCTGTCATTTCTCCCTTATAACTTCTAAAGATTGTCTTGTTTTCTTTGATGTTCTACAGTTTCCCTACAAAGTGTCAAGTTGTGCTTTATTTTTCTTATCTCTTTTACACTTGACAGGCACTACATAGAGGGAGGACTCTTTATTTAGTCCCTCAGTTTAGGAAATTCCTCAGCCATTTGTTCCTCAAAAATCATCATCTGCTATTGTCTACATTCTGTGCTTCTGGTACGCCTGTTAGGTCCACTAAGGAGGGTCTCCAGCCTATGGGCTTCTCTACTATACTTTCTATTTCTTCATCTGTCTGTGCTGCATTCTAGGTTACTCAGTAAAATGTTAGAGCGCTCCAATTCCGTGGCTAAGCAAATTAATTTTATTATCCCATCTGTTTAGTTTTACATTTCAATTTATATATTTTGTTTGAGTTTGAGTTTTTCACAATCTTCCTTGTTCTGGATTTAAACATTTCTGTTTGTTTGTTTTATGATGTCTTGTTCTTGCTTTAGCTTTCAAACTTTCCTTAAGAAGGATGTGCTTTTGTGTGCTGTGAGTGTGTACACCCATGCGTATTCTCTTTTCCTTTCCCCATGTTAATGCATCTGTGTGGATAGTTTACTATCTGACCGACCGCTCAGGTCCCTAGATCAAAATCATTCTTCTTTTGGTGTGTGTCCTGTGGCAATGACACAGCTCCTGTTCTTACACCAGCAAGGGTTTTCTCCCCTCTAGGCCAAACATGTGCCTCTAGTCTCTCCAGTCACATAAAGCAGCAGTTTCAAGTGGTTTAACAGCCTAGCATGGAAGCCCCAGAAACCATGCCCACCTCAGACCCTGAATGCATGAATGTTTCAGGCTCACTGCTATATATTCTGTTCTAGTCATGGAATCATTCATCTCATATTTTTAGCATGCTTGTGGTTTTAAAAATTGATTTTAACATGTTAATGCTGTATGTTTAGAACACGGAAGAGTAACATGTGCAATCATAACACTCCCTTTGGTGAAGATTCTAGGAATCACTAATTTAAATTTTCTTACTACCATATTTGGTTAGGATAGAATATTTTCATATCGCTGACATGCATCTTTCAATCACTGACCAAACTCTCTTTGCCATTGTTTTTAGAAGGGTAGATGGAGTATAAGGCAAGCACTTGAGGATCCACCTTCTTAGGTTCTTAAGTTCTAGTTGGTATTATCAGGGTTTATCAACTATCTTAATAGACAGATGTGATAAAAGTTACATTTGGGGATGTGTGTGTGTGTGTGTGTGTGTGTGTGTATCTTCAGGAAAAGACAATTGTCAATTTCAAAATAGTACATATGGGCACTTGACTATATGTCTGGACACAATTCTCAAAAGCATTTTGAGCTGTGGAAACCTTACAGAATCAGAGTAAATGCAGAGAGAGGATGAGAGGCAGTTGGGAGCAAAAGTTTGAAAAAAAGACCAAGATTGGCTGGATTTGAAACCCAGCTCCTTCCCTAAATTCTTGCACAATGTTGGGCGTTCTGTGCCTTGGTCGCCTCATCTGTGAGGTGAGAGAATGATAAAACCCTCTTTACAGAGTTGCGATGAGGATCAAATGAGCCCATTCATGCCATGTGACCAGACATTTTCCCCCCTACTGTAAGTGCTGCGGGAAGGCCAGCCATTGTTATTAGAACTGTCAAGTCTCAGCTTTGCTCTTGCTGTCTCTGCTGTCTGTGCAGTAGCATCCTGTCCAGGCTCATCAGCTTTCACTCACCTTTGCCTAAACAGTATTGACATTTGACTACTCCGTGTCCTTTCCTGAGGCCTGGCCTCTCCTCCTTGTGCTCAGGTTTAATTGTGGTTCACTGGATTTAGTTCCTCTCAAATAAAGTATCTAGATTGTAAAATGAGCCTTTTGTGATTTGGCCTTAAAGGGAAGACCAGTATGGTGGATCACAGGCCCCACGATGAAGCAGCATGGAGGAGACTTTGATTACAGAAGGACTCAGCTTCCTTAATATATAGAAAAGAAAGGAGTGGACATTCCTTAAAGACCCACTTTCTGACCAAAGCTTTCTTAGTGCTAATTGGCAGTCAGTCAAACTATTCTTTCCAGTCACCTGAGAAGCGAGCTGGGCATGTGCAGCAGCATTTGTGGAGCCCAGCATTTGGGGATGAGGATTCTCCTACCTGTCCAGAGTGATAGGCAATGGTACCAACCCCTTAGTGCCATAGTGCAACATCTCATGCTATCGAAGTACAGTAGAATTTTTGTGTCCAATCACATCTGACTTGGCAGATGTGTTAGCCAGAGTTTTCGGGGGAGAGGGAAGAAAGATGTCTAGTGTAGGGAGTTTCCATGTATTCCTAATATACATCCTCTCTTGATGTAACTTTTGTGTCAGCTTTCCTATTAGGAAGACTAATAGGAAAGAAGTACTGTTAAAAATTGCCTCTAGTATGCTTTTTGAAACAAAGGACATATCCATGGAATCATCAAAATTATCAACTTTCATGTAGTAAAAGATACCATGACTGTAAGTATCTTATAGAAAGTTCTACAGAGTTCTGTTAAAACTTAAGAGGTTTCATATGAAATTAAAAAAAAAAAAATCTATAAAGACATTCCTAAGTTGTTTCTCCTATTCCCTCAGATGGATCTCAAAGTCTCCAATGCCACTTTGTAAAAAAAAAAAAGTTTCATTTTCTGAGACTTGTTACAAAAATCATTGTGTGTAATGGGAGGGAAAAGTCACTTTTGTGGGAAATCTATTAGTTTCCTGTGTTCTCAGTGTTTGTGAGGAAAGACTTCATACTATTTTCAGGCAGAGAGTTACAATTTGCATTTTGGAAAAACAAACAAAACTAGTACAGAAATAAAGATGGGTCCCAGGGCTAGGAAACAAAAACAAGACACACAGATGCACCCACGCACACACAGAATAGCATACACACACAATGAGGGTGAGTCACGAGAAATACTGTACTTGGCTCATAGTAGCAATTTGTGACTAGCGTTTGCTGCTTTGAAAATTGAGGATTCGGGAGCTTGGAAAGCTGGCCACTTAATCCACTAGCACATGTTCCCCACTGTTGGTTGTTTTAAAAGAAAGTGGAGCAAATCATCTCATTCTCTTTGCTGCTTTTGTGACACTTTGCACATGTTGTTTCAATGAAAGTACACCACTTAACTTGTTGGGTCAATAGAGGAACAGGAAAGAAAATTTTCACTTGGCAAACCAAGTGGCCAGGACTCCAGACTGCCTTAAAGGCAAGGCAAGTGAGGGGTCCATTCTAGTTGGACTGCTCATGCTCTCTAAACACCTTCCTTGTTTTCTTTAATTTGTTTAATTAAACTTGTCCCTCTCTCCTATTGTGTGTTCTCTGTATCATTCATTCACAACTGGGATAGTTTTCAAATGAATATAAATCTCACGTTAATTGTTGCAAAGATAAGAAAAGAAGATTCACTGTGGTACTTCTGAGCAGAACCATTCCAGCCTCTGGTAGAAAAGTAGCAGATGCTTTTCACAGAGGGGCACAACATGCAAGCCCTTCAATTACTTACTTGGCAATTGAGCATATGATATGGGCATAGCAGCTGCCTCTCTCTCCCTCTCTCTCTCTCTCTGAGGCCATGCAAAGGAATCAAGGTGACTTCTACACTACCCAGCTGTCCTTGGCTGCTGCAGATCCCTGGGCATTACTCGGTGTCAGCCGCCAACCTCTCTTGGTCTTTATCTGTATTGTAGATATAGGAAGGCATACCTTAAATTTTTTGCATTTCCACACATATATTTAAACTTAAAACACATGTGTGTATGGGGTTTAACCCTTCCCACCCTACGCAAGCTGCGTAATATGCTGACTAGTTGCCACAACAGTGCTTCTACGTGCACACACAGGCCCATTCGAAATAGTCCATGACTTTCTGAGCTTCAGGTTCATAGGCTGCCCCAGGGTAACCCTGCAAACTTTCAGAGATTTCTAAGCATAGAATTTTTATTGTGGAAAACACTGCTTTAAATCTTTCTTACTTTGCTTTCTTAATCAGAAAAAAAAAAAAAAAATCACTAGTTTTGATTCAAAATGATCAGACCAGCAAAGGTAGAAAACAAGACAAGAACCAGTGCTTCCTAGCTCCTGAACTGAGGAGGGCAGATGTAGAGCTGAGGCAAGAAGGAGCCGGGGCAGGAAACACAACAAATGTGCAGGTGCAGAGGTAGAAAAGGGGGAGTTCAGTGTGAGTTTCTAATTGGATATTTTAAAATACATTATAAGCCCTGGCTGCTGGCACAGCAGATAAGGCCCTGGCCTGTGAACCCAAAGGTCACTGGTTCGATTCCTAGTCAGGGCAGATAACCAGGTTGCAAGCCAGGTCTCCAGCCAGGTCTGGAGCTGGAGGCAGGTGAAAGGCAACCATACATTGATGCTTCTCTCCCTTTTTCCCTTTCTCCCTGACTTTCTCTCTGAAAGTAATGAATACAATCTTTAAAAGTTTTTTTCTTAAAAAAAAAATGTGCTCATGATAGCTTGCTGTCACTGAGTCAAGCATAGAATAGATTATGAGGGATCATGGGGTGATGGGGTACAGAGCAAATTCATTGGGGTTATCGGTGGAGGGGGTGAAGCAGACAAGGATGAACAGAAAGGTTGGGGTTTTGGGGGCTCCTCAATGGAAAGCCAGCAGCAGTGGGAGAGCAGTAGGCTGATCCCAGAAGTCAAGGGCTAAGTGGGCATAGGAGGCCATGAACTTGGCTTATCCCCTCCAAAGTGGCCTTGAGTTTTCATCCTGCCTGATTCAACATGGCACATACCCAGATCAGCTAAGCTCCACACCCCTGATGACCATACATTAAGTCTGGTCCACAGGAAGTCAGGTCCCCATACTCTTCACCTGTATGAAGAGAAGAAGAGTGGTGTGGGAGAAAAGTAAGGACTTATTTCATTAGTCTAACATTTTTTTCTAGTCATAAAAGTCATACATACTTAATGTATGGTTGCCTTTCACCTGTCTCCAGCCATGGACCTGGGTGGAGACCTGGCTTGCAACCTGGTTATGTGCCCTGACTGGGGAATTGAACCAGCGATCTTTGGGTTCACAGGCCAGCGCCTTATTCACCATGCCACCAGCTGGGGCTAAAATATTTTTAAGAGGTTGCCAACACTTCTTGGCTTTCTCCATCTAGAATCAGGATGTGAAGGCTGGAGATCTTCACAGGAGATGCTACTTGGACACAAAGTGCCCTCAGGGGTCTGGAGTGTCTTGGTTACTAAATCCCACCTATCTAAGGTAAAAGAAACCTGCTTGATGGGAAATGAATTCTTAATAAAGTGAGGGGGTAGCAACTACTGAAAGCATTACACAAACAAATAATTTGTGTTTACACATATACATAAAACAAAAGGGGGTAAAAGGAGCTGCATTCAAAAGATGTTGGGGATAATAAGATTTTAATTTTATCTTAAATAACTGTGCTATCTGAAATACTATGCTTACATTCTAGAAATGCCATTCATTCATAAACAGCCAAGCCTGAACATTTTAGATAACCTTTTACTAAACATCTAAAAAGCCCTTGGAATGACCAATTATAGTTTCAAACAAAAAATAAATAATAAAAACATGTATAAGTTGTAAATTCAAACAGGTAGGTACTAGACTTCTCAGGGTTGATCACTTTGAAAGTTATATAAATGTCTAATCACTATGCTATACACTTGAAGCTAATAAAATATTGAACGTCAAATGTAATTTTAAGAAGTTTAAAGAATCTTTACCTTAACATTATATTATCAAAATTAAAAAGGAGGAGGTAAAGAAAGAAACTTAGCTAACTATAGGAGACTAGTTCATGAAAAATGGCAAATACATAAAATAAAATAAAATAATACATGGCCATTATCAAATGTGTTATAGAAGATATTTATGGATATAAGAAAATTGAAAATTGATGGTAATAATTAAGTGAAAAAAGCAAACTATAAGACAGAATACACAGTAATGATTATTTTTGTTACTGAAGACTGAGACACCATCACTTTATCATTGTTTCCATGGCCTAGTACAGAGCCTTCCACATCTTACTGTGATTCAAGATGGAGAAAGCCAAGAAGTGTTAGCAACCTCTTAAAAATATTTTTGCCCCAGCTGGTGACATAGTAAATCAAGTGCTGGCCTGTGAACCCCAAAATCGCTGGTTCAATTCCCCAGTCAGGGTACCTAACCAGGTTGCAAGCCAGGTCTCCAGCCAGGTCCATGGCTGGAGGCAAGTGAAAGGCAACCATACAGTGATGTCCCTCTCCCTCTCTGCCTCTCTCCCTACCCCTCTCTATAAAAAATAATAAACAAAATCTTTACAAAAATATCTTAAACATTCTATGCATAAATTTTTATTTTTTAAACAACTCTACTGAGGTACAATGGATATACAAAAATTGTACCTATTTCATGTATATAATTTTAATTAGTTTAAATACCTGAAATCACCCAGGATACCATCATTACAATCAAGGCGAGATATATCCCACACCTCTTAGAGTTCTGCAGTTGGGTCCCTTTGTTTTGTTTTGTTTTGTTTTGAGGTAAGAGAACTTAACATGTGATCTACTCCCTTTGCACATTTTTGAAGTGCACAGTATAGGATTGTCAACTATGGGTACAATGTTGTACAGCAGATCTCTAGAGCTCATTCATTTAACATAACTGAAACAGAATAAACCTCCAGTAACCGACCTAAAGAAGTGGAGATCTAGAAATTGCCTGACAAAGTGATGTAAACCTTTTTTACAACTCTGTGAAGAACAGCTCATGAGCACCTGTGTCAGTAGGTAGAGAAAGTGAGTATTGAGCTTTTTCAGCTTTTACGGTTAAAGTGAACAAGAGAGAACAGGTTCACAAATGGGACGTGGGGAAGCCAGCTAACAGTGTTTGCCATATACACACAATGGTTGTGTGTATGTCTTCTTTATGGACTTCTTATTCATCTCCTTTACCCATTGTTCTGTGTGTGTATGTGTGATATACAGAAGTTTTGTTTTACATCCATTGATTTTTGGGGTTTTTTGTTTTCTGGTTTTTGGGGTTAAAAAAAAAAGATTTTATTTATTATTTTTAGAGAGAGGGGAAGGGAGGGGGACAGAGAGGAAGAGAAACATCAACACATGGTTTGCTTTTCACCTGCCTCCAGCTACAGACCTGGCTGGAGACCTGGCTTGCAACCTGATCACGTGCCCTGACTAGGAATTGAACCAGTAACCCCCGGGTTTGCAGACCAACACCTTTCCACTGAGCCACCAGGGCTTGTTTTTTGGGTTTCTAAAAAAGATTTTATTTATTATTTTTAAAGAGAGGGGAAGGGAGAGAGGCAGAGAGAGAGAGAGAGAGAGGAGCATCAATGTATAGTTGCCTTTCACCTGTCTTCAGCTATGGACCTGGTTGGAGACCTGGCTTGCAACCTGGTTATGTGCTCTGGCTGGGGAATTGAACCAGCAACTTTTGGGTTCACAGGCTGGCCCCTATCCACTGAGCCACCAGCCAGGGCTAAATGTCTAATTTTTGTTTTCTAAAGAGTTAACCAATTATACTTGTACATCTTAGTAATAATCTAAGTGCTTCCCACTAAATGCACATGCTATCTGTATTGTATAATATTGAATTTTGGAGTCTGTTTCTAGACATTCTATTCTGGTCCATTGATTTCTTTGTCCTTTCTGGTACTAATGCCCTGTACGTTCAATTATTGTAGCTTTACAATGTATTTTAGTCCCTGGCACTGAAAAATCTACTCATTCGTGTTCTGCAAGTTTGTATTGGGTTTTTTCATCTGCTTTGTGCTTCTTATACAAGGTGTTAGTGTGAATTATGGTCAGCTTAGTTAAGTTCCCCTGAGCAGCCTGAGAACCTTGGAGAGTGGTCTGCTCTCATGGCCTTGGATGCTATTGGCCGAAGAACTGTTCCTGGATTTTGCTCGAATCAGGCATTTCTACCAAGCTGACAAGAGGTAAGTGCAATTGGTACTGTTTCCTGAAGGTTGAACTGGACATTCAAAAGAGCATCTAGAAAGTCTTGATGGGTAGTTTTAACCATAAGAGCATGTTGAGCTTTCCCCAGAAGGGGACTCATTCATTCACTCACTTTTCTTCTGAAAATCCTGCCTAAGGTCCCTAATTTCACAGGCTCACAGAGAACATGGCTCGGACAACACAGATACTGAAGACACAAATTGATATTAGCAGAGGTCAATACCTTTCCTTGCAGATTCTTTTGCTTTAAGTGAGTCTCTATTTTTAGTACAGGATGAAGAGCATTTATAGCCGCAGTTTTTTACAGATCAGATACCGTGCCAGGTTTGTGGTTCAGACAACGGAGAACCCGCCTAATGAAAGGTCGTATACTCTCAAGGCCATGATGATGATTTTTTTCTGACAACGAATTCCTGGGGCTTCACTGCTCCATTCCATCATGCTGATCCATGTGCCAAATTCCCGGGCTGGACACATGCAAAGAGATAATTCACATGATCCCCAGCTTGTTTTTGACTCTGTTTAAAAAACGCAATAAAACTTTACAGTACTACCAGCATGACTCAATGTTGTTTCTGGAGTTCACAATATTGAGGTTAGATGTGCTAATGATTTGCTCAGGAGCTCCTTTTACAAGGTGAGCCAGGGCCCCTCTCGCCAACATGTTTGGAAAAGGGGTGGCAATGTGTTCGCAGCATGACCCTTGCCATCCCAGTGCCATGTCCACAGCTCCAGGGCCAGAAATTACAGTGGATGGAGCTACCATCTACCCACAATGTAGCAGTCACCTTGTAGACCACAAATAAAAATAAAACACAATTTCAACTCATCTTGTCCTATCTTTCTAATACAGTTGGAAGCAATGGAGAATGCACCTTTTTACCAATAGCATCTGGATGGAGTGAAGTTCTCCACAAATATCTTTCTCACTTTCCTACACACTAGCTTTCATACTTAATCTCTTGTTCCCTCTTTTATTATTTCATTTACCCCAGCCCCATCCCCCCAAAGTAGGCAAGGTCAAAAACACTGAACTGGGTTGCTAAAAAAATAATCTTGTTTGACAACAAAACTCTTGACTTCTCTGAGAGTTTTATTTTCTCTGCATTTATCTCACAGAGAAGGACTATTATGGATGGCCAGAGTTCACCTTATCTCTTAAAGAAAATCTTTTATTTATGGAGAAAGCCTTGTGGCATGTTTGGACCCTGCTGTTAAATTTTTCCTTCCTGTTTTTTTTTTTTTTTTAATGTAAAGAGAAAGGGCTTTGTTTTGTACCTTTAAGAGTATTTAGTCAACTTGCCTAATGTTGGCTGCAGGCAGGACAGCTCACATTAACACTAATGAATGTTGCTTGTCTGAAACCCTCTACAGAGCCCCACTCATGGCCCAGAGGCCTTCTGTACAGCTTCTGGATTTGAAATCTCTTCCTTATACTCTCTTCTTATTTGGCCTTTTGGAGGTTCGCTCATGGGTAATTAAAGGGTGGGTAAGGGACCTAGAGCCCTGTTGTTTGAATTAATCTCTCTCTAGCTGCCCATGGGGCAGATCTATGAGTCACTGGCTCATCTCAGCTTTAGCTGTCTCGATATTTTGCCTAAGAACTTCCATAAATGCTCCTGTTTATAGACAAGCTTCTGTGAGCCTGAATAACCTGAATTCTGTGACTTTCCTTAACATACACTTTTAATGACCTTCAGTAAGGCTGAGTAGATGATATATTGGATGAAACACTCCTTAGCTTGTAGTCCATCCACAGCTCACACAGTTTCCTAACCGATTAATTAAATTGGCTGATGGAAAAGATGGTATTTAAAAAAAAATAAAGTTGAGCTATATTTATTACTGAACTCTTTTTATTTAATTAAAAATTAAAAAATTCCATGACTCACACGAACCTCTCCTAGTCTGATTCAGAACATCCACATGGTTTTAGCTGACTTCCGGTAGTAAGCCTGACCCCTTAGTCAAGGCAATCTCATTCCTGATTCTGCCTCTGCCTCCCAACCCCCACCACCACTGTCTGCATTGTCTCCCTCCCTCCCCCTCCAGCTCCCTGAAACAAGGACCCAGTAAAGGAAATAAGGTCTGTCATGTGCCAGAATCTGACTTTATGTCCATTAAAGTCAGTGTCTGAGGAAGGAAATGAGGGTCTTTGACAGGGTGGCAAATGGAATGTGTATTAAATGGGGTGTCATAGAATGAGACTTCCCCAAGTGACATGAAGTAGGCATCTCATCTTTATGGCCTCTAAATTTTCACCTCTAAAATGCAGTAAATTTTGTCTCTCTAGGCTACTTAAAGATTATGAACAGATTAAGGCTCTCCCTTTTAAAAATTGTTGTTGGGTCTTAATGTGATGATTTGTTATTAGTCTTTCTCGTTAGCCAAATATTTGTTGAAATTTCTGACGTGGAGAACTTTGGGTTCCAATTTATTGTTCATTCATTTTTTTCTCTGATACGTAAAATTTTCCCAGCTAAAACAAATGTTATTCTTGTTTACTACACCAGATGTTCCCAATGTTGGGTTCAGAAATTATGGCCACTATAAAACACTGCATATCCTCCACTGACTAGTGTGTGTGTGTGTGTGTACATATGTATACACACTATTTCAATCACAGATGGTCCTGGCTGAATATTCAGAAATACAATTTCATTGGTGATGCAATAACAAAACAAAGTGCATCTGCATATGCAGAATATAAGTGAGCACAGTGAGTTTTTAAATCCCCCCCCCGCCCCCCAGTTTTATAGAAAATAATTGACATACATCACCATATAAGGTAGAGGCATTCAGCATGATGGCTTGATTTACATATATTGGGAAATGATTACCACAGCAGGTTCAGCTAACATCCATCCTGTCATATAGATGCAATAAAAAGAAAAAATAAAGAAGAAAGAGTTATTTTTGTGATGAAAACTCTTAGAACAGTGAACATCTTTAACAAAGGACACAGACTGCTTCTGCTTGTTTTTAAAGGTGCCAGCATTTTAGATGGCCTGGGAGTGCCATTACTATTTAGGTAGTAAAGACTCCTTCATCTGAGAGCTTGCTCAGCCTGAGTTGGAGCACGAATTTCAGTCGGTGAAAAAGAACGGAGACATGAGGCCCCTGGGCTGGTGGCCTTCCAGACCAGGCTGGAGAGAATGTCGCCATACCGCCAGTCCTGTCCTGCCTCTGCAGGCTGCTCCCTGGAGCGCTGATGCTATCAGCATTCTTGGCTGAGTCTGTCTGGGTGATGGATGATTAATGAGCTGTAACTACAACTATCTTTGACAAAAAGCAGTGGGCTGCAAGGGTTGGTGGGGGTGGGGTGGGAGGGTAAGGGGGCTCATTTCATCTATAAACATGTGCTCTCATAAAAATATCTAAGGAAGTTTCCTTTGATACAGAGCAATCTAATTGTGTGTGAGAGCCTTTCTGGGACAAAGTGGGTTGTCTTTTTTTTTTTTTTTTTTTTAACCATAGCCAAGTTTTACAGAGAATTTTGAGGCAGGAAGGGGAATTTAGGTCTTTCTGTTGTTGTTCAAGTTTTCCAAAGTAGAATCGGCTTTCTTTGGTAGCTCGACTTGTACACGCATTCCAGCAAAGTGTCAGAAAGTGTGTAAGAGGAGGAAAGGGCAGTTTGCTTTGAAGGAGCTAATACTCAGGATTCATTTTTTATTCAGGTTCTCCCAGTGCTGGCTTGAGCAGCCTGTAATTTGTTCCAGTGGAGAGCTGTTGACTCCGCAGCGGACTGAAGCATGCCTATGGCTACAGGTGTCCTGCTGAAACCCAGTCTGTTGTACTTCGCTGCCAACGTGAGCGATTACCTTAGCCTTTTAATATGTGCTTTGGTCCACAAAACCACTGATGTAAAAGCTCTCACATGAGGAACAGGTTGTAAATAATCTTTTGCCTGAGCATTGAACCTCTTGTAATTTTTCCCTGAACCATAGCATATCTGCTTAGTGACAAGTCCAAGTCATGTGCTATGTCGCACATTAGGTTATCCATGCTTTGGCAGCAGCAATGTCTGCTTCAAATGACAACTCCAGGTGACTTCATAGCCACCAGCCCGAATTCCTTCCCTTCTCCCTCCTGCTGGGAATGGTCAGCCCGGTGTGATGGGTGCAAGCCAGCTTCCCCTCCTTTCCTTTTGGAACAGCTTACAACTCGACAGCCATTCCCATCGTCGTCTCTCTCACTCCACCAACGGAGAGGGCCGAGCCCGTGTGGTGAACTTTGTGAGGGCGGCTTTCAGTACCGGCACCATCGGCAAGAAAAACTGACGTGCCCCATATCCAGGGTGGACTGTGTCATTCCCCAGGGTGTCTTGCTGAGAGCCAGGAGATGTCACCCAGGGCAGTCTCATGACCTCTGCCTGCACCGAGGAGCCATCTGCCTCTTCTGCAGCAGCAGACAGGCTAATGATCCCCCAAGGAAATTTCAGATTCACTTTCAGGATGGAAAAACCAAAGCATCACTCTAGCTCATCTCTGTTGCCTTTTAATCATCTGCCAGATCAATAAACTGCTCCTTGAGACTGGATTCTTCAAGACCATGTCTGGTATGGATTCTCCGCATGGTGTAAAGTATGTTGGCTGAAACGGGTCCAGACTTGCGGCAGGATTTCCAGCCCGGGAGGCCTCAGCACCGGGCCAGGCTTTCGACTTGCCTTGCCCGAGTGGTGGGGGACTGGGTGAAAGTCCCCAGGGACAGCATGCTGACTGTGCTCACACATGAAACATAGATGCTGCTGCCAAGGGAAGTCAGGATGGCTAGAATCACTGAGGTGGCTTTCCAACCGGGGGGCTCATCTCAGGAGCTGGACTGATGAGATCTCGCTCAGCCACCTCCTTACACACTGTGACAATAGCCACTATTCAGACTAGAGTTTCCTATTGCTGAGAAATACAAAGGGTATCCTGGGATGCCATTTGCCTGAATCTCTCAGGCAGACTGTCCTAACCCACAAAATGGGGCTATGAACACTTGGGTTACAGGATAGAGGCATGAATCCAGTCTGAGGTCACAATGACTTGTCCCTTCTTGGTGGTAGATAGCACAGCAAATAGGAAAATGTCAGCCTTTCAAGCCTTTCTGAAAGCCATGAAGGGTTGGTACTCAGCCAAGTTGTGAGCAGGGACATCTTACCCCATCCACTTACCTTAGATCACCCTGCCCCCAATTTCTAAACACCTGAGGTCTTTTATTGAATCTGAGCATGGCTAAAATTTCATTGCTTAACCTGAAACTTAGGTCATTCTCAGTTCCCTATGCTGGTAGGAGCCAGGGTAGTACTTTAGAGGCTCTAAAAGTTATATTGCTTCCTGAAAATCCAAAATGTAAACATTGCTAAACTATAAAATGAGTGTCACAAAGACCAATGAAGCCCTTATTTTCTCAAGATAAGTACTTCAATACTGGATGTGTCATGTTTCACTTCCATTCTTTCTAATCTCCTCTGGTGTCCCCACTTTGCTGGCACCAGAAGGATGCGCTTGGGCTGCCTGTGCTGGGCAACCCGGCTCTGAGCCATCCCACAACTTGCTCTCAGCTCTCTTGCTGCAGAGCTACGGTGTCCTCTAAGTCAGGAGTAGGAGAGAGGGCACCTTCTAAAGGTGAGGAGAGAGCAGTGCACAAAAGCCAGTGTGGTGTTTGGTTGCAAACACCAGAAACGAGAAATTTCCAAAAGGAAAAGACCTTAGTGCTTGCCCGGTCTAGCACGTGCTCGGCAGGCGCTGCTGATGGAAGCAAGTTCCCCTGGGGTGTTAGGGAGTGGTGGGCAGCGCCCTGGGTTTGAAGTTGGAAGATACAAGTAGTCTGATTTTTCAAACAGATGCCACCAAGCACTTTGGGGTGAAACCATGAGATATCCATGACATTACATCAGCAAAACAAAAACGGATGAAGCAAATCTGGAAAGTTATTAGGGCTAAAGGATGGGTGCAGAGAGTATGACCTATTCTCTATACTTGAAATTTTTAATAATAAAAACATCCCGGTATAGATGGATTCCCATTTGATGTTGATGTTTGTTGGCTAGGTCACGCAAAGCCCATCCTTCATCCTTTTGGCTACCGTAGTTGTAAAATCAGGAATCAATTCTCCTAATTATTTTGAAGACGTGATGGATAAATTAATAACAATCCTTTGTAAACTCCAAGATACTAGATACAATTGTCAGTTGCTTTGTTATTAATTACATGCCTCATGTGAAGACAGACAAGAAGTGACAGAACTGGGCCCAATTTGGCTCCACCCACTAATTCCTTCCCAATGTCCTGGGATAGTCTTCAAATTGGAACTCGGTGCAGGTCCTGCCTGCATAGGCTAGTTTGGACCTTCTGGGGATGTGGTGACATGGAGTTTACTGCTGGGTTTCATTCAGGTGTCACTGGTGCAGAAGAAAGGCCTGGGAGAGCTTGGCTGCAGCTGGTTGGCAAATGAAAGAGGTGCCCTTTTATTTCACTGTTAGTTTCCTGGCTCTGATGCCAGGAAACTGCTTTTATTTTCGGCATGGGCCACAAAGCTTGATGAGAAGATGGGTGGTGATGCAGCCTCCATGGCTGCTTTCTCCTGGGGATGATTGAAGTGGAGGCTGGGAGATGCCTAAACGCAGTCACTTTTACCATCACTAGGGAACAGAGCAACCCTGGCCTTGTGGGGTGTCCAGTGTTGGGGTGTAGGGATAGTGAGAGAAGAGGACTTGTATTTTCTCTCACTGCCTGTTCCACAATGGGCAGGACAGGCCAAAAATCCTAATCCATAAAACAGGCTATTAATACCTGTCTCCTAGGATGGGTGCGTAAATACAGTGAGCTCATGATGATATATCAGGTCATTGTTTATGAAGGGGTAGGTGTCACAGCAAATGGAAAAGTCTCAGCTTTAAAAACCTTTCTGAAAGCCACTTGAAAGGCTGATGCTCGGTCAAGTTATAAGAAAGGGCGTCTTGCCTAACCCTGGCCCCCTAGAGCACCCTTCTGCCTATTGCAGATACACCCGGCCCTCCATTGGACTCAGTGCGCTCCCCACCATTCCAGCCTCTTGCCTCCTGCCTATTGAAAACAACTTTTAAGCAGCTGTCTAACTGAACCAGGTCTACAGGTGTAATATTCCCTTTATTAGAGACATTTTCATTTTATTGGGGCCACAACTTAACCCTCTGCCCCCAAAATGAGGTGACATTTTAGACCAGTTGGGCACATCAAGAGCAGGCTCGTGGCCAGGGGTCATCATGATCTGAATGCTGCACTGGACACAAAGGCAGCCCCAGACACAGGGGACTGGCCCTAGGTGCTTTTCTTGCCTCGGCATCCATGTGCAGCCTTGAGATGATGCCCATGTCGTGCTAATCTCGTCATCTTCCGAGGCCAGGTGGAAGTATCACTGCAGTGACAGATGGAAACTGCAGAGGTTGCTGCTGCTAAGCAACTTGTCAAATGAAGACCTATTCATTGAAGGAATGAGATGAAATATTTGGTTCCTGTGACTTTCTCTCATGGGAGCTGCCACACGCTGGCATTCGAAAGACAGATTCCCTTGCGTGACAGACCTCCTTCACTGACCAGTTTGGGGTTATGCATTGGGAATCCAGGATTCCCACCAATGTTACTGGAAACCCTGTGGGCAGGAGGAGGGCAGGAGTGTTGTGAATACTCCTGCCAGGCCGCTCACTAGCTGTCTTCAGTGACAGGGTGGAGCAGAGAGATTTGCTACAAGAAAGAGAATTTATTGCAATTACACTCCTCGGTTTAGTGAGAATGGCTGGGTCTTTATTATTATTTATTTTATGTAGCAAATTTATTTAAAACTATATGAAAACTTGCTACCTAAATGTAAAGAACATTTATTTCACAATGTCTGGGAAATTCTAGTTAAGGTGGTCTCCCCACAAGATGCATCCTAGGAGCATGTAGTATTGATTGTTCAAGGGTGTAAGAGAGAGAGCAGAGGAGATGGCAATTTTGCTCTGTACCCCTGAGCCACCTATGGTCAAGTAGAAAGTCTCTGAGGCTTACACATTCATGCACATATAGAAAAATGCATACCTAAGGAAACATCCTGTAACCAATGACCAACATTGGTTCATTTGCATTTTCCCCACCACAGGTCAGCTTCTGCACCCTGTACTGGAACAGGATTCACTCCTTGCTTTCAAGGGAGCCCTTATGTCTGAGAGAAGATGAAAGAACTCCAGCTAAACTTTCTTAGCTTCCTGCAGTGTTCCTATTTGTGTTTTAATTAATGGATCCTTTATTTAAAGCTTTTAGATTAAATGCATGCAATGTTTGTGCCTCAGTTTCCCCTGTGACTTGTAGAAGGTGACATGTCTTTCCTCAGAGGCCTCAGGGGAACTTCAGGTAAATGGGTTTTTTCCCTTAACATTCAGGACAAAGTAGAATGGAAAATATTTATTTCTGGGCAAATAAGTCCAAGGAGACTCTATCAAATTAACCTGCATTTTGGGAATGCTTTTCATCTCTGTATTCTTTAAATGTGCAACACATTGTCTTCTGTAGTCTCCTTTGGCCCTTGATAAATGTCAAGGAATTTAAATTCCACATCACGTACTACATTACTGGTGATGTGGTATCTGTTAGAGGGTTTTGTGCTTCAGTTAGATGATTTGTTTGGGAAAGATGACTCCTGAGATTTCCTCCTGTGAACTTCTGTGAGATTTTATCTGATCCTTTCTTAGTGCACTTAGCACATCTACCCTGTAATATTGTCATTGAACACGGACATCTTCTCTCCTTGTAGATTATAAGCTTTTGAGTATAAGAGTCATATCAAACTAAACTTTGTTTTTTCTTAGAGCCCATTCCTTGTCTAATAAGTTAGTCTTCAGATATGTTTTTTGAAAGAAGGAGTGTATATATAATTGTGTGGATTTGAAGTCAGGTAGCTTTATATCCATCTTTCAAAAACACAGTTCTTTTCATATATTGTTATGAGAGTCTCCAGCTACCTATGAGATTTCTTTCCTTCAGAACCTAAGGAATAAAATACAGGGAGAGATATAGAAGTAGAAAAAATTAAAAACGACTACAGTCAGTATTTGGATATATTCACTGAAGTGATAGATGAGAAAAGCAGAAGAGAATAATGGTTTTGGAGCAGTTGGTGTAACCACTAATGAGGGAAGCAGACTTCATCCTCTGTGCCTATAAAAAATAAGAAGACATGCACAAGAACATTCGTTCATAATGGCCCCAAATTGGAAATGGCCATCTCTAGTAAAGTAAATAAATTTTGGTACACTCATACAACAAAATATCATTTAACAAAATAGAACAACCTAATAATACATGAAGCAACATGGAGACAAAATGTTGAGTGAAAGAAACCAGACATAAAAAGAGTATAGACTGTGGAATAAAAATTCCAGAAAGCTAAAAAACAGTCAAATGCATGGTTGGTGATAGACATCAAAAAAGTTGTTTACTCTGAGGTGGGCAGGTATAATCAGGAAAGGGTGTGATGGAGCCTTCTATGGTGCTAGAAATGCTCTATATTTTGAGCTGGATGCTGTTTAAATATTTGTAAATTCATCAAATGTTACACTTAAGACTTATGCTATATATGTATGTATATATATATATATATATATTTCTGTACTATATTATATATAACTCAAAATTTTAAAATAAAGGGGATAAAAGCACTGCTATTTATGAAGTATTTGCTATGTGCTAGGTAAAGTGCTAAGTGCATGAGGCTTTAAAACTGTTAATTTGTCACAGGTCACAGATTCTGTGAGAGAATCTTGACTCCCATCCAGCTCTACCAGTCTTCAAATCCTAAACCCCCAAATCGCTTGCTTTGGGTTTCCACCCTTTCTCTGCAGAGCTAGTCCTTGGCTTTACAGGGACTCGGCCTTTCCTGTCGGCAGGCCTGTGCTCCAAGCGGAGCAGGTGGGCCCGTGGAAGCGGCCACAGCTTTGCCCTAAGTGTCTGTTTAATAATAATAAACCTCTGTTGCCGTATTAACAGAGCTGTTAAAACATTTCCTTTGCTGTTGGTTATGTCAAAGGCCCTTGCCAAGTTTCATGGACAGTGGTCTGATTGTTGAAGGGGGAACTTACTGGGGGAACAGTGAATGGACTTTTCAATACATGGTGGTAAGAACAGAAAATGCATTATTTGTGGTATTTCTTCATATTCAAAGTTCATCCTGGCTAGGGCTCTTTTGGGAAAAGAAAATAAAAAATGGGACTTCAGAACACATTTTCCCTCCATCTATTGCTCTCGCCATTTGACTTAATTATTTTAGTTTAATTTGTTAGAATGATGAAGTTTAACTTCACAAATCTGATGAGTTAATAACAAGTAATAAATGGAATTTGCTGTCTTAATATTATTAATGAGAGTTCAAATATATGAACCATATACTCATATACTGTATTCTCATAAAATGAAAGAAAAGAGAAGCCCATGCTTGGATAAAAATCTGTGTAATCCTTGTCCTGAGTCTTCCCTTCCTGCTATTTTCCAAAGTCACTGACGCCCTCCTTGTCCCCATGGCTGTCATCTTGTGTGCAGGAGAATTTCTGTCATGCTGTCCTCACTTAGGAAACTGAGAAGGAGATTCCAACCTGGTTCCTTATGAAACAGCACCGTTGACAACTCCCTTCCAACTCCCTTTAGTTAAGTAATCCTGAAGAAACCTAATTGCCTTCCAGGAGATGAGACAGCATGGCAGTCAAGAGCTCAATCGCCTGCAGTATTAGCGTGAGCATGGCGCTTGGCTTGCAGGAGCTTCCTTGGATTCTCTGTCTGCAAAATGGTACAATACCTACATGCCTCAGATGATAGATAAGGATTGCGCTAGCTAGCTAGTTTTCCTAGTAGAGTCCTTTGCACATAGAGGGAACTCACCAAAACAATGGTTATAGTGCTGGTTAATTTAATAGAAGTATCTTTGTCTTTCCCCCCAGATAAATGTGAATAAGGGTTTCTATGCCACACATCTACTCAGTGGCTTTATTTCCTTTACTGGGTGTAAATTGAATCTGCACAGGACTAGGCTTTAAGCTCTGCCATGTTCCAAAAATTTGCTAAGTGTAGGATTTTAAAATTAGAGTGCTGAATTTGGAAATGGGGAACCTTAATAAAAATGACCAAAATCCCAATGGTCAGAACCATGGATTGGTTTATGTTGGTTATAGATTCAAATATTCTTTTCAGACAAACATTCTGTGATACAGAAATATATGGTTAAAAGCCTAGTGGTCTGTCCATTGCCCAGGTCAGGGATGATCACTGCGACCATGCAGTGATACTCCTTCCCAATCCAGGCCAGCAGCCATTTCTGCCACCAACCTTCTATTTTTTACTTAAAAAAATTCTCACCTGAGGATATGTTTATTGATTTTAAAGAAAGAGGGAGGGAGAAGAGGAGGGAGGTGGGGGGTGGTGGGGGAGAGAATCATTGATTGGTTGGCTCCCGTATGCACCCTAATTAGGAATCAAACCCTTAGACTTTTGGTGTAAGGGATGATGCTTTGACCAACTGAGATACCTGGCCAAGGCCAGAGGCCTTTTTACTTATTCTGGAAGGCTTTCAGAATCTACCCACCCCCCTCCCACAATGGTCCATCAGGCAGCCTCAGCCAGTCAACTAGCTTGGCCTCAGAGAGGATTAATTCTTTTTAAAAATATGTTATTCATTGTTTTTAGAGAGAAGGGCAGGGAGGGAGGAAGAAAGGGAGAGACGCATCAATGTATGGTTGCCTTTCACCTGCCTCCAGCTAAGGATCTGGCTGGAGGCCTGGCCTGCAACCTGGTTATGTACCCTGAGTGGGGAATCGAACCAGTGACCTTTGGGTTTGCAGGCCAGCGCCTACCCACTGAACTACCAGCCAGGGCTAGGAGCACTAATTTTTAACCCTGGTCTAAGTTAATGGTCAGGCCCTATACCATATATATATATTTTTTAATTACTGCTGATCTAGGATAATTTTTTTTTTAAGGCAAATACATTTTTTTTCTCACAGTTCTGTTTTGTTTTGTTAAGATTTTATTTCATTATTTTTATAAAGAGGGGAAGGGAGAGAGGCAGAGAGGGAGAGAGACATCAATGTATGGTTGTGTTTCACCTGCCTCCAGCCACAGACCTGACTGGAGACCTGGTTTGCGACCTGGTTAATGTGCCCTGGCTGGGGAATCGAACCTGCGACCTTTGGGTTCGCAGGCCGGCGCCTTAACCATGATCTAGGATAATTTTGAAGATTAAAGTACAGCATGCTGTGTAAAGTCTAGGTTTTAGTGAAGCATGTCAGTATGTGGCTCCGACCAGAATTTGGGGTCTTGAACAGAATCACACCTCTGCTCACCTCTGAATTGTTTTTCTTGCCTTTTTCCTGTGTCCAGTAGGTGGCACTCCCGAGCGAGGCTTCTTGGCTAAGTTGGCGGAGTCTGTCCAAACCCAGCTCTTCTCTCTGCAGCAGATGGACAATTGGGAATCTGCCCAATGCATGGCCAGGGGTGGCCGCGTGTCCTTGCCATCTGAGGTAGGTGAAGGCAGGCAGAGAAAAGGACACAAAGACACCAGTGAAACTGGATATTTTAATAAGGAAGGTGGGTTGGTGGCAGAAATGTCTCACTGAGGAATGTGGGCCCTTCTTTGTTCAAGGTCTAAATACATGCATCAAGTTCCTGTGAGCAATATTTTTAGATCTTAAAGTAACATCAAGTTTATCTAGAACTCTCCATTCTCCCATTGGTAACTAATCTTTTCTATCTAGGCCTTGTCTCCCAGGATCACCAGTTATATCTAATTTCTTTGTGTGAGGAAAATTTAATACGCATACGAGCCCTTCTTCAACTTCCCAACAAGGTGTGTGTGGGGGTGCATATGGCCTTAGACTCACATACTTGCCAGACAGGCAAATGTCTCCAGGAAAATGGTTTCAGAGAACAGTTATTCCATATCTGCATCTTCAAGACTGAAGAGTTTCAGCTTGTAAACTCATGGGATGCAATTAGCTGGTGGGTTTTGCACTGTCCCTAAGGGGAGCCAGCCAACATTTAAGAGTATGTGGAAGTCAGACTCAAACACACTTATCAGGGAGCTACCAACTTCGAGAGCCCCAGGCATCATTTAAAATATTGCTTCTGATGGCAGTAAAAAGCTGAAACACACACACACACACACACAAGATTAGCTACATCTTTCATTTGTTCTGCCCCAGTCTAGGCCAGGGTTTCCAACCCCAACACTATAGCCATTTGAGGCTGGATGATTCTTTGCTTTAAGGGGCAGTCCTGTGCATTGTCGGATGTTGAGCAATATCCCTGGCCTCTGGATCTCTACGAGATCCTAGGAGCACCCCAACTCCAGCTGTAACAACTGAAAACATTTCCAGACATTGCCAACTGTCCCCTGGGCCCTCTTGAGAACCACAGGTCTCGATTAATGTCTTCAGTGAGGGACCCCTTGGCTTACTCTCAGCCTTTTAATCAATACTGTGAAGTTGTGCTCAATTGCCTATAGCACTCAAGCACATTTCTTTTCCAAGAATTCTTACTTTTTAAAAAAGGACGAGAAGTTTATGCTGGAAAAGTGTTGAGATTTGACATTACCCAAGCTGGCAAGATGATGGGTACTTTTGATTAATGCTGACATTTTGTGAATGGAAGTCTTCACCATATGGGGCCACTTTTTATGAGATTATTGCTATTTCTGCACCATCTTGATTGCTTGCTTTTTGGTTCTGTGGTCTTCCTTTCCTTTCTCTTCTTTTCTCTTTGCTTCACAGGTTTTCTTTCTATTTGCTCTTTAAATAATTCTTTCCATTTCTAAATACAAAGCACCTACTAAGCATCTCATCAGGAAGGATCAGATTTTTTCTCATGCCCCCGAGCACCATGTTGCTGTCATTTGCAGGGGAGAGGGGTCACTGGGCTGTGTTTACACAAGCCAACTGGCTTGGGGTGGGCGGGGGGGGGTTGGCAGTTTAATTTTGTCAAACTCCAGGCTATTGTATAAATGACTCTAGTCAAATAGCAAGCTGTTTTCAAATTCCATAACTGGGAGGGACCTCAGGGAAAATCATGTCTACAAGTTCCTTTTATAGAGAAAGAAACTGAGACCTCAAGATAACACTGTAATAACTAACACTGAGGGGTATTTACCCTGCAATAGGCATGTCATTAAGCACCTGGCATGAAAAGTCAGCAAATGAGCTTGTCTCCTCCTTCCTTTCCCACAAATAGTTTAATGGTCAGAGAGAAGCACCCCAATATTTCTGTCCTGGTTGTGACACGCTGGCCTTCCTCATTAAACTGTCCCCTGGGAGAATGGGTTGGTATATCTGATTGGTACATTTGGGAAAGATTGCTGGATGGGCTCAGCTCTGCCTTAGATCCTGTGTGGAGCCAGCTAGTGCCCTACTGGGAACAGGGGCAATTCCGAGCTCTTCCAGTGGCCCTGTACCTGCCCCTTCCAGCACAGCATGGCTGTGGGACTCTGCGTAAGTTTGGGCTTCCAAAGTCAATTTATGGCAGGTACATGGATAGCCTGGCCTCTCTCCATGGTAAGTACTACCCCGAGCAAACGTGTGTGCGGCTCGAGCCCAGAGGCAGCTCAAGGCTGCTACTTGGCACTGGCCGGCCGTTCTTGGAACATTTGGTTGCCAAGAGCTAAAGTGGTTTCTCCCTCCTCTCAATTACTCTTCTTTTAAAAATAAGTTTTTAAACATAAGCCCTAAATTTTATGCCAAGCCACAGAGTTCAATTTAGCATTTTGGGGTAGTTATTTTAATTTATTTTTACCTTGTGTTTAGCATGCAGTCAGGAGCATGACACCAACAGTGTTCAGTACACTCACAGACAGATGTAGTGAAAAAGAGTTAAAATACTCTCTTAAGTCTCATTTTTTCTAGACCCAATAACTGTCTTTATTTGCAATAATTATTTATTTCAAGATGATGCAATCTCTGAAAGCATATTTTAAAGCATCTCTTGGAATTCTCATGAGCCTGTTTATAAGCTAACACAAGAAAAACAATATCACTATTTTATTATCTCTCTTTTTTTAGTAGATAAAACTCTGATGTCTTTCTTGAATACTTTTTCCCCAAATCAAATATAACCTTAATTTTGGGAGGAAAAGGAAATTTTAATCACTCTTTTTGCTATTTAACAAAAAAGATGAGGCAGTCTCTGGAAAGTAATTATCAAGAGATACACATATATGTCCTGAGAAACCTTCAATTGTATACGTAGGCTTAGGGATGATTATGTTAAAATACAGGTCCCATGACCTTGTAGATGAAGTTCATGAACTTCACAGACTCTTTTTCAATCATGGTGCCAGAAGCAGTTTCATCTGTGATGAGTCCCTGGTTCTGATTACTTTACTTAAAGAAAGATGGGAGAAGCAAGCCATAGGAGGGATCATTTGGAAATTACATGAATTATCTAAAATAAGTTAAGAAGCAGCGTAGGATATTTAAGTCAGTGCTATAGAAGCATTTCGACACCTAGTATATTGCTCTCTATATAGTATATATATAGTATATTGAGATGGGAGGATAGGAGTTGGTGGTAAGGAAACTGAAGATCATTTAACTGTGTTTATGGCAGGCCCTGTACTGCTGGGCAGACTATGCACTGCACCGTGGCCAGTACCCCCCAGAGGGGAGTGAAGAACAAGTGTAGCAGCAGCCTGGATTGCCTGGACAACAACTCCAAATAAACTCAAACTGAGAGAGATGTGTGATGGCAACAGAAGCTCTAAAAGCCGCAGCACCTGGTTGGAGAAATTTCTTTGTTAAGGTAGAGGCAAAGAAGGGGAGCAGCTTAGACAAGAACCTAGTATAACGGAACCATGGACATGGACAACAGGTGGGATTGACTTTGGGGGGAATGGGTGGGTGGGTGGGGGGACAGAGGGGAGCAAAAAGGGGATGGATGTAATACAACAACAATAAAATTAAAAAAAAAAAAAAAGAAAGAAAAGAAATTCAAGAAAGCTCTTGTCCTGATCAGTGTGGTTTGTTGGTATTATCTCGCAGAGCCAAAGGTTGCAGGTTTGGTTCCTGGTTGAGGCACATGCCTGGTTGTGGGACTGGTTCTGGGTTGGGGCCTTTGCAAGAGGCACCAGATCAATGTTTCTCTCACGATCAATGTTTTAGTCCTCTCTTCTTCTCTGCCTTCCCTCTCTCTAAAAATAAATAAACAAAATCTTGTTGTTTTTTTTTCTAAATTTCATTCATTATTTTTAGAGAGAAGGGCTGGGAGGGAGGAAGAACGGGAAAGAAATATCCATGTATGGTTGCCTTTCACTTGCCTACAGCTGGGGACCAGGTAGAAGACTTGGCTTGCAATCTAGTTACGTGCCCTGGCTGGGAATTGAACCAGCCAGGGCTATAAACAAAATATTTTTTTAAAGTCAGAAAAGCCCTGGATGGTGGCACAGTGGATGGGGCACCAGCCTATGAGCCCAGGGGTTGCGGGTTCGGTATCCCAGCCAGGGCACATGACTGGGTTGCAGGCCGGGTCTCCAGTCGGATCTGTGGATGGAGGCAGGTGAAAAGCAATCATACATTGATGTCTTTCTCCCTCTCTGCCTCTCTCCCTTCCCCTCTTTCTAAAAATAATGAAATAAAATCTTGAAAAAAAAAAGTCAGAAAAACTTTTATTAACTGAAAGTGTAGGAACACAGCCTAAAGGATGTGACTCTATGATCTCCATAGCTCAGTCAGTGGTTCAGAGCCTGGACCTGGAGTTCACACAGACTTGATTTTGATTTCTGACTCTGTCACTCAGCTGTGTGACCTTAGGTGAATTACACATGGTCTCATCAGTAAAAAATGGGAAACCACTAGGGAATACCCAAAAGAATTGCTGTAAGGGTCAGATGAGACATCTGCAAAGCCTTTAAATATGTGTCTGGGACATCACAACTGTTTAATAAATGCACCCTGGTTTTATTGTCATAGGTTGGAGAATTTGCTAATTTGCTGGTGCAAAGTCCCTCAGCTCAGAATGCCCATGATTCTAGTGGCATTAGCTGTCACCAGGTTGCTGATGGCTCCTCTAAGATTCCATTTTCCAAAGGGATTTTGAAAAGTGCATTAAAATCATCGCCTCAGATGTGATAGGGCCAGAAAATTATATGCAGACTCAAACACAGACTGGAAACAGCTCTTCAGTGTAACAACACACCAAACATCCAACCCTCCCAGTGGTAACATGGTGGGCAGAGGGCATGAGACTCATCTTGTTTTTGTTGGAGTCTAAAGTCTTCCTGCAGAGCACAAATGATTGCTTCGGCTTTCTTATAGTAAAATATCATGTAAGGGGCCCTTTAGGAAACTACAAAAAAGAGGTCAATAGGGTTGGGGAAAATGGGGAGTGGAAAGAAGAGACATAAAAGTCCCCTATCAACATGTCTTGCTCAGGCAGCCAAAAGATTTGTTTGAGCCATGAAATAATATTTATCCTGCATGCCACTGACCAAGTTCAGCTGCCTTTGATCTATTTCTCCACTGGAGATTTTTTTCTTTTTTTTCTTAAAGTTTTAATTTCTTCTGCCTAGAGGGCAACAAACAAGTAATGAACTTGGTGGTAAATTCAGAAAGTATTTGGAAAATTAAATATGCTCAAAGGAGTCCAAGTGCTCCATCCTGACCAGACCCCCCTCTATGGAATGACCTATTTATTGATTGCATAGGAAGGTAGTATTTTGCTGGAACCCAGTCTGCCTTCTTCCAATTCAGGATGATTTTGTATGAAGTACATAGGGCAGTCTGACTAAATTCAGTTCATGATTGTGTTATTAAAATTTTTAATAATATATTTTATTTAACCCAATATATCTAAAATATAATTTTCACATAATCAATATGAAAATTATTAATAATATATTAATGATATGTAGTCCATGATGATATATTAGTGAGATGATTTTATTTTGGGGGGCTCTTAATCTTTGAAGTTCAGTGTATATTTTTTACTTGCAGCACATTTCTAGTGGTCACTGTCCATACTGGATAGTGTAGTTATAGGTGAATGAATGAGAACTTAGAGGTTAAAGTCACTTCTTGCCTGACATCATGTGGTTGGTGCTTTGCAGACAAAATTCAAGCAGCACAGGTTGAAATGTAGGCATATGCAGGTCATGATTGTACTTTATTTTTAGAATCCTTCTGAAATAGTTCTTATCTCAAAAAGGTGTTTTTGTTTTTCAGTTTTCTAAATGTGTTTCAAGATATATTGGACATGGGAAACTGGTGCAGATAGGACCTGAAGTGGTTGAGATTTCTCAGTAATCCTGGCACTGGTAGCTGATATGTCCTGGTCCCCTTATCTCAAAAGTCAAATGCCCTTTGGGACTGGAGAGAGACAGAAATTCTCTTTCAAAGCACACCGTACGGAATCTGTTCATGAGGTAGGTCTACAGAAACACAGCAGTACATCCTGGGAGTACTGAGGCGGGCATGGAGATCTTTAAGCAAGCTTCATAAGTAAGGCATTGTCAAGGTCAAGGAGTAGGAGGCAGACCACTGAAATTTAAACAGGTTCAGCTTTCATGCTGTTCTGGGCACTTCCCAGAACAGCCCCTTTTCTTCCACCACCTTCTCACTCATTGGCCAGAATGCATGGCAAGAGCCCTGGTTATCTGGGCTGGAAACGGTGGTAAAGCCAGAGCCCTGGGCCTTATTTTTATTTTTACAGGTTTAGTATGACCTTGAAAGTGTCATTGTAATACTCTGTTTAGTTTGCCCACTTGCAAAAAATGGGGATTGCAGTACATACCTTAAAAAAACATTTTTTTTTTTAAATTTGTTATTTTTAAAGAGAGGAGAAGGGAGAGAGGCAGAGAGGGAGAGAGATATCCATGTGTGGTTGCCTTTCACCTGCCTCCAGCTATGGACCTAGCTGGAGACCTGGCTTGCAACCTGGTTATGTGCCCTGGCTGGGAATTGAACCAGCAACCTTTGGGTTCTCAGGCCAGTGCCTTATTCACTGTGCCACCAGTCAGGGCACAATACGTACCTTGTAGGGTGATTGTGAGGATTAATAAGAAAAAGAATCTAAATCATTGGTATAGTACCTGGCCAAAGAGGAGGCACAGAATAAATTATTACTATTATTACTACTACTGCTGCTGCTGCTACCACTACTGCTATTAGTCAACAAGTATTATTGTGTGCCTGCTCTGTGTCAGATCCTGCGAAAGTTCCTGGCATAGAGCAAACTCTCAAAACGTATTTTATCAACATGACTGTGCTATGACCTGCCATGCAACTAAGTGGATCAAGAGAGCTCCATCCTCACCTTCAACTTGAAGCTTTTTTGTGGGCTAAAAACAAGATCCCTGCTAAGCACTCTCCAGAAGGTAAAATCTTAGAGGAAGGGATCGACAGGTTTGCTCATTGCACAAATGTAACTGAGTCCATGCAGAACTCAGTTACATTTGCCCTGGCATGGGACATTTGTCCCCTCTCCTGCAGGCTCAGCCACCCAAAGTGGAAATTTTTCCAAAGGAACTTGACTAAAAAACTAAGTTTAATTGGTCTGCAAGATTTGCTTCCTCTTAGGCCTTTGTTATATGTTGCTGTGTAAGAAATTATCCCAAAACTTAGTGTCCTAAAACAATAACAACCACAACAGCAACAACAACAACAGTTATTCTCTCACAGGTCTGTGGCCCAGGGATGCGAGTGTGGTTTAGCTGAGTCCTTTCCCAAGGCTGCAGTCATCTCAAGGCTCAACTGGGAAGGATCTGCTTCCAGGTGGTTGTTGGCAGGACTTAGTTCCTTATGGTTATGGGCTGGGGGCCTCTGGCAGGTCTGTGTCAGTGGGTCTCCTCACAGGGCAGCTCATACATGGCAGCTGGCTTCATCAAAGTGAGCTGGGGCAGAAAGAGAGAGGGCATAGAAGGTGGAAATCATAGTTTTTTGTAACCTGTCTTAGTCCATTTGGGCTACTGTAAAAAATGTCATAGACAAATGCTTAAGAATAACAAACACTTATTTCCTCACAGTTCTGGAGGCTGGAAGTCCTAGATCAAGGTGCTAACAGATTCAGTGGCCAGTAAGGGCTCACATCCTATTGATGGCTGTCTTCCCACCATGTCCTCACATGCTGGAAGGGGCAAGAGATTTCTCTCAGGTCTCTTTTTGAGGACACTAATCCATCCCAATAACCTAGCAAGCTCCCAAATGCCCCACTTCCAAAGGACATCACATTGAGCATTAGACTGCACTCTATAAATTAGGGGGTGGGCACAAACATTCTGTCCATAGTGTAATAGTGTAACCTACTCATAGAAGTGACATCCATCACTGTTTTCACTCATCAGATGCAATTACTAGGTCTGGTCCCCACTCGGGGAGGGGATGGTATGAGAGCATGAGTACAGGAGGGGCACCCCTGGGGCCCTCTCAGGAGCTGCTCACCACATGTGTCCTGACCATTTTCTCTCAATAAGCAGGAAGGGACATTTGTTTCATGCCTGCTAAAGGGAAACAGAGTTGCCACATGCAGAGTAAACAAGAGATGGGAGGAGCAGCAACGATGGGTTCTCCCCTTCACCTAGGGAGAGGGGAAGGCCAGTGGCTGAGTACTATTTTCTTGAGAGCCTGAATAAATGCTGAGCATAGGTCCATGGGAGTCCCAGTGACAAGGTGTAGTAAGACGTTGGAGAGTGAACCACTCCCTGGACCTCTCCACCAAGCCCAGGAGGACCTGGAGCCAGGAAGCCTTGGAAGGAAGCAGCATGGGAGCTGGCTTATTTGCTCTCATGACATAGGTCTTCCCAGTAAGAGTGTTGATGCTTCCTAAGTGAAGATAAGAACAGTGAATATTAATCGTTGGGAACCAAACAAGGAGAGGAAAGGCAAGGCCAAAGGCACCAGGGACTGGCTGAGGATATCTGACACACAGTAAGTACATAGCAGACACCACAGAGAAACCTGGGGAGACTCAGAGGTGAGGTCTGACCAACCCACACATGAACACATGTCACCATTGCAGTTTGGGGTGTTAGTGTAATATGCGACCAATTATATTCCTTGGCTGGCAAGGTGCCTGAGAGCAGTTTCCGCAAAGTGGTGAGGGAAAAATAGGTCCTTCCAGAAAAAGCAGATAAGAAAAAGAAATTCCTCCCTTCAGGTTTGTATTCAGGCTGGGACCTTTTGCTAACCCCTGGCCCAGTAATTTGTTCCATCCCTGTTGGCACTGATGCTGGTGAAGTCAGCAACATAGAGATGCACTTAAAAAAAAAAAAAAAAAAAAATTCCCAGCCAGGGCACATAACCAGGTTGCAAGCCAGGTCTTCAGTCAAGTCCGGAGCAATCATAACTTGATGTTTCTCTCATTTCTCGCCCTCTTTGCTTCTCTCTCTTCCCCTCTCTCTGAGAATAATAAATAAAATCTTTTTTAAAAAAGCAAAAACAAAAATTCAAAAGGAAATGCCACAGAAGTTACAACAAGTATCCAATTGTCTTATTGGTCACATGGACCCATTTTTTTTTTCAGCTATATTTTGGGTTTAAGTGAGGACCCACTTACTAAGTCTCTGAGTGGTGATCAATTGACAACAATGCTAAGTGGACCCGGAATCTTCCTTCACAGCCAGAAGTTAGGGAAGCATCAGAGAAAGTTGAAAGATCACGTGTGTTGGTGTCAGACAGATCTTTTTTCAAATTCCCAGATTGCTGCTGAATAGCTATGAGACACTGAGTAAATTACTTATGCCTCTCAGACTTGGTTTCCTTCTCAGTAGAGTGAATGAGAGACATAGTTTGGTTAAGGGTCAAGAACTCAGGCCTGGGGTTAGACTTGCATTGCAGTTCTGGTTGCATGACTTGTAGCTAGCTGTGTGACAGCGAAGCTTCGGTTTTCTCTTCTGTTAAATGGGCATAATTGTCCTAACCACATGGGACTGGACTCAATGGATCACATATGTAAAATGCTAGACAAAACCCAGGCATATTGTCGGTGCTCAGTAGGTGTTAGCTCTTGTTAAGACCAATAATGCATGTTATACATAGGAAGTGCTCACAACATTTTATCCTCACCTCCCTCTTCTGTTCACTCTCTAACCCAGTGTGACCAGCCCCTGGTTCCAGACCAACCTGGAGGGTTGTCTCTCCCACACCTCATTTAATCGCTGGGTGCTCTTCCTACTTTCTCACCCATCAACTAAAAACTGGCCCAGTGCTAATCCCAGAAGGTCAGCTTCCCCCACAAAGATCTTCCAGGCAGCAACTTCATATTTTTATTGAAGATCTCTTTAGTCTAGAACCTTGAAATGTGATTCTCTCTATTCTGCTAAAGTGATCGGAGGCACAGGGTCTTAGAATCACACACCTGGAAGAAATGGATGTTTGTGATGATCTGCAAGAATGAGGAAATCAAAGCCATGGGAACGAGAGGTGTATCTGAGGCCAGTGTGACCAGGAAGTTGCTATCGCATCTGGGTCATCCCCAGATTTAGTCAGCGACTCCTTCCTGCTAGCTGGGAAATCTGAGGGAATTGAGTCATGCTACTGTTGTTAAAACAAACCCCAAACCATAAAAGCTTGTTATGGAGTCTAAGGAGAAATAGCTCAAATCATTTATTTATTATACTATAACTGGTCCCACATGTGAAGAATTACTTTCAGGATTCCAAACTTAGGCAAGACCTAGTAATATATCTTCTTCATTATCAACATCAGTGGAAGGTTTATTATTTTAAATCAAGTTCTGTTTTGTTTTGAAAGTACTGTCTAGCATACCCAGAATAGTTACACCAGTAAACACAGTGTTGTCCATCCCCGACAGAGGAGGTTTGCGCTCAGCATGTTTAGGAGGCAGCAGCATCAGCACTGATGGGCAAGGCCAGAACAAGCGGGGAACAGGTCAGCTTGTTCACTGATGGTTCTTACCCCCTCTAGCCTCAAGTGGACCTCAGCATTTTTGGTAATGTTCTTGCTGGCCCATGGCCTTGGTTTCACATGGGTATTGTGTGACCTGCAAGGCAGGCACCACCCTTGCCAGGGCTTGAGCTCTTCACATCCTTTCTGGCATTGAATCAAAGATGTTGACGCTTCTCTTGCAGAATGGGTGCAGCACAGTGGCCTGTGTGGATCTCAGCTGCCTGGTAAAAACCAGGACGGCTGACTGAATGCTTCTTGCAAGCAGGCGCAGATCTGTCTCTTGCACTCCCTCTACAGCTCCAACAGGTGCCCTGTCATGGACAGGTGTCTGGTGTCAGAGTTAGTGCTTTATTTCTCCAAGTGAGAAATAATACTATAGGCTCATGATAAAATATTCAAACGGCATGGAAAAATAGTTTTTAAAAATATTTTATTTGCCAGTGATAACTGGTGTTAACATTTTGAATATTCTTATGCACTTTAAAAAATGCACACACAATATAACTAAGGATACATTTTTACTATGTATTCTTTTTGTTACCTTTTTCTCTTATGCTATGAGAATTTTTACAAAACAACATAATTACTTTTAAAAACAACCTAGAATGCCTTTGTTGTTTTTTTGACTCATATTCTATTTGCATTATTTTCAGATTTTTGTTAATAAATAATACTATGATTGATGAAAACCCTTCCATTGCATTCCTATAATTTTTCATAGGTCAAAGGACAGCATACGTAAACTGTTTATACTTTGCTAAGTTACCCTCTGCAGTGGTTATAGAAATTTCTTCTCTCACCAACAATTTAAGGGGTCGTAAACAGAGGATTCTTTTGAACACATTCTGATAGAATAAAGGAAGCAGGTGCTATTCACCAAGAGTGAAATGAAAATTCTCCAGTTCCTTGATTTTTCATCTGAGTCTTCCTGGGACATCACCTCCAAATTACAAATCTGGCCTGACTTGGTGGAATAAAGACCAAAAAATGAGCAATAAATGCAAAATTCCTCATCATAGATGGAAATAAATGAAAAAAAAATCAGAGTGTAAAAACAACAGAGTAAATAAACAAGTGAACAAAAAGATGAGGATAAATTTCATACAAAATGATCTTCTTTTATTTTATTTATTTATTTATTAAAAAATAATTTATTTTTAAAGAGAGGGGAAGGGAGAGAGGGGGGAAGGGAAAGAGGCAGAGACGGAGAGAGACATCAATGTATGGTTGCCTTTCACCTGTCTTTGACTATAGGCCTGGCTGGAGACCTGGCTTGCAATCTGGTTATGTGCCCTGGCTGGGAATCAAACTAGCAACCTTTGAGTTTGCAGGCCAGCACCTTATCCACTGTGCCACCAGGCAGGGCTTCTTGTTTTCTTTAGAAATTAGGTACCGTGAATGGAGGAACTTCCTCAAAGCACCAATACTCATATGTTCACCCATTATTCTTAATGTCGTATCTTTGAGGCCCTATATAATATTGCAATAATCCTGTCAGCTTTCACAATATGGTTTTCTAATGAACCACAAAAATTTGGCCTTATGAAAAAATACAAGAGAATTCCCTTGAAAAATTTAATAAAGATCAGAAAATGAAGAATCCAGGAAAAATATAGATTCTATTAAGAGACAAGGAGAATAATAACAAAAAAGAGAGAAAGAAATTTATTTTCTTAAAAGTAATTAGGTTCAAAAGAGGTCTCTTTTTATGGTTTGCCTACAAGCACAGGAAGTTTTTGATAATAGTAATGAAAATGGTACTTGAGATTCACTTATAATTTTTAAAAAAGATTTTATTCATTTTATTTTTAGAGATAGGGGAAGAGCAGGAGAAAGAGGGAGAGAAACATTGATGTGCAGTTGCCTCTCACACCCCTCCAACTAGGAACTGGCCCGCAGCACAGGCATGTGCCCTGACTGGGAATCAAACTGGTGACCCTTGGTTGGCAGGCCAGTGCTCAATCCACTGAACCATACCAGCCAGGGTTTGTTTATAATTTTAAATACACAAATTATATTCACATGGGTTGAAGAAGAACACCAAAGGGCAGTATCAGGGGTGGTGGGGGTGGAGGGCATTTTACGTTTAGGAGTGTGGGAACATGCAGTTCATGTAATAGCAGACTCAGGACTTCCTTTTAAGGACAAAGCTGCAGATCTTTGTGGGACCTTTTGGAGCCTAAGTATAGGCAGAGATAGAGGAAGTATGTTCTGGTTCTCTGGAAGTGTTATGAAGATATTGGAGAGGCTCCTCCTTGCTGAGGAAAGGTTCTTCAAGTTGGGTGGTGAAACCCCATTACAGGGCAGCTCACCATTTCCTGAAAGCAGACACTTCTTGGGCTTAATCATGTTCCCTGAATCCTGACACCTATATGGTAAACACCTGACATATCAGGTCAAGTCTACAAAGATAACAGTCTGCTCTCTCAATGACAGATGTAAATATAGAGAGATTCCAATGTGCATTCTGCCCTTATCAGTACAGAGTGAGTGCAGGTCTGAAACAGCTCTTTCTCTTTGCTTCTCTACATTTCCTTTCTCTGGTATAGTTGAGCCCATCAGAGGCACCTCTTTTCTTAAAATCAGTCCCATGGAGCCAGACACCCATTAACCTTGTTACTTCTTGCCCTCAAAAAGTCTCTTTCATTCTTTCACCTCTAATAGCTAATGCCATTGCTTCCTCCCTTATAATTTCTAGAAGCAAATTCCAGAGAAACTCAGCAAGTTCAGGAAGACTTCTCCACACTTACTTCAACAAACATTTATTAAATTCTTACTATTTTTCAGACATCTGGGACAGTCTCTTTTCTGAAGACAACCTCGTTTGGGAGATAAGCACTTATGCAAATAATTTTATTGTAATTCCCAGTAGAATTGGGTTGACACATCAAGTTTTTACAAAATAGGCACTTGCATCTCCAATGATTATTGCAGTTTCTTCTGAGTGGAAATATTATGCTCTATTTCTGTATATATATCTCTGTGTAGCCAGCTGGAGAGTTTGAACTTCATCTTGTAAGTGTTAGGGAGGTGAATGACAGGTCAGATTTAGTCATGAATCTTTCTGGTAGGGTGTGGTGGATGTATGAGGTGGAATCCCCAATAAAACCAGAATTTCTTTATTAAAAAAATGTGTATTTATTCTTACATATTTAAACTTCAGTCACCTTCAAAGTGCTCTCCATTTGATGTAATACACATATTGAGACTTTGTTTCACTGGTCAAAACAGTTTTGGAATTCATCAATTTTGAAGCCTTTTAGTACCTGCTGTTTCTTGTTTCACTTCTTCCACATTGGCAAAATGTTTCTCTTTGAGAACTTTTTTCATCCAGGGAAACAAACAAACAAGAGTTGCTCCAGGTGATATCAGATAAATAGGAAAGGTGGGGCATGAGAGTCATGTGTTTTTGGTCAAAAACTGATGGACACTCAATACAGTATAGGCAGGTACTCTTGTAAATCACCCATCATGAATGGGCAAGTGCATTGACAAAGTCTTAAAAAAAAAATTCAGAGAGAACCAAAATGGCAGTGGAATAAATGGAGCTACACCAATCTGCTCCCAGGACCAATCTGGAATTATAACTTAACTGGGGAGAAATCATCCAGAATAACCAACAACACACCAGCTAGAGAGAAGCCTTATAATCACAGACAGAACAGAAGAGGATGCTTCATCGTGACATGGCTGGTAGGAGTTGTGGAGATTCAAGAGGGCTGGCTGGGATCCCTTAGGTGGCAGCTGAAGGGATAGAAAAACATCTCAGTAGCCAGGGGTTCCACCTGAAGAGGGTGGGTTCTGAACCCTTCTATAGCAACAAAGCTGAGAGTAAAACAGTATCCATCTGTAAAAAGCAAAAAGATTCCAGGAGCTGGCTTGAAAGAGACACAGAGTTCTTAAAGAGACCATGCATAAAAATACATTGGCATCCACTTACCCTGGTCTCCAGCAGAGGGAGGGCACTAGAGATGCTTAAGAGAGTTTGGTGAAGTGACTTTGAGGAAATAAATGAGGGAGCAGTCCACAAGGTCCCAGTGCAGACCCATATCCCATACCACAGGCCAACCACTTTTCTCCAAGTGGTGGCAGCCTGAGGGGAAGTCACAGCCCTACCCACAGGAATTAATCCACTCCACTCAACTGTGCCTAACCCTGACTGCTGATCACAGATTGATTGGATTAACAGCTGAATTAATCTGCCATGCCCAGTGGTGCCTAAACCTGGTGCCTGATCACAGATTAATTGAATTAACAACTGAAGGAGACAGACAAAGAGAGTGGATCGCTGGTATTCTCCAACAGGCTGACTAGGCCCAGACTTGGACATGAGCTGACATCACCACAGACAAATCCAGGAAGTAAAGAAAGTGCACTTCTGCACCATAGAAGGTCACACCACAAATACAAGAAGTCAAAGCAGACTAATCTAAGAAACAGAAACAAACAAGAAGAGTCACCTAAAATGTGGAGACAAAGAAACCCCCATCAAAAGGAAAAAGAGGAAACCTCAGAAAGAATGAAAAGTGAAATAGAGGCAAGCAAACTATCAGGCATGGAATTCAAAATAGTGATGATAGAGAAGCTCAATGAGCTCAGTGACTTCAAAGAAAACTACAAACAACTCAGGGGAATTACAAAGGACTCCAGGGAAGCTACTAACTAAGGAATTTACTGAGAACTACACCAGCATTAAAAAGGACATAGAAACTATCAAAGAGAGCCTGGAGGAAATGAAGAATCCAACTTCTGATTTGAAGAACACATTAGAAGGAATCAAAAGCAGGTTAGAGAAAGCAGAGGATTGGATCATTGAGCTGAAAGTCAATGTAGAAAAATATTCCCAGATAGTGCAACAAAATGAAGAAAGACTGAAAAAGAATGAAGAGGTTTTAAGAGAGCTGCAGGACAACATGAAACATGACAATATATGTAGAATAGGAATACCAGAAGAAGAAGAGGAGCAAGGGATAGAAAACCTGTTTGAAAAATAATGACAGAAAACTTCCCTAACTTGATGAGAGAAGAAGTCATGCAAGTTTAGGAAGCATAGAGGATCCCAAGGAAGATGAACCCAAATAGGCCCATTCCAAGACACATCATAATTAAAATGGTGAATTTCAAAGATAAGAGAGAATCCTAAAAGCAGCAAGAGAGAAACAACTAATAACATACAAGGGGGCTCCCATTAAGTTATCAATTGATTTCTCAACAGAAATGCTATGAGCCAGATGGGAATGGCAAGAAATATTCCAAGCAGTGAAAAACAAAGGCCTGAAACTAAGATGACTCTATCCAGCAAGGCTCTCATTCAGAATGAAAGGTGAAATAAGGAGTTTCCCAGACAAAAGAAAGCTAAAAGAATACATCTCCACCAAACCAGCATTGTAAGGGATGCTAAAGGGTCTGCTTTGAGAAGATGAAAAAAACAGAAAGAGGCAGAGAGGAACATAGGTACAAAGGGAAAAAGATAATGAATGAATACCTATCAATAATAACTTTAAATTAAGTGGATTAAATGCACCAATCAAAAGACATAGGTTAGCTGAATAGATAAGAACCAACATTCACTTAAGAATGCTTTAAAATAATCTATAAGTAGATTTTACTAAATAACATATAATTTTGTATTTTTGTTGTATCTGCATTACTACAGATTAAGTTTACTTAGATTGGAATTATTTCCTAAATTGGGAAAATCAAGTTACTTGCAATAACTCAGGTAAGGAAAAAAAGTAAGAAAATGTGGATACATGCTGTCTTTCTTATTCACTTACAAAATGTATGCTTGTTTGTGGGTGTATAATATGTGGTTTTATTAGCAATCTATGTTTTAAATATCAACCAACTGGTAGTTGGTGTGTTGAGAAATTAGTCAATCTTTAGGTTAGAAAAGATTCTGAGAGTGAAGACTAATTGGGGATGGAAGTTACCAACCACTAAATGACATGATTCATATACATTCTCATATTATATTTAAATTAGATGAGATTCCTTTCAAATAGATAGTGGAAATAGACAATTCTAGCAACGAAGGCCCCAGACTGGGGGTGCTTGAGAAAATGTATTAATGTATCATAAGCTTTATTATTCCAATGTGAACATACCTAATCTCTACCTCAACAGATTCTTAAATAGTTCAGTGGTTAGTTTAGGACCACATAGGAAGTCAACCACAAGTTCAAAAAATATCTAAAATACTATTATACAAAATTATTGAAATTTTAGGGGTTTTTTTTGTTTTTTTTATTTTACCTCAAAGTAGTAGATATCATAATTTCTACTGTGTGGAGACCAACTGAGCAATTCAGGTGCCATTATTTCTAAAGGCTTCAACTAGTAAAACAGGTAGAGGAGGAAAAGAAGGTAGTAAAAGAAATAAGACCTCAGCATAATAAAAAACAAACAAACAAACAAGCAATCTACTATCTAAAATGGAAAATTCCAAAAAGAATAAGTTGTAGTGCCAGTGGCTTAAAATAAAGTTAAGTTGTTTATTAACTTTTGGTGGGGGGAGGATCTGACTCAGAAACCAAATTCATTTTTTCTCTGGAGCTGGCACTGTCTGTCTCTAGGACAACTTCCATTAAAGTGAGTTCTACAGTACACCATTTCTGTGATATGTTTCACAAAAATAGCATTCCAGAGTAAAATCTTTTAAAGAAAAAAAAAAAGAAAAATGCTTAATTTACAACATATATGAAATATTATCATTTAACATGTAATAATTATATAAGCTATTGACATATTTTAAATTTGTTTGTATTAACTCCTCAAAATCCAGTACATACTTTATAGTATATTACAATTTGAACTAGCCACCTTTTAAGTGGCTACTATTTTGAACACTGCAGATTTAAGACTAAAGAAGACTAAATCTGGGAATGAAAATAGAGTTTGTTTCTTTTATATTTTTAGCTCAGGAGAAATCTGTCTATAACCAAGCAAATGTAGGTAGGACCTGGGAAGAATATTCATGATATGAGTTTTTGTTTGTTTGTTTTGTTAAAGATTTTATTTAATTATTTTTAGAAAGAGGGGAAGAGAGAGAGGCAGAGAGGGAGAGAGACATCAAGGTATGGTTGCTTTTCACTTGCCTCCAGCCACAGACCTGACCGGAGACCTGTTTTGCAACCTGGTTATGTGCCCTGGCTGGGGAATTGAACCTGCGACCTTTGGGTTTGCAGGCTGGCACCTTATCCACTGTGCTACCAGCCAGGGTGGGAGATGAGTTTTTTTTCATGGACAAAAATGAAATGAAATTAGACCAAAATATTTCTAAAAGAAAATTGTTGAAGGCAATTAATTAAATGATGTTATTAGCCACTATCACAGTAGAAATATTTTTCCTAGTGTAATATTTGTAAAAATATGTGTGTGTGTAAAGGTATTTGTGCATGTGTTTGGCAATGTGGGGGCAGCACTCAGGTGAAATGAAGAGGGAAAGGTGATATTTACCTGCAGCCAAGTGGCATAGCCAGAGAAGATGTTGCCATCACTGGAGAGAGAACATATATGGAAAGTACAAATTAAAGAGAAGTTTTGCCTTACAGAGTGTGACATGCTAATAGATACCGGAAGGAGAATATCACTGGAGGTTATTTATAGGTGTCTGAGTTCAGGGTGTAAGATGCAACAAGAATCCTTTATGTGTACACAATTGACTGTGATTCCCAACTCTATGAGACTAGGTGAGCTCATTCTAGGAAAGAACAGAGTGAAACTAGGGCCAAAGACCAAACTTCAGAGAATACCGTCATTTAAAGGGGTGGCGAGAAAGAAGAACCCACAGAGGAAATGAAGAAGAAATGGAATTCAGGAAGTGTGTGGGGCCTAAGGGATCTCAGGAGAGCATTTCAAGAAGCAAGGAGGAGTCAACACTGTCAAACATTGTAGATGTTCAGTAACATGAATCATTGTTATGAATGTTCCTGACAGCCTAAGGAAGAAGGTAACTGTGGACCCAAGACAGTTAGTGGTAAGGAGTGATTTGGGGGGTGATCAAGAATTGCCAAAAGAGAAGAACACTCTTTTCATGAAATTTGGCTGAGAAGGGGGTTCACTATAAAGACACAGTAGTTGGTGGAACTTATTATTTTTCTAGAGAATCAGGTGAGATATATTTGAATGTGGTAGGTGCCATGGGTAAACTGGGGTAAGTGGGAGAGAGGAAGAAAAGGAAGAAATAGAAAACATGTAAGAGAGAAATCTTGAGCAGGTTCAGTTGGAGGCTTGGGACTCAGGGGCCAAGAGGTTGAATGAGAGGAGACATGCCTCATTTCCTGGCACTGGAAGTAGGCCAGGCCTGGTGTGAAGGACCTCTGTCCTTATAGACAGAGGTCTAAAAGCTGAGGGAGCTCACCCAGAGGCCTGTTTGCCCCCAAATCAGGAAGCCATGGCCTGGAAAAGAGTGGAGGGAACCAAGGGTGTGTTGTCCTATCCAAAGGTGAAGACACTAAGGACTTCAAGTTAGGGCTTGGTTCTACTACTCCATGACAATGAATTTCAAATCCAGAAAACTTGAGGAGAATAGAGAAGATGTGGTGTAGTCCTGAAAGGAACTAGCGATGGAGTGGACCATCAGTGAGCGCAGACCAGCACCTGTGGTCAGCTGACTGCCCAGAGGGCCCATGGATGCTGCCGGCTTCCAGGTGGGGGAATGGTGGATGAGCACATGAATGGGAGAGAGGAGCAAGAATAGTCAGAGCTCTTGCAAATATGTGTGTGTGTAAAAACAAGGGACAGAGACAGGATGAAGTGTCCCTGCTGCTAAGGAGCTTGCTTACAATATTGTGGGGGTTATAAGAGTATAGATAATTAGGAAGGAAATATTTGTTTCTGTTATGTTTTGTTCTATTTGCGCTAGTCAGGCAGAGCTAAAATTCATTTTCTTCGGATGTTGAAATTAGAGGGTGGAGCAGGATCTAAACTTTCTGTTGTCTGCCCTCCTCTTAAAGACCCGCATGAAAGGACATTCCATGCCCTTCTTTGTCATGCATTCCAGTGCTTCACAATCCTCAAGGAATTTTCATCTGAATGTCAGACTTCAAAAGGACAATGTTGAAAAATTATATTATAGAGTTCAAAAAGAAAAAGAGAAAGAGAAGGATTCATTTCTTTTTTGACTGCCTCAGAGTTCTCGCTGTACTTCCAATTGGATATGCCATTCTCCACTGCCAGAAGGCACGTCAGAAAACCATTAAGCAGTTTTGATGTGTTCAGCTCAGTCTATTGTGTTTTTCCTCAGACCCAGCTCCATTTTAAAGGCCAGCATAGTCAGACTTCTTTCCCCATATGAATACTTTTGCATATAAATCCATGTAAATGTGTGGTGAAATATGTGTATATATATTCCACATGCTAGTCAACTTTTATCTTTTTGAACTTCTTTGAAAACCTGAAGGACTATTGTTAAAATCCAGTTTCCATAAATAAAGTTGGTGTTGCTATTGAGTTGAAAAAAAATGAGTCAATTCTAGTGACCACATTGCTGTAATAATTGTTGAATTTTGTGATTTATGTGGTGGCAATGATTGCTATTCTCTGCTTATTCTCTAGGAAGATTCTAAATTTCATTTATCTTCATAGCACTTCCAGCTCCACTTCATAACATCATTCTACCCAAGTCAAGATTGGTCTAATCAACATGAAGAAAATAAAACACCCTTTGGGAGCTGTGTCATTGGTTCTTGTATCTGAAATTTTGGTCTCTCATTTTTTTTCCCCTGTGCTATTAACATGAAGAGGTATGTCCTTCACTCTGAATAAATACAAAACAAGAGAATAGTTTTCTACATGCACCAGAGCAGCAAAAACTCTCCAGAGGAAGCCATGTTTTTCCCCCACCGATTTGTTCTGGATCAGGGCAGGGCATATACCAACTATTTATAGGCTGTCTAATCATCTGACATGTTTAAAATGAAAGTTTCCTGCAGTTCACTGTGATTTCTTCAGTTATCCATTTACTGCCTTCTACCTCCTATTATTAGCAGAATATGGAAGAAAATCTAATCTTTTAATTGCATTTCTAACCAGTCAAAATTGGCAGAATATTTTTTTTTGTTTGTTTGGTTCCCTAAGGTGTCATACTGGGGGGCAAACGTAAGGTCATGCTTGATTACTTGCTATTCAGCATCTCAATCACCAAGTTTCTCTCTGGCATAAAGGTTCCATATGAACTAGATACAGCAACCCATCATAATTATTAGGTTATCTTCATAGTCATTCATTCAATTATTCACTCATTCATTCCATCTTTGTTTGTTCATTCATTGGTTCATTCAATAAATATTCATATTTCTTGAGCTCCTACCATGTATAATGGAGAGCCAAAATGCAAAGAGTCATCCTTCTTGGGTTACTTTCACTTTTAGCTTAGTTTTCAAGGTTGAAGGACATATCCATTTAGCACTCATTACTGAGCACCAACTCTGTGTGTGATGCACTATGAAACACTGGGTACACAAAAATTAATCATGTCACCCTCCAGGAGCTTATATTTATAATGAGTTTCCTAATTTCCCAGTAGGTTTAAAATTTTTCAGTATCTCTTAAGAAGGGAAAATAATTCATAGTGGCCTGCTTGGTGGCCAATGTAATTTTGGTTTATCTGTTCTTTTTCATACCTTCTAACAGGTCTCCATGAGAGTGGAACGAGTTCTTATGGGAACTTGAGATTTTAATTTTTTTTATTTTATTTAGACTAGCAAGCATATACATCTGATGATTAAAGTTTAGATTTGGTACCAAAATGTTAATTTTGAAGACAGCATTAACATGGCTCATTATTAGATTAAGCCAAATTTAGTTAGATCAGTCATCTTTTGACATGAAGGAAAAATCAATTTGCTTTAAAATGTGGCAATTTCTAGGAAACTGGCCCCATAATCCTAAATTAAAAGCAGGTTTCCACAAGTTGGATTCATGCCTCCTTTAGCCCTTGGTATTGTATTTTGTCTGTTTAGTTAGTTAAATAATGGTAACAAAAGAAGACAGGATGGATGATGTTAAATAAAAGGAAATTTAAGAGAGTAATTATGGCATTAGGCTGGGCCAGAAGGTGAGGTTTGTAAGTAATAAGATATCTCCTTTTTAAACAAAGTGCTATGTCTCCATTTGGCATGACCCTTCCTAGATAAACTGTATATTTTATTCTAATCCCATAGGCAAGAGAATGTGAACTCTGAGGAGAGTGTTGGGTGAGACATTTATGAATTCTAAGATATTTTGTGTGAAGTTGCTTTACTTCTTGTTTTAAATGAAGGTGTAAAAATGCCAGGGAAATAGAATGTTACTATAGCGACCCAGGTGTGGGGAGGTACGAAAACTTGGAAGTTCACTTTCCATAAGCCCGGTACCATATGTACATGTATAGTCTACTTGATTATTCAGTGAACTCCTTGAATTACACACACACACACACACACACACACACACACACACACACACACAAAAGTCATGGGGAAAACCTTAAAGCCAATGAGCCCTAGGAACTTTTTATTTTATTTGAAAGCCGTGAATAATGAAACTCTTTTGGCAATGCTGGAAGGGTTGCTTCCAATCATGAGTAAAATGATTATTCCTGAAAAACCCTTTTATGGCCCAAACTTCAACATAGGAAGGGACCACATTCCAGAATTTTGATGAAGAAATAGAGAGGGAGGAAGGGAGAGAATAGATTCTACTCAAAATTTTCTAATTGAGTAGTATTTTCTAGTTCACCTCTAAACATCATCTCTCCTGACTCTTCACTCAACTAAAAAACTCAGGTGAAGAGATTTTGATTAATTTTCTACCAATTTATTCTATATTCTAAATCATTTAATGACACCTTGGGGTCATAGATTTCTTGGGTAAGTTAAGTACCTTCATCATGAGGCTTCTGTCTATCATGGTGTAGAATGCAATATTGACTTTCTGGTTAGGGCCCACTATTTACTTTTTCACAATACAGCCAACTTTATTATATGCCAAAACTGGATTAAAGTCTTTACACAAATATTGTTATTTAATCTTTAAACATTAGCCCATGAAGTATATACTCTTATTATCCCCATGATTAGAGATGAGGAAATGGGCTTAGAGAGTTTACAAAGCACGTAGAAGGAGTTACTATTAAAATATGGACATACTGACTCCAAAAGCCCATGTCCTTAGCCACTATGAATTTCTACTTCTGAAATACCCAGAATATTTTATTTTAATTGTTCTCATCCATCACTCAGGAGAATCAGTGAGGTCGCTCAGAAAATGTCCCAGAAGGATGAAGTGGTGAAGCAGTCATGAAGCAATTCTGAAATGCAAAGCTCATCAGGGTACAGTCGTTCCCTCTATCCATGGCTTCACTTTCCTCAAAAGGGAAAATTTCAGATATAAACAATTCATAAATTTTAAATCGTACACCATCCGAGTATCCTGATGAAATCTCATGCCATCCCACTCAGTCCCACTAAGGACATGAGTCATCCTTTTGTCCAGCATCTTCATGTTAAATATGCTCGCATGGCAGGTGTCTTGGTTATCAGAGCAACTATCTAGGTACCACAGTGCTGGTGCTCAAGTCACCTTTATTTTACATGATGGCCCCAAAGTGAAACAGGAGTGATGCTGGCAATCTGAATACACCAAAGTGAGCCATAAAGTACTTCCCTTAAGTGAAAAGGATTAAAGTTCTTGACTTTATAAGAAAAAACTCATAGGGTGAGGTTGCTAAGATCTACAGTAAAAACAAATCCTCTATCTGCCAAATTGCCTAATTTATAAATTAAACTTTATCATAGGTTTGTATGTATATATAGGAAGAAACGGTATACATAAGATTTGCTACTATCTGTGGTTTCAGGCATCCAATGGGGATCTTGGAACGTATTTCCCTGGGGCATGAGGAAGGCTTTTGTATTATTGGTTTGTTTTCTTGAGCTCTATTTTGCTGGACTGAACTTAGGTTCTTCTATACAGTTGGTCCATATAGTGTGAATCAAAGCTGATATCACAACTGATTGTGAATCAAGAAGTATGCCTTTGCCTGCAGCTTCTCTGCTCTTCTCAGAACAAATCAAATCAATTTTCTCCATTCAATTGAGCTGGCTTGATCTCACCATCAGCATGTTAGAGCCAAATGGAATACTGCGCCTTGGGTGAACTTACAAATTTGAGTTGATTTGTAATAGTTCTTCCACTGTGCTGGCATGAAACTTGCATTTCTTTGCCATGTGCTTCCTACTGGCATGTGACTTAGGAGTTCACAAGTGGCTGATTACTACACATATAAAGAAATCGAAAAGGGCGAAAGGGAGAAAGTTCGGAAGAGAGAGATCTCTGTATTTCAGGTGAAAGCCAGCATCCTAACCACTGTGACCATGCAAGGTCCAACAGCATTTTCCAAACTGTTGAGGTTTTGAACTTAGTATGTTGATGGATTTTAAAATCAGCAGCAATATCTTGCCAGTCTGCATAACCCCAACTTCTATAGCAGTTCTCAATTGCCTCCTGCATCTTCTCATTAACTGTATAGTGCAGTAAGAACAGCTGTTTTGCTTACTCCATTTTGGGGCTAGTTTTTCAGCCATGAGTATGTTCATTTAGTCATGTATTCAGTCAGTAAATATTTACTGAGATCATAGACTGTGCCAAATATCTCAGGTACTAGGGACAAGAGGAACCTGCTATCATCAGGGAGATTTTCTAGAAGGGAAGAGACACAAACAAATAAACAATAATTGACCATAATTCAACAAGGTAAATATTATAAAATTCTTTATAAGTGTGTGAACCATGAGCTGCTGTTGGAAATGGAGTTCAAAAGGATAAGAGCTGAAAGCAGGGAGGAAAGTTAAGAGGATCATTGGAGTGGTCAGGTGAGAGGGGATGGTGGTTCAGTTGAAGATGGGGACAGGGACAAAATAAAAAGTAGATTTTAAAAAATTTCCTGAGTATAAGTCCCTCTAGTAAATCTAGAGATGTCAAATGATGAGAAAAAATTTCATGATGGATTGTTATCTCCAACACAATATTGACTCTGGTCAACTGTTTCTCACTGACACACAAAAATTTCTCCTTTTAATAATTTTGTGATATAATTCACTACCCACCAATTCTATGTGGTCATATAGATTGCCCTGGTAAGCAGGGTACTTAAAAGATCGGGGTGAGAGAACTGGCACTGAGTGAAAAAAGCCTATCACAAATGATGTGATTCTATTAATATAATTTCCTCAAATGACATAATTTTAGAAATAAGGAACAGATCAATGGTTGCCAGGGATTAGATTAGGAAGGAGGGTGTGACTGTAAATGGGCAGCATGAGTTTCTTTGTCCTGATGAAAAGTTCTATATATATGCATGCAATAAAATCTTATCTATACACACATATGCACAATCAGTGCATATCAAAACTGATGAGATTAAAATAAAGGTCTGATGATGAAATACAAGGTGTATCACTGGGGAAAGCTAGGGGAAGGGTAACAATGTGGAGACTCGGTACTAATTTTGCAACTTTAGGTGAGTCTAAAACTATTTCAGAAATATTCAAAATATAAAAGTAAAAATTGAACCTAAAAAATAGTGCATCAAATGTGTATAAAACTTGGTTTTACATCATCTTTAATAATTGTTAAGTTTTAGTATAGATTAAAGATGTTACTTTAAAATAATTTAGGGATTAGATTTTCTGACTTTTTAAGAATTCCTGGATATGCTTGTTGGGGGTGGAAAAATGAAAGCCAATTTTAAAAGAAATACCATATTCAAATGGTTTCAAAAGCAAAATTATAAAATTCTGTCTGTTTGAACAACAAAAAGCAGCACATTTAATCTAGAATAGTCAAATTCACAGAGACAGAAAGTATTATAAATCATGGGGGTGGGAGGAGAGGAAAATGGGGAGCTATTTCTTAATGAATATAGAGTTTCTGTGTGAAGTGATGAAAGTTTTAGAAATAGTGGTGATGGTTGCACAACATTTGAATGTAATTAATGCCACTGAATTGTACACTTAAAAATTGTTAAAATGAAAGTTTCTATGTTGTATATTTTACATAATAAAAATGTACTCCATCTCTTTCAAAAAGGACATTTGCTTTGGACTAGAAGTGTACTTTAATACATTTTATATGGTATACAATAAAGTCTAAAAGTCAGGATAAGTAGGCCTACTCAGAGAAGAAAATGATCTTGAATAAAAATGGTATTTAAATGCCAGGAAATGAGCCCTGGCTGTTGGCACAGTGGATAAGGCACCGGCCTGCAAACCCAAAGGTCACTGTGTCAATTCCTAGCCAGGGCACATAACCAGGTTGCAAGCCAGGTCTCCAGCCAGGTCTGTAGCTGGAGGCAGGTGAAAGGCAACCATACATTGATGTCTCTCTCCCTCTCTGCCTCTCTCCCTCCCCCTCTCTCTAAGAATATTAAACAGAATTTTTAAAAGTAAAATCAAATAAAGACCAGGAAATGGATGAAATTTCCCAGGAGAGGAAAGAGAGGGAGGTTGAGTCCTTAATACACCATGTTTAAAATTTGATGAGAAGAGCCAGCTCAGGAGGGTGGGAAGGAATGCACAGTGAGACAGAGGAAACCAGGACAGCAGGTGTCTGGGATCTCAGAGCAGGCGAGATTTCTGGGGGCTTGAGTTTGATTGCGCGGAATGAGGGGATAGAGAGGTGGGGGAGCAAAGAGATCCTGGGTGGTGGTGATCAGAGCAGCCTCCTACTCTCTATGCCACTGTGGCAGGACAAACACAGCAGAACATCGCAGAATACACAAAATCTAGGCAGTAGAGGCAGTCCACTGCTGGCAGATATTTGCAGATGAAGAGACAGCTGAGGAGGAATATGGGGTTAAGGAAGGTTGCTCTAAGCTAAGAGATACCAGAGTATGTTTATATCTTAGTGGGAATTATCCAGCAGAGGGAGGGATAGAGATCATGATAAGTCATAGCACTTAATTCTAAAGCTGGAGGGCTTTCCTGAGTCACACCAGTTACCTGGCTTCTCCTCCTGGGAACTGCCTATCAGCAAGATCCTGGGCTTCAGCTTCCTATTGAAACTTGCACCCCTCAGCTCCCTTCCAGTTCAGAGGGCCTCCAATTCTTCCAAAAGAGTCAACATTCTTCCCTCCTCAAAGGCCTCCATTCTCTTTCAAGCTCTGGCTACACTCTTGGGATATGGAGTGAAATTCCCTTTCTTGTCTGGACCAGATAGCCTACAGATGGCAATGGGAAACACATTTCATCAGTTTGTTCTCTCCCACTAATATTTAAGTAAATTTCATGCCACTTTGTTGTAACTTACCTCATTACTTACTATGTTATTAATATTTCCTATGTCACTCAACTTCTTTTATTAAATAATCATTAAGAGTTCAGAGTATTTCATGTTTTCAAATGTTAAATGCTTTACTCATATTGTTGAATATTTAGTGTCAGATAAATTAAAATTTGTCACTATAATAAATGATATTACATTGTTCATTAATCTTTTTGTGTATCTCTGACCATGCCCTCAGGATCATTTTCTAGAAGTCAAATTTTGGGGTTAAAGGATAAGAACATTTTAAGCATTCAAGAAAATATTGTCAACAGGATACAAATTGTGTAATGGTTAATTTACTTGGCTACTTCTGCTTTAATCCTCCTGCTATTAAAATTGTTTTGCCTTCCCTGGGTCTCCAGCCTAGCTTCTTTGATTAGGAAGCAGAAAATAGTATTTGCAAAGTGAAATACCTGTGGCTTTGAATCTCCAGCCAGACTTGAACTTGATTAAGACTGTGGCTATTTTTCTCCCAATGGAAAGTAAAGATTATGAGACTTCTTCGATAATATCAATTATTTTTGCTAAACAGTGGGTGAGGTAAGTGGACACAAAACAGAAACATATGGATAATGTTTTCCTGGAAATACTCAAGGGCTTAGAAAATGAAAGGAAATGTATATGAAAAAGGTGTCTAGGCCTTGGCAGTAAAAACGATTTGGGGTAGTTTTGGAAAGTTTCTAGAGAGGCATAGCATTCATCAACATATCAAGAATGATTAACAAAGACACACCTTCAGATCTGCAAGTGCAAGTAAGGGAATGATGATAGAATGCTGACCTGACAAGTTTACAGAATCTCTCCTGTGACTCATGCTGGCCCCATGACAGTGCTGGTCTAACCAGGCAGGGGAGCAGAGACACACTGGAGAAGAGCTGGAACAAATCTCATTAAGAAAGGAGACCTGAGCACAGTGGAGAGGAAACCGTTCAGGACTGAGAGTATAGTGCGCAGCACTCTATTCCTTTAGAGATGCCAAGGGCTTTCTCCTCTCCAGTTGGTAGAATCATGGTGACATTGACCACAATGGGGAGATCCGGTACAACTCCTTAATCTTGTGAACAAACTTCATAAGCTCTATCTATAAGAAAGGGAGGTTGAGTTTATTTGTTCATTTTTTTCCCATTAGTTTCTTTTGCCCTTGTTGCACCCCAGCAAATACCATTTACTTGAAAATGGTGGGTGTATTTCACCCATTATTTCCTTTGTAAGAGGGTAGTGACACTTAAGATTTGTTATTGAAACAAAAAATAGAAAATACAAATCTTCAAATTAATTCAGAGTCATCATTCCACAAAATTAGATTAATCTCTGAGGAGTGGGTAGCAACCCTCTGACGAAGATGAAAACCTAGCAGTTAATCATCAGTCAAGTTCCTGCCAGAGTTTTTCTCTTAACCAACTGACTTTTTTCTCTATAATTTAAAAAATACAGTCCAGGTTTAAGAAATTTTCTGAAGAACAATTTCAGTTGGATGTCATATTCTGCTTCTCATAGTTCTAAAACTGAACAATTCCATTCATTTGATTTAACTCAACATTTTTAATGTGCCAATCACTAGCTTTGGTGTTGTGCACACACATGTAGTAAGAAGGAAACCCAAAAGTTTATTCAAGCAAAAAATGATAACAATGGGTTTTGCTTTCTGGAAATAACCCAATTCAAATTGGGGCAGATGGTTCTGGAATTAGGAAATGCTTTAATGAGGTATGATGGCCCCTCGTGGGTGAGAAAGGTGAGCTCTCATCCTTGCCCTCACTCTTTCACTGTGGGTCTGACCTTGGGAAACATGGCTGGAGCAACAACTGATGCAATCCTGTGAGTTCTTAGTGCTTAGATGGCTTCAGCTTTCTCTGTCTTCCTCATGCAAAGTGCCTTGCGTATGTATCTACAGAGAAGTAGAGATTGTTGTTTTTCTAGTTTTTTCCTCCTAAGAAGAGAAATAAGAAATATTCCATCAGGATTTTATTAAGATCGGAGGTTGAGAAACCTTGAATACTTTAATAGCTAAATCTCACAGCAGTCCTGAGCCCTGGAAAGGAGACAGACACTCCAAAGCAGGTGTGGGTTTGAGTGATTTTGCCACTGCAGCTCTCACAGAAAGACTCAGCAAGACTGAAGCCAGAATGGACCCAATGACAGTCTCAAGCACTAAGTGCTGAAGTCACCCTTTTGAGAATATTAATGAGAAGTTCATAAGTATATGCAACATAGATTCCCATACTCAGGTATAGGTATATGTTAGACATGAGATATATATTACACACACATATGTGTGTCTATATTTAATGACATGAATAAATATGCATGAAGTTTATGAATACATATAGTTTTTACTGTGTAGTCTTTTGTTTTATTTATGCTTTAAAAAAAATTCCCGAGTAATAATGGTCAAAATGGTGAACAAGCAGGTTAGTAAAGTTTACCAGTAATATGAGCCATAAGCTAGAAATTCACAATATACCCTTTCAAAAGAGAATAAAGAAGTGGGATAGATGTTAAAGTGATCAGCTCAAACATTCTACTGAAAGGGAACTCTCAGTAAGTAGTGCATACAAGGATATAGTCTGACAAGTTTATTCACTTGAAGGTTATTTATTGAACACTGACTCTGCATAATGTACTCTGTTAGTAGTAATTTACAAAGATGAATATGACATAGTTACTGCATAGTTGAGTTGAGAAGATGCACACATAAGCAGACAATTTGGCACCATGTGGTGAGGGACAATGTAGGAAAATGTGTGAATAATTATCATAATACTGAGAGGAAGACTAATCCCAGCAGGCTTGGGAAGAGAACAAGTGAGAGAGAAGTCTTTCAAAAGACTTCTAGAGAAAGTGATCTCTGAAATAAGTCTTAAAGAATGAGATGAAATAAGCTGTGATCTATGTTGTCAAACTCAGTGTCTTTTGGAGGGGGTCAACAACAACCACCAGAGATAATAAACACAATCTATGTTGTCTCACCTTTGTCCATTCCACTTTGAGGTGGAATTATGTGGTAGCCAAACATCAAATCAAGAGAACAGGGGAAATTAGCATCCCCACAAGAATTCTAAAAACATTCTCAGACTCTGAAATCTCAAGTGAGACTTCAGCTACCTCAGCCTGCTACCAGGTTAATAACACTAATATCAAAATAGTAACAATAATTAACATTTAGTAGACATTTCTAGTGCTAAATAGTTTACACGAATTATTGAATGTTAACTAAAATTCCATAACATATATAATATTTTATATGTATATGGGGGAGGCAAAAGTATGTTTAAGGTTGTGATGCAAATAAATAATACAATAATTAATAACAATACAAGAATAAACTCAGTTTTACATAACCATAACTATAAACCTACTTTTGTCCAGCTCTATTCTATATAGTATATAGTTCAGAAAGGTTAAGTAAATTCAGAGTCACATAACTACTACATGGTAAAGCCAGATTCATTTGATTGTCCTTTGGCCATGTCTTTTCATCATTGAGCGGCATGTAGAGATTCAGATGATGTTGCTATGGAAGGAGCCCAACACTTAAAATCAGAAAAATCTGGGTTTGAACCTAATGATGCCACTTAGCAAGTAGGTGATCTTCAGTCAACTTTCTCTCTCATTTGCTTGCTATATACATGTAGATGATCATGCATGACTGATCTACCTCTTCAGATAGCTGGGGGATTAAAATGTCAATGACATAATGTATCACATATTTTGTAAACCAAAATCCATAAAGCAATAGCAAGGTCTTATAATCTATAAAGTGAAGTTTGCTTTAATGATGCATAACAATGGGGAAAATAATAAAAAAAGATGTGGCAAATGAGATATATTCCAGCAACCCTTGGCAATGTTATGTACTTTCTAAGACAAACAGGGAGGATGTCTTTAGTCTCTAAAATTTATGAAAAATGCAATCCCAGGTGTGCAGTTTCTACAGCTGGTTTGCTATTCTCCAGATTTCTTTCTGTTATACAGGTAATCATATAAAATCACTTTCAACAAGTTTTAGGAAAGTTACATTCATAAAAATAGTAATTTTTATCATCTAACATTACAAGTAATTATACTAAAATATAAATGTACGTATATTAAGTACTTGTTACCACAGGAAAGAACAAGAGCTATTTTTCAATTCCGAAATTATATTTGACTCCACCCTGGATGACTCAGCTGGTTTCCAGCATGCAGAGTAGAATGTTAATATTTTGCTTATGACATGTCTAGTCTTGACAAAATATAGTCTTCACTAGGGGCCCTAAGCAAATCAAATGATACTTATTTTTTAAAAGTTTGAACAATTATAATTTCCTTGGCAAAAGGTCAGGGAAAATCAGTCAGCAAAAATACCTTTTCATATGCCAAAAGATTCTAATAACTCTGGGTACTATTAGCATTACAGCAAAAATATCAGTGCAGGTAAGTCTACTGATTTGTTGATCACTGTTGGATTTGAGCTGAAATACAAGTCAAAATATTCTACTAAAGCCAATACTTGAGACTTCTACTTTTGTTCTTTCCAATTAAATCATGGAACTGTGAGGACATCTTAAAATTTTATGATCATGAAAACAAACACTTATTTAGAGTTTACATAGGACTAGGAACAATGGAAATATTTTACAATATTTTATTTTACAAACTTCTTAGTAAGCCTATAGGAGGTGGTGTGTCAATTTTCATTCACTACTTCAAAAGTTAATGGTATAAAATAATAACAATCATTTTTTTACCTCACAATTTTGTTGCTCTATAACTTGAACTGGACTCAGCTGGGTGATTCTTCTGGTCTGGAATGTGTTCATTGTTGCATATGTTATTTGACTAGGGGATGACTGGTCTAGGATAGCCTGAGTTGAAGTAGCTTGTATCTGCTCTAAGTTATCTCTTCTTCCTGAGCAAACTAGCCTGATTTACTCATATGGTGGCTGGGCAGTTTCTAAGGGGGAGTGAAAGCAGCCAAAGACTCTCAAGATATAGGCTTAAAACAGGTATGTTGTCACTTTTGTCACATTTTACTTTCCAAAGAAAGTCACAGGTTTCAGTGGGAAATAGATTTCATTACTTGACAGAAGGGACTGCAAAGTCAAGGGTGTGCCTACCAGGAGTAAAGGATTATGGGCATTTTTGCCATCTACCACAAGTAGGTACTCTTATTATTTCTACTTTACAATGAGGCAAATGTGTATCAGAGATTCTAAAACCTACTAAGGGTCACAGGGCATCCTGATTTTCATTTCACTCATTGATCACAGTTAGTCCCTGCTACTTTTAGAGAAGAATATAAGTTAAATAATATTCAATTAAGTTATTCAGGACATACATATTTCTGAGTGACATTGAATTCTGACTAATAAAGAATTTAAACAAGTTTGAAGCTAATGTTTAAAATGAATTTGCAAGGCTAATTCAAATTTTGATCCCACGCACACAAAGAATAGAATAGTACTCTAGTATGAAGAAAAATGGTATTGCTTTTTTGAGAAAAAAAGTACATATAGCTATTTATCGTGCTTAGAGAGGAGAGAGTGAAGTTCATTTTCCTTTTGGTTTTTAGAAAAAAGAAGAAAGTTCTACCTTCTGTCCTTATTCATATATCACAAGAAAATTTCATGAATCTTTCATTTAAGGTGGAAAATAGGATTCTCTTTCTTTAGAGCTTCTTAAAAGTTGGTAACACTTTGAGTATTTAGGGTGAGGTAGAATATTACATTCCTCTTATAATTCAGTCTGGTCTCAGTAGCTATGGAAGAGAGGTCAAAAGATCCTGTAGGCAAAGAACAGAGTAGATTCAGGGAGACTTCAGTTGTAAACTGGGCTGCCTTGCCTAAAACTCTATCACTCTGCAGGTTGGATCTAGCCAACCTGCTGGCCATTATTTGAATGAAGGAATTTATGGCCAGTCTAAGCACTTTTTGACTCTGAAGCCTGGAATTACAGAATAAAGAGGTTCAATTATTAGAAGAAAGTCCTCTGCAAATTATGTACCATGAAGTTTAAAACATCTATACAGTTTGACACAGTGTGACTTAATCAGAGGGAATCAGTGAGGCAAGTACCTAAAATGTTTAATTGGTTATTTGGGGTAATGTAATAGGTGATTTCTATTTTCTTCACCATCTTTTTGTTTAGCAAACTAAAATTTCTACTATAAATGTGTTCTTTTTTATCATCAGTAGAAAATTTTAAAATTCCAAGAGTAGTTGAGGCAGACAAAGACAGATGGAATTTGAAGCCTGCACTAAACATCATCATCTCTAATTCACCTATGTAAGGATAAAATAGTTTTCTTAAAATCATTCTTGAATTACATGTAAAATATACCAGCATGTGAAACTCCTCATGTCTGCTCAGCCAGCCAGCTGTCCTTCAGGGCATCGAAGTTCCAAGTGATAGAGCTGGTGCCTAGCTTTCCACCCAGCCTGACCTGACTTGGAGCCTGGTCCACCCTTAGAACAATTCTAAGGTTGAAGAGCAAAGCTTGTGTTTCTTGAAGAGAAAGATTGATTGGCAGTAATTTATATTATGTAATGGAGCTGTGTAGCAGGCTATCACATCTTGGTTTGTGTAAGTGCACTCTCTGATATTCACATAACAACAATATTAGCTAATGACCTATTTCTCAGATTGTAGCCCTGTCATCAAGTGACACATGACTGTACTTGTCTTTCACTTCAGTCTGGGGTTGAGTGCTCTTCTTAACTCTTTAAGACCCTATATTTTATTGGTACTGTACTTACCACCCATTTGGGCATGTCCTCTTTATGCATTTCTCTTCTCCACCAGCATGTGAGCTCTGCAAGGGCAAGAACTGAGCACTGTTCATATTCGGATATCTAATTCTAGGACAATGCCCAGTGCATAGTAAGTGCCCATTAAATGGTTGTTGAAAAAGAAAGTGAATGAATGGTATAATTTTTTGAATTTCCAGTGGAGTTGAACCATCCCTAGGGACAGGACAAAGAAAATATAGCTATGCCCTCTTGCCACTTGGGATGTCACAGTTGTCCTGCACTCTGGGGCAAGGGACTTGCTTGCAAGGCTGTTCTCATAGCTCCAGGGCTGCAACCACAGATGTGAGCCTCTCTGGTTCCTGGTACCATTAAGTGCTGGGTACACCCAAGTTCAATGCACAAAGCTAGACAGGGCTCAAGAGACCATCAGTCTTCTTGGACATCATAAAGCTTTTACAAACCATTGTTTTGATGAATGAAGAATAAATGAGTAGGAAACATGTGGATGAGGAGTCTCAAGGGATCCACCATCTGCCTTTATGTGGTGGATGTTTCTCAAAGCAACTCAGAGTCTTACTCACAGACACATTAGGTCATCCTTTCACACCACCAGGGAGGCTAGGCTGGTGAGGTTTTCAGCGATCACCACACTTGAGCTTTGCCCCAGGGTGAGTAGGGCTTGGATCCAGGTGATAAGATCAGGTTTTCCAAGAAGTTTCTTAAACTCTTGGCCTCACCAGAGGCCCCTCGGTGGGGTCTGCTCCCCATGCAGTCAGAATACAAAACATTCCCTGGGAACCAGCTGGAGAAGACATTTCAAGCTCTGCCAGGGGAGAGATGTGATAAGCTCAAGTGAATTCAAAGATGTGACTAGAAGGGTGTTGAAATCAACCGGAGGGGCTGATTTTGTAGGAGAAATGTGACGGTAACAGGCTCCCTAAGACAATTTCAAGGTCTCTTGCATCTAGCCAATTATATTCATCATTGCCCCCTCCTTATTTATCTGACTCTGACCCACTTCCACTGGCCTGTATACTCCCTGACACTCTTGAGATCCAGATGAAGAATGCCACATCTTAGTGTGGCAAAATGGTCCCTTTTATAACCTTCCTGACGGAGTCATCTAGCTTTTCTTTGAAATCACTCATTGATGAGAAGATCGCTGCCTTACAAGGCAGCTTATTCCTCCCTTGAACAATTGTAATCCTTAGAAATCTAAGCCCCTCTAACATCGACCTCCTGGTATTGCTCTCACATCCTGCAGAATCAGAGATTAGATCTGAAGGCTGTATTTGCCTGATAGGCCTTCAACTCCTCTGTGACCCCAACTTGTCATTCCCTTCCTCTCTCCAAACTGATTTCTAGACCCTTCACTCTTCTGGTCTTGAATTTACGTTAGCTTGTCAAAATCTCTCAAAATTATAATACTCAAAATTATTCTAAAAATTAAGCTGACTAGCTACTCTAGTAAAATAGCTGTGCTTTTAAAACACTACATATTGTTACTTTTACATTGCATGTTATATGGATCAACTCAATGAGCAAAAGTTGTTGATGGTGATGGAAGGGAGTGGTTAAGACCTAGAATTTTAGGCTACCACCTAAATGTATTTATTTTCAGCAAGAATTTCAATAACAAAGATATCTTTGTAAGCTTATGTTTTTGTAACTTAAAAGTAATAAAAAGGTTTATCAAAATTGGAGTAAAAAAAAAAACCTAAACATTTAGCAAACCCTGAATCGCATGCAAGTGCAGCTAGAAATCAACAAGTTTCAAGGCCAGGAAAGTATATTGTAGCACAGTTGACAATCACCAATGGGAAAATAAAACAACAACAACAACATCAACAACAAAACAATGCCTCCTGCTCAGGCACTGTGTAACTTGCACTGCCTGCTAGGTGCAGAGTTACTTTCCAGGCAGGACCAAAGAATTAGCTGAAAGCATTTTTGCAAATCACATGCAGTAAAAATGCTCCTAGTGAATCTACTTCCTGTACCCAACTCATATTACAAAACATGCATAATAAAAACAAAATTTTGTGCTCGAGCTGTGATTTGACATCAAGAGATACAGGCTTCACCTTATTGCTCCTTCTAAACCTTTTCTATCACAAAGCCTAATTTTTTTCGAAGTATGTGCACCAGGTCATTGCATGAAGGGCAGCGGCTTTAAGATGCACTGGGCAGAGTTCACCACACCTTCCCCCTTTTCTCTTGACCTACACTCCACCTTTAAGCACATCCTCTCTCCCTGCGGGCAATACTTTCTTCATTATATTATATCAATGACTGGAAAACTATGCTTGAGCTGAATTTTGGTGTGAGGTTAAGCACTGAAACAATTGGAAGTTACTTCTGTGAATAAACTCAATGTACAACTTCCCAAGTTGAGTTTTGGGGTTTTAACTGCGAGCAGAAACAGGAATTGCTTTCACATGTCCCAGGGAGCTCGGCTCAGAGCCATACTTAGCGTGTGTAGTTCAGTCCTCCGTCTAGGAACTGCACACATCTTCCCACCGGCACTAGGAAGCAGCTGAGGTGGCCTCTCAAGTCCCATACCAGGAAAAGGTAGTTTCTACTCTTTGAAACACCTGGCTTAGGTAATTCAGAAATCAGGGGTGTCAAAGACCGGTTACAACTTGAGGAAGTGACACCGGAGCATGAAATGCAGCGAACAGCACCTCCCTCCCTTTTGTTGCAGAGACTTCGGCTCACACCCTCTATCCTGACTCACTGGGACTGGGAGGCTGCTGCTTTCCCTTTGGAGCCATCATTTCATGTCTAAAAGGACAGCGATAAAGATGAAAATGCGCTCTCATGAGGTGTTACATTAATCCCTCCAGACTTCCCAACACACTGTCCCTATACCACTTCCCTCTCCTTTCAGAAGCAAAAAGCACTGGCAGTTTTCTGTGTTTGGATGCAAAGAAGAACCCCCCACCCCCACAACCCCCAATAACACACACACATTCCTCTCATGGGACAAAAAACAAGGATGGCAGGGAGGATTCATTTCAAAGAAAGAGTGAAAGATGGAGCCCTTAACTGGTGTCACTTATCTGTGATGGCATGAAGCAGGCGCTTTCTGTTTACTGGAAGCTGATCAGAGATAGGAGGGCAGCCAAGGAACAGGAAACTGGAATCGTGAGAACCAAGTGAGGGGGCTTCTCTCCCAGACTCATGTTAGGATGCTTTCCTCATATTAGTCATGGGACTGATGAAAGCTTCCTCCTGCAGGGTGGTGCGGCGTGCGGGGTGGGGAGCCCAGGGAGGAAAGAGGCTGGGGCTCTACCCCCATCAGCGCTCTTTCCCCATGACTCCAGTGGCTTATTGTGCTAGGAATAGGAGCGATTCATCTACCTCAGACACAGGACAGGAGAGATGGACCCTCATCTTTCCTTTGTCACTGATTGTGCTGAACTTTAGTAGGTTGCCATCTTCCTAAGCCACTGTTCCTTCCTCTAGAAAATTAGGACATTGACTTAGAACCCTGCATGGTGACTAGTGACAGCTCTAGCTCTGTGGCTCCATTCCCTCATTCATCTATGAATTCCTTTCTTTAGCCAAACAGTCCTTGGGCTTGGGGCCTATTAAGTGAAGAGACTGGAGTAGATTTTACTAGATTTTATTTTATGTTCCGTCATTCTGGTTACTTTTATCTAGGCATTGAATGGATAGCAGACAAAAGTTCCTGGACCATAGCTCTGAATTCTGAATTTTGAAACTATTTTCACCGTTTTGGGTCAAACCAATTGTTAAAATGAGAATTATTTGCGGGGAAGAGGTGCCACACAAAGAACTGCCATCTCCCTTAGAGGGAATTAATTTATCATTTTAGTTCCAACAGTCATTGGAGCAATTGGGAATAAATCTAACAGGCAAGAGAGGAGCCTGGGAGACCAAGGAAATACAGCTTCAGGCAGGGCCCGGGCTTCGGGTGATCACTGGGTGCCTTGGAGGGGAGCCCTGCTGGCCATCACGCTGGTCCACAGGGCCTGGGCCCTGGGCAGAGCTGGAGGCATCAAGGGGCCAAGGAAGTCTGAGTGCGGCCAACTGTGCTGATGGGTTATAGCCAAAGCACTTTTTCTGCACTTATTTCTGCTTTTGAGAGAGTAATGTCATCTGCAAAGACCCATGGGCTTCATTTCCAGACAGGAAAAATCCCCCTTATTATCTTCTTAAATTATTTCCTGTAGGTTCCCCTCAAGTCAAACCACTAAGCTCCCCGTTGATCCCGTTCCCACTGACTCAGGGGAGTCCTGCCCTCAGGAAAGGAAACCCAAGCCCCCGGAACTTGGCACAAAGGGGTCTGTGTTTCAGTTCAGGCTGACTGCAAGGAAAATAGAGGCATTTCCCCCCACAATTCTGAGAGGAAGTTGGGGATAGCAGGTCTGCTTGGGGACCTGCCCCACCTCCCTGAAGGGCTGCTTCCTTGCCATTTTGAGATGGGCCACAAGGTGACACATTGGCTTATTCAGCAACAGCTGAGCCCAATTCTCTGTCCTGAGATAGCGAACATATGGGACCTCTTGGGTGTTCATTAAGCCCTTTAGTGTTCAAATAACATCTAATATTCCATAACACCTTCTCATACACATGGTCTCATACACATACACAGGGCAGGGATAAGTAGCTCCATTTCACAAGTGAGGAAGCTATGGGTCAGACAGGTGATGTGACTTGATAGGGTCACATGGCTAGAAATAAGAAGGGCCAGGTGGAAGTTCAGAACGGCTGCTCTCCGAAGAGATTTCTGCACGGTGCACTCTGCCACTTACACTGGAAGCTCTTCAAGGGTGGCCCCTGCGCTCACTCTTATCCCAGGGCAACTCCTAGCAAGGGCGGCTTCCCCTGTGCATGAAATTTCTCTGACACCAGGTGGGACCTTCCAATAGAAAGCATCTTCTCTCGGTTCCACTCTACCTTTTCCTTTGGTTGTCTTTCAATCACTTGCAAATCTCTGGAGAAAGGAGCTGCAGAGAGATGCTGCTAGGGCAGAGAGGGAGGGAGGACATCCAAGCACTGGCTCATGGGGAAGACCAGAGCAAAGTGAGAGGGAAAGTTAGGAGCAGGGTGTCCGAAAGGGCCTCTAAACAGCCACCAAGTCTAGCAAGTCTAGAGCTGGTCCTGCCACCTGCCCCCACCCCTAAATAACTTTTATCCTTTTTCCTTTCCATAATACTTAGCACCATGAGGGCAGTGTGATAGCCTCTCAGTACGTATGCATTCACTAGCCAGGTTAGAAACTGCCCCCAGGCAAGATTCAGGACAGTCTGAACTCACTGGTATTAGAAAGCCAGCCCCAGGCAGATGGAACTTTTTCTGCAAACTTGGTAAACTGGATGGGTCTTCAGGGATATCCTCCTCTCCCAAATCCCGACTCTGGCAGAGCTGCTCTTTTTTTTTCCAGGCTGCTTGGATGTGCACACCCACCTCTGCAAGACACAGTGTGTGTGTGTGTGTGTGTGTGTGTGTGTGTTGGGGGTAGGATCGTGTAGTGCCTGTGGCTCTGTGCGGGGCTATGAATGACCTATTCGTAGGTGTATGGGAGGAAAATGGGACTTTGCCTCTCTATTCCTTTCTGTTGCCATTGAGTAAACTTGACCAGAGCATTTAGGTGCTGGGGCTGGCTGGACGTTCCCTTCCTGTTCATGTGGGTTCCACACTACACAACTCACCCCAGAGAGCGAACACTGTGCTTGCAGGACACAGAGCTCAGCAGACAGAACCTAAAGCTGAGAGGGAGGCCCAGTCAGTGCCAGTGGGGTGAGGCAGTTCCTCAGCTTGTCCAGTGTTTTTGTTTTGGTTTTCTTAGGCTCTAAGAAGTCCAAGAGTTTGTTTTTACAAGCTTCTCCACCATCATTTGCATGCTAGGGCTCTTTGAAATATGTTTCTGTGATAAAAATCTAAAAAGCTAAACTATAATCAAAGTTAGATATCTGCAAATAATCTGTAACCCAAAACCAGACACAACCACATTATTTATGGGCTTCTTTCCCAAGTCAGAGTGCAGGGTGGCTCTCTGCCAGACTGGAGGAGAAATTTCCATTTGTTGAGTTTTTTTCCCACAATATATTGGTGCAAATTAGATATTGTATATTACAGTATATATGCCTGTGTGTGTTTATTTTGCATTTTTGTCTTTCAAAAATATGTTCTTAGACTTAAAAGTGGTAGAAACGATTTCTAACCTAATGCTTTATATTTTACCTTACTTTTAGCCGTTATGTTATTTTTCCAGGTTGGTTTGTTCTGTTTTCTTTCTAAGCAAGCAAGACAGGATGTTAATACGGGTGCATTTCAAACAGTGAAAAATATGTCACGCTTTAGCAGTTGCATATCTGTACTCATTTAGAGAAAAACAGAGTCATTGATCATTCCAAACAGTCAGTAGTAGAAAGCTCAGCAATTACCTAGGCTGTGGAACCTGTGGCAGGTTCTGAGGCTCTCACTGAAATGAGGTAAGAAAGGTCCTCCTGCAGGACTGAAGGTGGGGGGCGGGGGGAGTAGCCTGCTCCTCTACTGAGCCCCACTTTTTCCTCTCTGCTGCTCCCTTCCTGCTGGGCACTGGAGCCTCAGCTACTCCTCAGCCTTCATGAGATCTGGGGCTTGGGAGAGGTTCCAGGTTACAAAGGGCCTTCTCAACATGCCAAGAATAAATAGAGGTTGTCATCTTGGCAAAACTTGTAATGAAGTGGAGCAAAAAGAGTCAATCAGCAGGGCTAGTATTAAAAGAGATTACTCATAGTGCTCACATAGCATTCATGGTACTCAGAGTACTTGTAGTAGTACTACGGCAAGGACATAGTAGGACAAGCAGGATGTGCCACGAAAAGCTGCTCTGTAAAGCCTGTGCACAGTGTGCTGTGGGCCATACACGTCCCCAGGGCTGGTGGTTGTGAGAGGATTCATCAGAGCGGCCCCTGTGACTTCTGTAGACTGACCTTTGAGCAAGGGACTCTTATCCCCTTCTCTTCATTCATAAAATAAGGTTGAACCTAGCCTAAGACTTCCCCAACTATAGTCACTGTGTCGTACTCTCAGGATCTTTGCCTTAACTATGCATCATCCATGCCATTACTTTTCAACATTTTTTTACAAATACAAAGGAAGGCTGGAAATGAATGTGCCAAAATAAAAGTGAATAATTCTGGGCAATGAGGAATTTGGGCAATCATTTTCTTCTATATTTAACACTATTGTTTCCTTTCATAAACTTATTGCTTTTTTTTTATTGTTGTGATTTGGTTTATTCATAAGCGAACTTTAAGGATATTTATTTTACTATTCCAGACACACCAGGAGCTGATTTGTCCTTACTCTTTATGATTTCATGAACTAAAACTTATATTTGAATTAGGATGTTTGTTTTGTACTGAGACACCTCCTAAGTTCAAGCAGTTGCAGCTGTCACCAGGTGGCTACATTGTGCCTGAATGTGTGGCTTTGGGAAACCACCTCCAATGCATGTGGGTTGGGGGGGGGGGGTCCACCTTTTGGACGGCACTCTATAGTTGCATGGTTGCTCTGCATTATCTTGCGTGGTTTCATCCTCACAACAACCTTGGATGTAAATACTGACTTTTCATCATCCCTATTTTAAAATAGTCTATTGGTTTTCCTTGAATGACAGTTTGGAAGTGAACTCCAAATCAAATGCTCTGCATCGTCCCCCAGGATCATTGAGACTTTGCACTGACCTGCAGCCCCCAGCACAGTGTAAATAGTCTGTCTGAGGATGCTTTTCTTCTCCACCCTGGAATATGCCCTCTGCCTGAGTAGGGCTACCCTCCCAGTGTGCTGTGATAATCAACAAAGAGCTAAGAAAATCCCCTCATTATTTTGAAAAGACCTGACCCTAGATATGAACTTGTCATTTTAAAAGTTCATATCTTTATTTTTATACCCTTCTTCCAGTCATTTAATTAACAAGTGTGTCACTGGAATGCCAGTTTAATTGCCATTCCAGTATGATGTTAAGTGCCATAAAAATTTCAAGACAACGACAGCACAATTCTTACCCAAACAGAGCTTCCTATTACTTATGAATTCTGAGCTGCAAAGGTTCAGATTTAGGTTTTATTTTTAAATGTTTAACATTAATAACTAGGGGAAAATATGAATTAACTGAGTATTTCCAAGCATTTCTATATCTCATCTAGGTATTTTCTATGGCTTTATTCTCCACTAAGAATAGAAGGACCAGTTTAAAATTAATGATCTCTCAGTCAAGGGCCAGCCTCTCCTAGTGGCCAAGAATATAGGATCTTCTGGGATGGGAGCCAGTGACCACCAGCCTTGGCCACTTGGTCACCGGCAGACACTAACCAAACAGTTTGTTCCCTCTAGGTCAGGCTATACTAGCTGGTGCTGTCAGCCCCGCCACAGCTCTTGCAGACGATGGCAGGGAAGAGGTGGTGCGGGGTGCAGAAAGAAGCCTGTTTGCCTGGGGAAATTCTAGTCCTGAGTGTTTCCACTAATTGGCTATAGATCATGGGCTTGATTTGCCACCTCATCTCTCTGGATTTTCATTTCATTCATAAAAAGAGAAAGTTGGGCAAAAAGTTCTTAGAGTTTTTTTCTGAGCTCTAATGCCCCATTATTTTAAGTAATCAACGAGTCAAGAAGTTAGGCAACCAGATCACAGGTTTTCCATCCACACATGCACCCACACAGATACATGTGCACACACATGCATGCATGTGAGCATAAGTTTCCAGAACTTATTTTCATGGACATCCCAATTTTGTCCTGTCCAGTGACAACCCAGTTGTCCTCATCCTTCAGAAGTCCCTAAAACTCAGTAGTGAAGGTGGGGAGGGTGCGAAGATGCATGCTTGATGTTTTCAGAAAGATTTCCCTATGGGTTGAGGAGGACTCTCCCTCTGCTGCCCCCCACACTTGATGCTGAGCACATATAAATGAGGAGCTCCCCACAGAGAGGCACTTGTCTGCACCTGCTGCTCAGGGGGACAGCGCAGGCGGGACAAGCCAACTTACGCGTGGCTGCCCCTACGAGCACTCCCGTTCAGGACAGGACGCAGCTAACTGGAAGTGACTTTTGTTTCTGCTGCCTCAGACCCAGTGAGAAACTTCAGGAGCGTTTATTAGTCATAAGCACAAGGGCCCCTGCACAGGTTAGCCAGGAGTCAAAGCCTGAGGGAGGCGGCGCAGGTAGGGCTTGCGTGGATCGCTGGACCCCAGCGGTAATTAGAAACACCGGTGCCCTTGACAGAGCCAGCTTGTATAAGCTGTTGGGGCCTGTGTTCACTTCATAAAGATGTTTTATATGGTATTCCTGGCAACAGCTGGACACTTTAAAAGAAGAATAAAAGGAACATTATTGGTAGCTAGGGGGCAGGGGGAAGGTTTCTTCCCTGCCAGTCAGCAGTCCAACCATCCCCTGCCCCTCCTAAAATTCGGGGGTAGGGGCTGTCAGGTAGTGTTGCTTCTGCCTGACAGGGTTTCCTGGGGGTGGGGTGGAGGCTCCTGAGCCAGTTTGCTGGCTGTAACTGGAGACAATAGTATCTGTCTCTTCTTGCCTTCTGGGACCATTCAAGTATTCAAGTATGTAAAGCAGAGAAAGAATTTTGAGAACTATGAAGTAGTAAGTGAATGCATGGGCGATTCTTACCATTGTCATCTTCAAGTCAGAAAGTCCTGGGTAACCATGCTGACAGGTTAGAGCAGAATTCTCAGATGGCTGATACTCTGTTGCCCGGAGGACACTGGCAAAGTCTGGAGGCTATTTTGGTGGTCATTTTTGGTTGTCTGCAAAGTCATGGGCCTGCTACAAGCATCTAACGGGCAGTGGCCGGGGACTCTGCTCTGCATCTGTGAGGCCCTGGCACCCTCTGCTACAAGGGGTTACCCAGCCCCATGGCAACAGCATGAGGTTGAGAAAGCCTGGGTCACAGGCTGGCTGGTAGCCCTAAGTAGAAGAAGGTGGCCGGAATCCACTTTCCACCTAAGGCTAGACAGAAACAAAAGGGGCCAGTTCACGGTTGACATGGTGGATCAGGGAAAGGGGGGAAGTTGGTCAGTGTTGATAAAACAATGGAGACCTAGCCAAGTGTCCTCGTTGTCTCTCAGCTTCAGTTCTCAGCCTTTGATGCTGGGGCTAGAAACTGCTAATTATATTTCTCCCTTGCCAGGTAGTGCCAATAGGGGGTGCTGGAGAGAGGCCAGAGGAGGAAACTGGAGCAAATTCCCCTGCTCCTTGTTCCTGTCATTGTCTGCCCAGGCAACACCGTCTGGTCCTCACAGGCAGCCCCTAGTTTGTACCCTGTTTTTGAAAGGTTGAGTTTCAGCTGCCTAAATCCTCCTCAAAGTTCCAGCCTCTTGCTTTGGGCTCTCAGCCCTAAGGTAGTAGTTGCTTCCTCCAGTTTCTGCCTTCTTAATGCCCAAGTGTTCTCTATTTGATTCCTCAGTTCATCAAGATATATACATAATTAACAACTCTTTACAGTAAACCCACTCTTAGACTAGGGTGTGGTCTCTGGCTCCTGGCTGGACCCCAGTTGATAGGGAAATGTAATACAACCTACTCAACAGTGGTGGTGGGGGGTCACTGGGAGAGGTCCATGGCCCTTCTCACTCCAGCAGAAGTGAGGAGGGTGACCCTGCAGGGCAGCCCCCTCAAGATTGAGGGTATGAGAGCTTTGATCAGTTTCTTCCTAGGTTTGTAAAGAACATCTTGGTGAGGTGTCACGGTACCAAGAGGTGTTGGGTTGAGGAAATGCCAGCGAGAAAGTTTGTGACTTCTTGACTCTTGGTCTCCTCTGGTCAGTGGTCCCACTGGGACTTTGACTAGTCATCGAGACCGGAACCCTCAAAACAACTGTCCAATGGTCATATCCATCGATCATTATGATCACTGACATAGCTGTATCTTCTCCCTGTGAGTCAAATACATTGAAAAGAAATTTTGTGCGGAACATGAAGGCTTCTCTCTAAAAAATAGTTTAAAAAAAAGAGAAAGAATGTGTGGTACAAGAGCATTCATGTGTCAGATCTGTAAAGATAACAAGAAGGGCCCCAGCTTGGAAACACAAATCACTTGGTTTATGAGAAGAAACTATGAGATACCTGTCTTTATTTTCAATGAAGTAAATATTTAAAAATTATATACTGCTTGTGTATCTTCTTCTTTCCCAGTTGAAAATAGTGGTTGCAAACAGTTCATAAGCAGCAGCCGAGGCATTGCAAGGGCATAAAAGGAAAGCCACGTTGTTCTACAGTGTGTTGACAGGGTTGTTTTTTTTCCAGTAGAATAAAAATAACAAGAAACCATGTACTGCAGGGACAAGGAAGTGCAGGTCTGTCATTCCTTGAAGCACAGAGTAGATGGGGAAGAGATGCTGTATCTTCAAACACCACTTCTGTGATTGTGACATATCGAGGGCCATCAGAGACAACTCCACTGAGGGTCCTGAGGTTAGAAGGACCAGAGACCACTTTGAGGCATAGAACTTGGAGACTGGCATTGGTCCTCTCTGAGCAACTCCCTTCCCATTCCATGGGGATTTCTCTGATTCCCAAGGGGCAAGGGTAAGGATCATCTGCAGAGTGAGCTGGCAATGATCAGACAACCCCTTTTATTCAGAAGGCACATAAATATGTGGTGTGTATTTGATATAAAAACAGAAGTACCCCCAAAGTAGCTCTAGAATTGGCTGTGTAGTCAGTTCCGCTGGGTCCCTGAGAAAGAGAATGTGTTTTGTGTGTGTATATGTGTGCCTGCTGTCCTCACTTTCTCCACCCCCAGGAGCACTTTTCCTTGGAGTGTCTGAGGCTCTCTAGTCTCCCCACATGCACACACATAACCAATTCTGGCTATAGGCTTCTTTTGTTGTTTCCTTAATATTGTTCAAGAGGAGAAGTTCTCCTGGGTCTTTGGGGCTTCTCTCTCATTTCTAAGTGAACTTACTGAGCCAAAGCTTAGTGCCCAAGGCACACACTGATGCCTTGCTCTTCTCACCCATCTCATGCTTCTATAAAGATTGGCCAGAAGTCAGGGAACATGGTCTGGGGACAGACTGAGAAGTGGGGGGATTGACCAGAAAACCTTTATACTTTCTCTCCTGTTGAAGTCAAACTCTGCCCAGGGCTAATGATAGGACAATCCTGTGCTCTCCTGTTAAGGCAGAAAATCTGGAGCCCCTCAGAACCATCCAGCCAGCCCTCCTGGTGACGATTCACTGGCACAGTTGTCAGGTTAGAGAGCTAATGACCTGTGTGTCCTGTGTGTCCTGAAGATCTGAGGAATATAGATTTTCCCAAATGCCTGTATTCAGAGACCAGGCAGCACTTCCACACTCTCCAAACCACTTGGCACTCACCAGTTAGATAGTTTCTGCCAAGCTCATGGCCAAGTTGGCAGTTACTGTGCAGTCTGGGAGATCACTTCTCAGACATCTGGTCCCGGTTTCAGCCTTTTCCCACCAAGGACTATGGCTGGTGTATGGTGGGTCCATGGGCTCTCCACTCACCACTCCTAAGGCCCGATTTTGAGTCACCCTCCAAGTAGAAAGACTTTGTACACAATCCCTTCACCTAGTCTCTTTCAGGTTCCAAGGCCCTTACATACCATTATCCCCATGGCCTCTTGGTCAACACAGACACTCAGGATAAGTTAATAAATGAATAAACACACTTTGTGCTATGGTACCAAAGACACAGTTTGGACAGAGTATGTGTATGTGAGGGATGTGCCAAATTTTTATGAGAGTGTAAGGTAAGGCAGAAACATGGCAGCATAGGTGTTATGCTTCCTTTTTTTTTTTTTTTTTAAGATTTTATTTCTTATTTTTAGAGAGAGGTATAGGGAGAGAGGCAAAGAGAGAAAGAGAGACATCAATGTATGGTTACCTTTCATCTGCCTCGAGCTACGGATCTGTCTGGAGATCTGGCTTGCAACCTGGTTATGTGACCTGGCTGGGGATCGAACCAGCAACCTTTGGGTTCGCAGGCTGGTGCCTTATCAACTATGCCACCAGCCAGGGCTGGTGTTATGATTCTTTTTTTTTTCTTTTAATTTTATTGTTGTTGTATTACATCCATCCCCTTTTTGATTCAGTGACTCTTAAAGGTCAATTGGTTAGAAGAGGAATCAAGATTAGAATTCAGGACTTTAAACTCTCAGTTCCCAGCTCTTTCTACCATGTTGATATTTTGGTTTTCCTGGGCTTTGAAAATTTTTTACTTTTATAGTGAAGTAGAACAGAATTTTTGTTTTTTTTGCACCTAGGGTTCAGGGACCCATTAAACATGTATGCTCAATTTGATGTACTTATATAGAAGTGAAATTTTCCTGTGAAAGGATCTATATGATGAATTCATGAAGTTCTCAAAGGGGATGGTGTGACCAAGAACTTAAGGATCCTGACATGTACTCTTGTGATGGCACTGAGGTCAAGTCTAGGTGACCTTTTCATAAATTGTAAATGTCAGGGGCACTGTGTCCTTCCTGACTGCCGAAAGCCAAGGCCAGGAGAAGATGAATGTGGGGGAAAATAACCCTCTTGTTCCTCAGAGTCAGACAGAGTTGCTTAACTTGGCAGCTGATAGGAGCAGTTGAATACTTAGTTTCCTGAGGAAGTGGTTCACAGGCTTGAAGACTCACAAATACAGGTTCTTGGAAGCTTAGATCAAGAAGTATCCTTGAAGATCAGCTAACCTGGAGGCCCAGGAACTTAGCTACACATTAGAATCACATGGGCACTTTGACCGCACATCACGGCTGAGACCAATCCCAGGAATTTCTATTGGTTCTTCTAGGGTGGGACCCTGGGCTCTTGTTTTTAAAGCCCCTTGATTGATCTTCCTTTGTAGCCAGAGTGCAGAACTATTGATTTAAACTAGGAGTTCTTAACCTTGGCTGAACTTGGCAATCACTTGGAGAACTTTGAGAACTTTTCTTGCCCCAGTCTTATTCCCAGATCTTCTGTGTTAAATGGTCAGGGAGGTGCCAGGCATTAGGAATTTTAAAAGCTCCCTCTAGAGAGTTCTTAGAGTTCTTTTTTTTCCCTCATGGGCAAACAAGTTTGAGAATCACTGTTAGAATCTAACCCAACACTTTCTGAAAAGACAAACAACAACAACAAGAACAACAACAAAACAAGCCGAAGAGAAGTGGCCCAAGGTCACAGAGCTACAGGAGAGCCAGGATTAGAACTGAAGACTTGACCTCCAGGTTTGGACTTTTTCTGTGGTTCACCCAGTCATGGTGAATGGAAGTGCTTTAGGCCGTCAGGTGCCTCGGCAGGAAGTGGCTCCTAAGGAACAGGCCTTGCCTCTCTCTTTGATTAGAGAGAAAATAGATACTTCCAGCTCTGTTGCCTCTGAGGCTGTCTTACTAGCCTGAAACATGACTGGTGGAAAGCTAATAATAATAGTGCTTGCATTTACGTGAACCTGGGAAGGGAAGTTTGTGAGCGTCTAGTTTTTATGAATGTGAAATGACAGGGGTTAACAACTACAAGTATTTCAAGTGAAGATTCTTATACTTTGTTCTGGATCAGAACTAAAAACTTTTCAAAGAGAATTCTTTGCCTCCTCTGTTTCCAGGAATCCCACTCCACCCTCAGAATAATGGGACTACAAATCTCCTACCTTAACCCTTTGAGAACCAGACTGAAGTGTGAGTTTTGTCTTCAGGACTCTGCTCTTTCTATCCTTTCTCTGTGTCTGTGAACCTTCTCCCAGTTGCATGTTCTACCAGAAGGAAAAGGAGAGCCTGAAAGTTGAAGGCTCTTCAGGACTCCAAGTGGAAAAAAGAAAGTTTGAAATATGACCTCTAGGGAAAACTGTAACCCACCGCTGTTGGAAGACCAGCCCCAGGCACAAACACTTAACTGCTGGGCAATCTGATGGCTGCAGTGCTGAGTCAGGGAGGAGATGTAGAGCAACAGGGAAAATTGTAAGGAGCTAAAGGGATCTTCCTATCTCTTCACGTTCTTTCTCTTCAGTATGAGTTTCTAACATCTGTCACAACTCATTCAGCAAACATTCCTGGAAACAAAGATAAAGATGTACAACAAGGCCTAATATTTTTGCACTGATTGAATTCTGCAAATTTTTGTTTTTATTCCATCCCTACTACACCCAGGCAGCACTGGCACCTTCTTCGATGGGTAAGCATAGGGTACCAGAAATGCCACAGGACACCAGGGGAAGTAGCTTTTGAAATTTAGTCTCCTTCTTAATCTGTTGAAGTCCAGGTGGGTGGATCTTCCCAGTCTAGGGACAGGGATAGACTGATGTCCTGGAGGGTGGCTGTGAGGAGACCTGGCATCCAAATGGAGTGGACAAGAGTCCAGGCTACTGCATTTTCATTATCTCTAAGAAAGTGTAATAAAAATCTCATTTCAAGCCTCTGGAGTTTGACCTTTATACCTTAGTAAAACACTCTGCTTTTTTTTCTTATTAGAGTACTTATCATTGTGGACTCTATTGAAAACACTGAAGCTGTATTTATTATTTTTCCATTTATAGGCCAATGTACAAGCATTTCCAGTGAAGGAAATGAATTAAAATTCTGTGTCGGTATGTGATTTGAGAAACTTCCCAGGGCTTATACCAGTGAATAAGAATTATAATTGCTTTCTATATATAGTTCTGCTTTTCTTTCTCTTTTGGAGGCAGTGTGTAAAAATATTACATAACAGGCAGGTGGCACACCCACAAAGGAATAGCCTTATGTAAGCATCATTTTCTAAAAGATACTGCTTTTCTGGTCTTTTCTCTGGGGCACTAGAAGAGTGACAACAAATACTTGGTGAATTTACCTACTCCTTAGCACCCTCCTGCCCAAAACGTTCTTTTGACTTGGGACTTTATAAATAACAGTAAAAGATTCATTGAGAAGAATTGCATGTATCTATGGAATAAATTGGGCAGTATACTCAATATATAAAGTTAGAATACAAATAGCTAAGTCAGTACTGATAGAAACTACCAATCCCTACTTCCCATGTATTGGTGAATTCTTCCCTGGGTTATTTCCAGTGGTGCCTGTCTTGGCTGGGTCCAGACACGCTTCTGTTATTATCTTTGGTCCACGGCACTCACCAGCTGCTGCCCCTTAACCTCATACATGATGTGGGTCTGATGTTCTAAATCAGAGTTGAGGCTAATTATCTTCAATTACTGAAACTCAAAAGTTTTAAATATCCAGAAGCATCCTGACCAATGGCATGGGTATCATTGATTCATTTATTGTTGATGTTTTTAATTGTTTGGCAAAAATCCCTGCAAATAACTGGAAACCCTGAATGTGTGAATGTGCTTCCCCATGCCATCAGTCAGATGCTAGGAAAGGCTCTCCTATAAAACATCTTGAAGGCGTTGTAATGTCGCCTGCATTTCACTGACTTCTCCATGTTTTAGCATGAAAAAGTGTCTTTCTGGAGACCATTGCCCAGAAGAACATATACACATTCTATTCAGAAAGTATTGACTTTACCCACCATTGCTGATGATGTCACACCATGAAACTTCTTTTATCACAGTGGATGGGATTGGCCTGTTTAAACCACTGCTGTTTTCTCACTGTTCCTTTCTATTTACTTATGAGTTGCTCTTGAGTTATTTTTTATTTATCTTTATATATTAAACCTTTAATATTAAAAGTAATAATGGAATTATGTAACTATTTTCTCTCTGGTTTAATGCCCTGATTTTTTGTCTCAGTCCACTTTTCTCATTTTCTGTAATACACTGTCCCATTCCACCTTCCAGGACTGAAGTAATCTACAGTGAGTGTAGGCTGTCATGTGCTGTAGCCCAGTTGCTCCCAGGAAATTATCCTCAGCCTGGAAGGTGCTGCACTTTCCAGTTGTCTCCCCTTCTCTCCTGTTATTAGGTCAGCCCGATGGCAAAGGGAATAACGACAGTAGGGAAGGGATTATAAAACCTAAACTTACGCCCAGTTTGTGAACTCTGAAGGGCCACCTCAGCTCCAGCACCACCAGAGGCACCTTCTCCCTCTGCCCAGCTCTGTGTCCCTCTGTCTCTTACCAGTGCTGCTCCCTGGGATGCTCCCCAAGAAAATGGTTTGTGTGGGAATTTCCACCTCAGCACCTGTTTCCAGGAGGAAACCTACCTGGGAGTCAGTGGAAGTCCATCTTTCATCTGTGTTGGGTATATATCAATTTATACATTTCTGCTTTGATTTAACTTTTAATAAATAAACTCATTTAAGTTAGTTGGTTGTTTTCCAATTGGAGGTAAAATCTCTCAGTTTTGAAACTGATGCCTTTTGATTTCAAGTTAGAAACTTGTCCTTTGTCCTCAGAAATGGACAGTCTAGAAAAGAGAGCAAGCTGCAGAAAAAGAAACTGTTGGAGTTTTACTAATGTTCAAAGCACACAAGGAGTGACACAGCTGTTTTCCAGGACATTACCCTTGTTCTCTGCCATCATTTCAAAACCCAGCAGATGGTCTAAGAAACTGCAGATGATTGCCCTGGCTGGTAGCACAGTGAACAAGGTGCCGGCTTACAAACCCAAAGGTTGCTGGTTTGATTCCCCAGCCAGGGCACACAAGCCAGGTCTCCAGCCAGATCTGTGGCTGGAGGCAGGTGAAAGGCAACCATACATTGATGTTTCTCTCCCTCTCTGCCTCTCTCCCTTCCTCTCTCTCTGGAAATATAAAATAAAATCTTTTTTTAAAAAAAGAAAGAAAACAAAAGAAAAGAAACTGCAGATGAGGGAACAGTGCCCTTTAGTTCCTTGGGCCTAAGAGGTCCTCCTGTTAAAGGTATTTTCTATCTCTATGATGGAACTTTGAATTTTTTTTCTATTTGTGTGACATCAGCTAGGGTTATGGTCCCTACTATCATTGCTTAGAAAGCAACTCCTTTTATAGACTTAGTCGCTGGAGAAAACAGATATTTTTTAAATGTTGGGATGGAGGAATGGGGAGAAGATTGTTCGTTTTGTGCCTTCTCTAAGCCTGCTCACATTCCATAGTTTACGTGCTGCAACCAGGACATGTTTTGTGAAGAAAGTTATACTTGAGTAAATTGTCCTCCTTACGTAAACCTATAATTTAAAAATTATACATATTTAGAGGACAAGTCAAAACAGGAAACACATTCTCAAAGTGGATAAAGATATTTATGCATTAAAATACCTACTACTACCTAGTAAACCTGTGTCCCATGTTTAAGTAGAAAATTCAGTAAAATACTAAAAAGAAGAGCAAAGAGTCAGCCTACTTTGTGGGTGCTTGGGCTGGCAGGCAGGCTTTCTTTGCTGTCCTTCCCAGGAGAGGCCTTGATGCACATTTGCCCACACAAAGGGGTTGTTGCAGGAGCAAAAGCTGAATTTAGGCAAAGAATGATAGCAAGAGATGCATGTTTATGTGAGGAAAAAAACAAGGTTAAGGAACATGAAAAATTAACCTGCAACTCCAAGAAAGCCAGAGTAGAAGAAATGAATCAAAGTGGAGAAATATAAATAAACTATGCCCTTAGAAGATCTTCAATTACTGGTCCCAAGTTGGTTTGACTTAAATTGGTTCTATGGAATATTAGGTCCCATCTGAAAGAGGCATTTGTGTGTAAATCATTTATTGCACATATTCAACATTAATGAAAGTTGTTTTAGGTGCAAAAATGGCTAAGATGTAACTTCTGCTCTAGGAGAACTTATTGTCTAGATGGGGAAACCAGAACGACGCATACAAAAAACTGAAGTAAGAAGTCTAGGCTTAGATGACAATGAACTAACACTCAGCATCATTACTAAGTCATTGTGCTAGGAGATTGTGGCGGAAGAGATCAGGGTCTCCATCTCCAGTGCACAGGAATCATAGCCCACTCTTTCCGCATTGGAGAAAGAACATTAATAAACACAATTGATGTCTTGTATTTGCCTAGGAAGCGTGTTGAGAACTTCATGGAAAGCTTCCTGTTCTAGAGTCTTTTCCAGGGTTTCAGGCGACGGGGGAGTGGCTGGGGCTGTGGAGGCAGAAAACACTCCTATCCTCTGCCTTCATGCAGCTCCAGTTGTCACTGTCTGACATTTAAACTTCAATGGAGTAGAGGACTTCACTATCAAAGGGTGGTTTCTGCTACCTGGATTGTTAACTCTTTTATCTTGGGCCTTTTGAAGCATCCCTACAATAGATGTTTTCAAATGAGTGATTATATATTTTTAAAATGTGCCCTTCAGTGAATAAATAAATAATGCTGTCCTATTTAAAGCAAAAAGTGAAATTTCAGAAACTATGAGCTAGATGAATGGCTTCCAGGGGCCCCCTCAGATCAGCTATGACTAAGGTTGTGGGGGGCAGCCTCCACAGTGGCCCTAATGATTCCTGTTTCCTATATCCATACCTTTATGTAATCGCTCTTTTTCTGGAGTGTGGCTGGACACAGAAATTTGCTTCTAAAGAAGGCAAAAGTAAGGATGTCACTTCTGAGATTAAAGAGACAGTAGTTTCTATCTCACAAACCTGCTATCACTCTCTCACTTGTTCACTTGTCTAGAAAGAAGCCAGCTGCCCTGTTGTGAGCCTCTCTGTGGAGAGGTCATTGTGAATTAAGGCCCTCAGTCAATAGCCTGGGAGGAACTGAATTGTACCAGTAACCTGGTCAGTGAGCTTAGAAGTGGCTTTTATCTCAGTCAAGCCTACAGATAGCAGCCACAGTTAACACTGCAGCCTTTTGAGACTTTGAGGCAGAGTTACCCAAATAAGACTGTCTGGGTTGCTGACCCACAGAAACTATGAGACAACAAATGTTTGTTGTTTTAAGGCTCTAAGTTTGGAGGTAGTTTGTTATGCAGGAATAGATAGCTATTACAAAATCCATCATAAAAGTAAAAGTAAGTTATTAGTTGAAACATAGGTGTCTAAAGACTAAATGTTTTCCGCAACCATCCAGGAAAGCAGTGCCAAAATAAAAAAATGGAGTCGAAACTCCAGTTGATTTGCAGACTTATTTTCTCCTAAAAAAGAAAGACAATAACAATGTTTTATAAGAAATAATGCCAAAAGATTCCATGAGGTTAACAGCCATACATCTTCTTCATTTCCTTTAACTTTCTTTTCTAATTTCTTTATGGAGGAACCAACCATTCAGCTTAGGCTTTATCTCAGGAAATATTATTAACTTTGTCTTTTCCAAAAGAAAAATATTTTAGGTCCTCAGTGTGTATTCTAGCACAATGGGATGTTGAAACATGGATAAGAAGTAACTTTCAAATAAATGAATAATGACCAAGCAATCTTCTCTTTACCTATCATGCTGAAAACTATCTTTAATCTTCATTCTTGAGAATCTTGATACTACTTCAAGAAGGCTCTTATACTTCTTTATCATTTAATCAGGTGAAAGAAAAAAGCTATTTATTTACCCCTTTAACCAAGTATTTAGTCAACATCCTTCCCACAGAGAAATAATACAGTTCTGAGTTTTTACTTCTGTATTGAGAAAAGCAGTCATATATAAGAAAACAGTCGGATATAAGAATTTTTTCAATTTAAAACATTCATTGAAGAAGCCTAACATGCACTATAAACAAAGAGAAACAAGAGAAACACTTCATATTCTAAAATTCTAGTCTATATGGATAAAGTGTTTCTTTCTGAAATTTTCTCAAGTATATCATAAAAGAAGATCACTACATCCTTGATACAGAGGGGTCCACATATTTGGTCACCATCATTGGCAAGTTGACCTTGGACAAACTCCCAAACACAGTAGTTTTACAACAAAGATGATTCTAACATAGTTTTGTGTATTGAATGGCCAGTAAATCTGGCACTGGGAAAAAAAGAGCTTTGTATTTTGGAAAATAATGTCAACTCTAAGACAACACTATCACCAACTTATTGCTTAGCACCAATGTGATGTTTGCCATACTTCAATAAGCTCAGTATTCTGGGCTACAGCCATGACAACCACCATAACAACAATGCCGCAGATAACATAAATTAGGCACTTTAGATAAATAATCCCATTTATTCATCACAGCACCCTTGATACACAAACATTACTTTCTCTGTTGTGCAGGTGGGAACTGGAGATGAGATGCTGTCTAAGACCATTTACCTAGAGAACGATTGAGGCCAGATTCAAACCTAGACCATGTTGACTCCAAAGTCTGGGTGCTCCTAACTACATTATATTGGTTTCAAAACACCGAACTTCAGAGAGGGTGGAGCTTTAGGCCTTTCAGTCCTGACCTTTGACTCATACTGGTGATGCACTTGGGAGAAAGTGTTGTCCTGGGGTAGAGGGGAATGGCTTTCTGGGAGGAATTGCTACAAAACTAAGATGGAGCAGGATGGCACTGAAAACAGGGAACACTTGAGGAAGATCAAAGAGTTATTCATGGTAATGCTTCCCCGAAAAATTCCATCTTCCCCCAAAGAACTCACATGAAGGTCTAGAATAATGTAGCCATGTTTTATATTTATTAAAGGCCTTAGATCACCCACTGTCTATTCATCATTATTAAGGATGTTGACCATTTTCATATTTTCTATCCTAATTGGAGAAGAATGTGGCTTTCGCCCCCTAGGGTGAAATACCATAAATAGTATAATGTGATATTTTGTGTGTCATTTTCTCAGGAAATAAAATGGACTGATTTGCTCCCCAAGAAATTATTAAGATTTAACAAAAAATTTTATTCATTATTTTTAGAGAGAAGGACAGGGAGGGAGGAAGAAAGGGAGAGAAACATCAATGTATGGTTGTCTTTCTTCTGCCTCCAGCTGGGGACCTGGCTGGAGGCCTGGTTTGCAACCTGGTTATGTGCCCTGGCTGGGGAATCGAACCAGTGACCTTTGGGTTCACAGGCCAGCACCAATCCACTGAGCCAGCCAGGGCATTAAGATTTTTTTAAAGGGTAAATAAACATACTAATACTCATTTGACATTTAGAGTCAAAAAGAAAAGAAAAGGTAACGTGTACTTTAACTAATTTCCACTTTTTCCAGCAATTCCAGCTCCACTTGAGTATTTCTCCCTGAGCACAGTATTACCATTGACCAGAAAGTCCACCTATCTGCAGGAATTTATTTAATGTCAATTAAAAAATCACATTATACCCTGTCAGCCCGTCCCATTATGATAAATTTTATTTCCTGTCATTCTTCTGGTGATTTTCTCCCCATAGTTTCTATAGCTTCTATTTTTTCTCTTGTTAATCCTTCAAAGCCCTTGGGAGGTAAGATTGCTCACATAATTTCCTCCTTATTCGAAAACACTGTTTAGAGTTTTGCTTTGAAATTGCGTTTAGGGCTGAATGTTTGGCTTTCTTAAGTGAACCTGTAATAAACACTGTTGAATTCTCTACAAATTATCCGGAAGAACCATCAGTGTAATTTTAAGGGATTTTGTTTTTATTCAGCGGCTCGGAGTCTTTGAACTCCTCGGCCTTAATTTTTCAGTCTTTCCACAGGAAGGCTCTGCTGGAACCGGTACTTCGCAGCACTTCTCATAAATGCTGAGAGAGTGTTTTTGTTTCTACTTTGGTACTTGTGATTCTAGCTCCAAAGGAAGCAAGATTTCCAAGATTAGGACAGTTTAGTGTGGAAATGAGACTAGTTTAAGGAGGTGTGATTAAAAGGTACTTAGGGTTTTGAGAATGCCTGTGAAAACCAAATGATCCATTTTTGAGCTTTCACACAACTCAACAAGAAAATGCTCCATAAGCTGAAAGAACTTTTAAGCTCCGGTCTAATTATAAATTTCTTAGGCAACTTTTAAAGGCAGCTACTATAACTAGTCCTGTTTGCAGACAAGGAGACTGAGATGCAGAAAAATTAAGCAGGCTGATGTGTTAGGGTCACAATGCTCTAAGCAGTGAAGTAGAGATTTAAGTACACACAAGTTGGATCCCAGAGCACAAGCTTTACGTTATTGTTATATTTCTACAATAAGATCATTTCTCTTGAAAACTAGCTAGCAGCTTTCCATAGGGTTTTTCTGCTAACAGATGCAACAAAAGAACTTAGTAACACAAGGCTGCTGATCCTCTCACTCGCATGGTTAAACTGAGTCAAGAGGCTGCCTAGGACAGAGTTTGGCGGTGCACACTGGGTTAGTGAATGCTAGTTTTCTGCAGGCAGCTTAGTGCAGTGAGGTCGGCACACTAAGGTTCAGATTCTGGCTCTTCTACCTGGATGACCCTGGGGATGTTACACAGTCTCTCTAAATCTCAGTTTCTTTATGTGTTAAATAAAGATAATAATAATGAACTATCTCAGGGAACTCAATAAGGAATTAAGTGAAGGAATAACACAATGCTCCCTAAATATTAGCTATTATCATTTTTTTTTTTTTTCTTGGAAGGGGGATAAAGAATGGTAATGCTGGTCAATGGGTAGAGGAGACCTTGTATTCATTCTTGGAAATAAAAAATTTGTGAATAATGACTTTCATAGCTTTTCCCAACTCATACAATGAATTTGCAAACAGTAGTGACAAAAATCCTCATGCCATCTTTACAAGTTTTGCCTTAGATTACTGGCCAGTTTGGATAAAGAATGATAAATGGAATCTTCATGTGATGAATCTAGAACTGAAGGCAGGTGGTCACACTGGGACCACCAGCATAGGGCTGCTGTTCACACAGAGGTAGCAAGGGGGTGGCCACACATGAAAACCACAGATTGAAATTTTATCTAATGAAATCTACACAGTAAAAGCCCAGAGTCCAGTTAGATTTCTTAACTCAAAGTTCAGAGCACCAGTGGCCAGAGCCAGAGAAACAGAGAAATTGCAGTATGGATCAGATTCTCAGTTCCTATGTGACATTGGGCCCCTTCACCTTCCCAGGCCTGTGTATCTTCATGTATATACAATGAGGATCTGATACTATTAACCCAGAAAGGTTGGTGAATGTTATGCCTTGCTCGTAGAAGGCACTGAAAACACATATGGTACATTATGAACGTAAGGGCAGTTAACTTCCTTAATGGTGAAATGGAAGAACTGCCTTGATCACCACTGTATGCCAATAGTTGGCACATTACAGGGGGTGCTCAGTGAATATTTTTTTAAACAAATGAATACTCTTTAAAGAGGTCAAAGAACCTGGTTAAATGAATGTCAAGGGAAGCCACGAAGGAGAATAAATGTCACTAGTGGGACCTTTCATGGAGGCTGGCACATGGAAGAGGAAGTGGGTCAGCCAGTCAGTCCTAGATCTTTTACCCCAGTTCATCCTCAGGAGCCAGTTATCAGCTCTGAGGCTTGGCCCTTAGGAGAATACCAGAACTTCTTCTGTCCAGTGGCCTGTCCCTCAGACAACACCCTGGATCTAGGAACCACAGAGTGACCATGAAAGTCAAAGCAGTGGATGCCCTGCCCTCTGCTTCTCCCTGGAAACTAGTTGTAGGTCGCTTGCTGGCCTATTAGAACTCGTAGCTTGACTGGAGAGCTTTCCAGCTTTGAATAAAATGGCATTTTCCACAGCAAACATGGTCTAGTCTGACCTCAGATAGTCGGTTGAGTAATGAATAGTATGAGCAAAACCATTGCGAATTGTTACCAATGTGCATATATTTTTCCAGTGAAAATAAGCTTTAAAGTGAAAAGTTTCTGTTAAGAAATAGTTTTGTGCTGCCTTTTAAAATCAGGTACAAATTAAAATGCAAGTTATGCTTTCTATCTTTTGTTTGTTTTTAGGAAATGAATCAGTAGATTTTTAAAATTATACTTTTTGTTTGAAGATAATTGTAGATTCACATGCAGTAAGAGATAATATAAAGAGACCTAGATATGCTTTCTCCAGTTCTCCTTATTAGCAATATTTTGAAAGATTATAATACCAGAACTAGAAAATTAACACTGATACAGTTAAGTACAGGACATTCCCATCATCACACGGATCTGCACTTTTTGGGCCACGCTTCCTTCACGTATACTATAACTGTTAATCATGGTAATTTACATTTACTGAGTACTGACAATGTAACAAGCACTATTCCAATGCTAGATATGCTAACTTGTATAATGTGCGAAGTCACCATAAAAGGTAGGTACTATTTTTTTCCCTCACTTTATGTGTGTGAACACTGCAGCACAGAGATTTAATCACTTGTCTAAGGACACATCTTAGAAGGGCTGAAATTTGGATTAAAATCAAGATAAGCTTGCAACAGAGCCTGCAATTTTCACCAGTATGCTATATGGCCTCTCTATTCTGGATTCTTCACAAACTTACCTCATATTGGTTTTGAAATTTCCTAGAAAACTTCCATTCCACCAGGGTTAGTATATGCTGAAAAAGAACATGATCAACTGAGTCTAAAATATCACTTTTAGCCCTGGCTGGTGTGGCTTAGTGGATTGGTGCTAGCCTGTGAACCCAAGGGTTGCTGGTTTGATTCCTAGTCAGGGCACATAGCCAGGTTGCAAGCCAGGTCTCCAGCCAGGTCCCCAGCAGGAAGCCAATGAAAGGCAACCATACATTGATGTTTCTCTCCCTTTCTTCTTCCCTCCCTGCCCATCTCTCTAAAAATAATGAGTAAAATCTTTAAATATATATATATATATATATATATATATATATATATATACCACTTTTATTATTGATATTGCTAAATTGGAGAAGACGTTTAGAAGAAGAAGTTTAGAGTGAGAACTAACAGGCCTACTCATTTAACTCCGGAATTATCCTCCAGTAAGGCAATGCTCAACTATAAGACCCAGGGCTAAAGAAACATGTGAGAAGTGGCTTAAGGAGAGTCTTGCTCCCAAGAAGAAGGAAACTGAGCAATAGAGGCCCAAGCATTTTCCCCAAATATGTCACATCGGGCGTTCCATCTTTTCAGAGAGAAGAACCAAGGAGAGGTTTGGAATTATATTAATTGAACTCATTTCCATAAAAGGAGTTCCTTTTCTAAAAAAAAAAAAAAAAATTATTAGACTAGGTTAATGTACAGAAAATGGATGTGAGCATAGTTATGTGGAAGAAAACTGAGGCTCAGAGATGAGAGATGTTTAAAAATTTGTCCAAGATCATAAAGTAGGTTTCCAGTGCAACCAGGGCTTAACTCCATGATGCCCTTTACCCTTCTTAATTTTGACTACTGACATTTTTCACTCAAAGAGAAGGAAGGCATTTCACTTTAATCAGCTGACATACTTCAGAAAAGCTTTCAGTACCAAGCACAGCAGCCATCACACAAAATAATTATTGGTTTTATTGACTAAGTTAAACCAGAATTGAAACAGACCAAAATACATCTAGAAGATATTATTTTCTAAACTTGTATTCTATAATGTTAAAATGAGAATGAAAGTAACTAGTCTTTAATCACATTCTCTAATTTTTTAAAAAAGATTTTTAATTCATTATTTTTAGAGAGGGAAGGAGAGAGGCAAAGAGGAAGAGAGACATCAATGTATGGTTGCCTTTCACCTGCTTCCAGCTATGGACCTGGCTGGAGACCTGGCCTGCAACCTGGTTATGTGCCCAGGCTTGGAATCGAACCAGCAACCTTTGGGTTTTCAGGCCAGTGCCTTATCCACTGTGCCACCTGCTAGGGCACATTCTCTAATTTTTTATAGAAGTTTGTGTGTGGTTCTGTGTGTACATGCATGTTCACATGGTAGGAAAAGTGGGGCAACTGACTGAACAATATCTATTTCTCTAAGATGCCAATTAGCTGAATCTGCAGCAAATTTATTGATTGGCCCTATTCTTCTGAGACACCACTGTCACCTGGGACTACAGTCACAATTCCTAGAAGGAAAATATCCACCTTTTAGATGTATTTTATAACTTTAAATTGATGTCAGACCTCAGAATGATTAAGAAGTTCATTAGTATGAACTTCTCAAATTATTGCAATCCAGGATCTGAAAAACGGCTGGCAGCAATGTTACTGTGGAAGCAGGAGTGTTAGAATGGCTCCTTCAGCAAGACATAGGGCAGAGTGACAACCAGAGCTGTGGTCAGGTTACTATGGGAGCAGAAATGTTAGGATGGCTCCTTCACAAGATAGAGAGCAGAGTGGCAACCTAGAGCTGGGTCCCGGGGGCAGGAGAACCAGGGAGGAGGCTACCCACATCACATGAATCTTACATCCACCACTTTTGCTGAGATAACTGTTACTTCTTTTTGACATAGTTATGAGCTGGGTATCTGTAAAGAGAATGTCTATTCTAAAAGGAACAAAGGAGAGAAGAGTTTACAATGTCATTTTGATTGACCAACGGCTGTACAAACAAAGGCCTAGTCTATCCTTGACCGCATACATTCTGATTTTGATTATATATTCATTACATGTATCATACAGAACCAAGTGTTTAAACAAAGAAGAAATGGGGTGGCTAGTTGAAGGTTGGTCTCCCCTAAGGCAGATAAGGCATTCAAGCAGACTAACCACAACAGCAAGAGGAAATTTACTATATTTCAAGACCTAAAGCACAGACTGCTCAGCCATACTTTGGGTGAAAGATATTCAGGAAAGGAAGGGGGTTAGGAGGGAAGAAAGAAAGAAAGAAAGAAAGAAAATAAAAAGAAAGGGTGGGAAGAGGGAAAAGGAAGAGTATTAGGGAGGGAGAGGATAAAAGAAAGGAATGAGAAAAGAAAGTTGTAAAAAAGGAAGAAAAAAAATTAATAACTGATACAGTTGTGTTAAAACTACCATCTTGGTATTTGTTTTATATTTCTTCTGTGTGTGGGTTTTGTTTTCTTTTTTTGGTTGTTGTTGTTCCTTTAGTCCTACTTTTTGGTTTTCTTTGAATGAATAGTTTTTAGTATTCTATTTGAGGTCCTCTATTGACTTTTAAACTATGTATCTTTGTAGTTGCTCCAGAAATTATGATATGCATATTTAAGCTTATGTTTTTACACAATATCATAGTTTTCATGAACAATATAAGAACCTTACAAAAATATAATATAACTTTTTAACAGCCTAAACTCTTTTCTTATATTGTACTTTTATACATACTATATAAATAGTATAAAGTTAATCACACACACACACAGCTATTTATATTTACCCAGATATTTTCCCTTTTTAGTGGTTCTGATCATTTCCGGGAGATAGAGGGTTTCATTTGACATCATTTCCTTTCAGCCTGAAAAATTTCATTGACATACCTTGTACTATGGGTCTGTGAAAGACTAATTCTTTCAGGTCCTTTGGTGTACAACTGTCTTTGTTTGATCTTTTCTTTGAACGTGAGATATTTTCTCAAAGAAAATATCTCTGACTTTTGAGTCAATTATGTTGTTTTGTATTTTGACACTTGAAAAGTATAACTTCATTTTTTTCATGCTTCCATTGTTTGTGGTGAGAAGTTGCTTATTATTTGAATCTATACTCTACTCCTCCCACCCCAACCCCTGGCTACTTTTACTATTTGCTCTTTATCTTTTGTTTTTAACAGTTGGACTAGTTTATGCTTGAGTGGCTATTATTTTTTTATTTATCCCACATTGAGCTCACTGAGCTTCTTGAATCTGTGAGTTATGTATCTTTTAGCAATCTTCAAACTTTTCTGCTATACTTCTTCAAGTATTTCTCAGTTCTATTATATCTGTCCTTCCTTCATAGGTTCTAATTATGTATGCACCAGGTTCTCAAATAATGTCATTTTACTCAAAGTTGTTAGGTTATAACATTGATGAATGCTATAGGAACTTAATTCTTATTTATATCAATTAGCCTATGATAAATTGGTTTTAATATATATCATTTTGCTTAAAGTTACAGAACCTATTGGCAATGTTAAGTGAGGACTTATATATAAGATTGTTTGATGTTGTTTTACAAATCTCAGAGATACTGTTCTCTTTTTTCTCTCACTGTTACTCCCTCTATTTATCTTATGGGAAAATCATTCTGTCTTTCATCATTAAGCATAATGCCCCCTGGAGGTGTTATTGTAGATGTCCTTTATCAGATTGAGAAAGTTCCCAGATTGCTAAGAATTTTGTTTTATTGGGTTTTAGATTTTGTAAAAATAGTTTTTCTATATTTATGAAGAGGATCCTTTTTTTTTCTTTTACAGTTTGTTAGTATGAGGAATTACATTAATTGTTGACTATTAAGCCAACCTTGAATTCTGGGTATAAATCCTATTTGGTCATTATGACAGACAGATCTCAAGTGGCCTCCTGGTATTCAGAATCTTGTATCATCTCTTCCCTTTGATGGAACTGTGATTTACTTCTAAAATGCAGCAAAAATGGTGGGGGTATACAATTATGTGTAAATGATTGTGTATTACACTCTCTAAAATTGTAGCACTCATCTTACTGGAGTCTCTCACTCTATAGCTGGCTTTGAGGAAGCAAATGGCCATGCTGCTTCCTCAGACGGAAAGGAACTGCAACTTGCCTACAAGAGCTGAGGACAACTCCTGGCCAACAGACATTAAGAAACAGAATTTTTTAATCTTACAGTCACAAAGAACTAAATTCTGCCAACAAATGCATGTGTTTGGAAGCATATCTCTTCCCAGATTAGAACCTAGCCCTGGCCAACACCTTGATTGTAGAGAGGCCAAATAAGTGATGCCCAGACTCCTGACCCACAAGAATTGAAAAATAAGCCTGCACTTTGTTTTAAGCTGCTAAGTTTGTGGTAATATTGTTATTTTGCATAACATGCTGACTTTGGTAATGAAAGTGGAGTGTAGACATGACAAATACTCCAAAATATAGGAGTAGCTTTGGAACTAGGCAATAGGAAGAGTCCAGGAGAATTTTGAAGATAATGATAAAGAAAATCTAAATTGTCTTGGACAGATTGTTAATAGAAGTCTGTACACTAAGAATGCTGCCAATGAAAACTCAGAAGGACATGAGAAACATGTGTGTTCTTGGATATAGAGAAAGAAGGATCCTTGTTATATAATAACAGAAAGCTCAGCACAATTGTCTTCTGAAATCATGTGAAAAGTGGAACTTATAAGTGATTAACTTTGTTAACTAAGGACATTTCCAAGCAAAGTGTTAAATGTACCTCTTAATTTATTCTTGTTATTTAGAATAAAATGTGTGGCAAGAGAGATAAATTGAAGAAAAAATTGTTAAGCTAGAAGGAACCAAAACTTTATGACTTTCAATATTCGCAGCCTCTCCAAATGGTGAAACATGCTAATGTTGAAAGACAGCTTCCAAGCATTCTCAGAAAAGTGCACTTTAGAAAAAAAAAAACTGAGGGTGTGACTCTATCATCTTTTACTAAAATTTCTAAAAGATCAAAAGGTCAGAGCATTCAGCCACACAAATAGCCATTTGAAGAGATTAAAGGGATGCCTCCCAGATCTTCTCAATCAAGCCAAAAACCCTCTAAGAAATTTAATGGGATGAGGCTTCAGCCCTCTCCACAGAGGCCCAAGATAGAAAAGGTATTTTTCAAGAACATCTGTGGGTATAGCTTTTCTGTAATGGAGTGAACCCCAGGAAAATCCATAGAAAGCCCATTAAGTGCTTAAAAAAAATTGTTTCAGAAAGAAATGAGAGGAAGCTGTCACAACTCCAAATCTATGGGTAAGAAACAGGCTGATAAAACCACTCAGCTGCTAACATGTGTAAAATTGTCCTGCACCCAATTCCAACTGCCGAGCAGGGTTTCCTCACACCAACAAGGAATTCTCTGACACCAGTTGGCCAATCTACATTTCAACTCAGTTTTGACACTATTTACCTATAGACAGCACCAGGTCCCACAGGTGAAGGGCTGAGCCCTGCAAGACTAGCCACTCCCCAACTGCAGACGCCACTCACAAATCTAGGTTGTCCCCTGTGCTTCTGATGAATTGAATGCATATTGGAGGCTCCAACAACCCCCTCCTTGGGTTTGATTCATTTGCTAGAATAGTTTGGAGAAATTAGACAAAAATATTACCAAATTACCACTTTATTGTAAAAAGATACAAGTCAGCAACAGCTGATAGAAGAGATGCACAGAGTAAGATATGGGGAAAGGGCATGGAATTTCCGTGTCCTCTCCAAGAGTGTCATTTCTCTAAGTCTCCATGTGTTCATCAACCCAGAGAGTCTCTGAATTCTACACAGCCATAATTTATCAAATCATTGGCCATTGGTTTTTTAACTCAATCTGTAGCCCCTCTTCCTGTCCTAGGACGTTAGTGTGGGACTGAAACTTCTAACACTAATTATGTAGTTGGTTCTCCTGGCAACAATAGACCAGTATTTGGTTACCTAGGGACTTTCCAAAAGTCATATTATTAATATAACAAAAGCCACCTTTATTACTTTTATCACTTTGGAAATTCCAAGGGTTGTAGGAGCTCTAAAACTGGGACAGAGGCAAAATATAGTATATTTCTTAATGTAAATCACAATATCACAAGGTGCTATTTTTCTTTTAAAATAGGAAGAATGAGTCAGAAGGTACAACTAAGATCCCAGGAAGCAAATCTGAGAAACATGGATAATTATTCCCAAGTCTTGAGATCTAATCAAAGGACTTAGCGTTTTTTCACAGGCAAATTTCAGAATTACCGTGGAACTTTTTACCTCTCATTCCCCTCTTTGACCAATATTGTCCATAGCTTATGTTCTATACTTTCCCACCAATGTCCGTTGGATGTGCTAAGGGAAGATAACTTCTTTACTTAGTTTTATAGACTGACCAAGGGACTATGTGCAAATGGCCTCTTCATACTTGGCCTCATTTCGAAAATGCAATTCTGAGCTTGGATAAATTGCTACAATGAAATTAGACTATTGGGGATTTAGGAGAGGGCTGGGTGTATTTTTTAATGTCAGGGACATGAATTATTGAGGGTTGGATGACAGACTGCAGCAAACAGATTTTCATGATCCCCACCTCTATTCATTCCTCCCCTTGAATGTGGCTGGGACCTGTGATTTGCTCCTAACCAAAAGAATATGGCAAAGGTTATGAAATGTATGCAATTCCAAGATATAATTATATTACATAAGATTGCAGCACTTGTCTTGCTGGAGCCTCTCACTCCTTTGCTGGCTTTGAGGAAGGAAATGATCATTTCCAGGAACTGTTGGTGGCCTCTCGGAGCTAACAGAAGCCTCTGGTCAATAGCCACCAAGAAGTAGAAGCCCAGCGAAGATGAAAAAGGAAATTCTGTCAACAAATGAGTGAGTTTGTAAATAAATACTTCTCCAGTCAGGTCTCCAAGTGAGAACCTTGCTGTAGTGGGCTGACTACGGCTGCTTCCCAATCCTGGAGCCTGTGAATGCTATCTTATTTGGAAAAATGGTGTTTGAAGATGTGATTAAGGATCTTGAGATAAGGGGATTATCCTGAATTATCCAGGTGGGTCCTAAATGCAGTCACAGGTATCTTGTTATTTTAGTGGTTGCCATTAGGTTTTAGTATATATCTCTAACTTATCAGTCTGCTTTCAAGTGATACTACAAACTTCATGGGCATTATACCTTGTCTTTCCTCCTGGCTTTGTTCTGTTGTCATGAATTTCATTTTCACATTTTAAAACTTAACTTTGTTTTTATTTTCATTTAAACAATAAGTTACCTTTCAAAAAATTTATAAAAGAAAAAATAATTTCTATTTCTCATGAGGCATTATTTCCAATATTATTCTTTCCTTTTGTAGAATATATTTCCCTCTGATATCATTTTCCTTTGGTCTAAAAGATGCCCTTCGATATTTCTTACAATATAATTCTGATGGTGATAAATTTATTTTTTAGTTTTTATAGTCTGCAAAAACTATTAATTTGCCATTACTTTCAAATAATTTCTTTTCACTGGGTATAGAATTCTAGTTTGGCAGTTCTATTTTTCATTTCTATAAATTAAAGATGTCAACCCACTCTCTTGTCACTCACATTCTTTCAAATAAGAAATCTACTGTCATTTTAATTTTTATTTTCTATATATAACATTTTCATTTTTTCTAGCTGCTTTGCAGATTTTCTCTTTATTGTTGGTTTTATGCAATTTAATTATAATGTGATATGAATTATCTTTAGGTTCTTGTGCTTAAAATTTGTTGAGCCTCTTGGATCTGTGAGTACATAGTTTTCATTCAACTTAGATTTTGGAGGCTGTTATCTTTTCCAAGCATTTTTTCTGTTCCACCTGGTTTTCCCTTCCCTATGTCACAGCCTGAAAACTCATTTAAGGCAAAATCTGGAGAATTTATAGAACTTGGCTCTTATTGTATGTGTCTGAAAAATCAAATTTTTTGTTGCTCAATGTCTTGTATCTTTAAAGCTATCATTTCATCTATTTTGTTTGGGTATATTTTTTCCTGATGTTTCATACAGAAGGTTAAATCTAATCACTATTACTCTGTATTGATTATAACTAGAATCTAACTAGCATTTCTTTTACTTCTTTTTTATTTTTTCATCACTCTTCTGAAATGATCGTCTATTTCTTTATTTTGTTTACTTTTTGTACTACATAATATAGCATATTTGTCATTATTGTTTTAACATTCCTATCTGTACCACTTCTAGGTGTGTTTTTATTGGCTATTTCCTCTTTTAACCATGGGTCACATTTTTTTCTTTGCACCTTCAAACGTATCATGATTTTTGTTGTATAATGAACAGTTTATGCATGCAGGGAACCCTCCAAAATTGAATTTCTTTATTAAAATTTTATGTTTATTCTTAAATGTTTAAATCTCAGTCATCTTCAAAGTCGTCTTCATGTAATGCAATGCATCCATCATTTTTTTCTACTGGTCAAATCAGTTTTTGAACTCATTGATTTTTATGCTTTTTAGTGCTTCTGCCATTTTTTGTTTCACCTATTCCATATTGGCAAAGCATTTCCACTTGAGGACTTTTTTTATCCAGAGAAACAAGAAAAGTTCGCTTGGGTGAACAGGAAGAGTAAGGAATAAGGGGACATGCCATTTTTGGTCAAAAATAGCTGAACACTCAGTGGGTTGGTGCATTCATAAATCACCCATCATAAAGTGAGAAAATGCATTGTCCAAGTCCTAAAAAATATTCACTGAAGCTGAATACAGCCTCTCACAACAATGCCAGCTGGTACACTGATACAGATGGGTTTCTAGAACCCTCACCTAGCAGGGATATCCTGCTACAAGGGGCCCATCTACCAGAAGATAATTCCATTTGGGGGCATCCCCCTCATAAAAGAACACTATAAAAAAAAAACAAATAATATTTCTAGAAAATGTCACATTCCTTCTGTGAGACTTCAAAATCGGAGGGCTAAGTTCATCTAAAACGTAGTTATCCTGAGTCTGAGGCTTGTTTCAGTTTTAGTTTGATTCAGTTGTCCATGAGCTTTAGATGTTTTGAGAGGTCAGTTTTTCACTTCAGCAGGTCTTAGAATCTGAGCACCTGAGAGAGTCCAGGGATTTCTTATGTTTTACCCAAAGATGCCAGTTTTCCAAAGCATAGGAGATCTCCCTTTGCTTTACAGCCTGGCTTCCAAATGCCTGTTCATCTGATTATCTGAAAGCCTGGAGTACCTGCCCCTTCCGCATTTGGTTGTTGGAAGCCCACAGTGCCTCGAATAGTGTTCTCTCAGCTTTCCTGTCCTGCCCTGCCCTTCACCTCTAGAAAGAGATTACCTTGCACTTGGGCAAGAATCCCCACACCTCATGCTTTCAGCTCTCTGGTCTCAGCCTTCAACATATTGCTCATGAACTTGGGAAAGACCTAGCTTAAGATTTGATAGGAAGATACTGATATGATCCGTGGCTTAGGGGTCCCTGGCATTCTAATTTTTTACATTATGTCACACACAGAAATTATAATCTCCTTGCAAGTGTAGTGGGTTTCTCTTTACTATCTATAATAGATGTCTTCTCTTCCCATTGGTTTTTCTTATTTTGGTTATTAGAGCAAGAGTGACAGCCTCCTTTTACTTTCTACATCATGACCCTAAACCTTTCTCTTAACACCCCATTTTACAAAAAAGGAAAAGTGCTTTTTTCCTTTTACAAATTTAGTTTAGCTTTTTATTTCTTTTATAGATGAAATTCTATCTCTCATTGAGTTTGCCTGACTTCTTTGAGGGTTAGGAAGGCTGGAACAGAGAGTTTAAGAATTCCTAGATTTTGAAGAAAACTTAGGAATTATCCTTTCCAATTTCCTGATTGATACTTCTTACTTGGTGACCCTCCCACCAAACTGGTGTTTTAGTGTCTATGTGTCTAAGTGTGATCATCTCTGACTGCAATTGATCTAGCAGTCCCCACTGTACAGTGGCTCATTTTTCTCTCTCTGAATTTTAACATTAAATGAAAGTAACATCCACAAAACTTTCCATGTGCCCAATGAATTTGTTCCGTCTGGATTGGAACTTGGACTGTGCCATCTTTTTTACAGAATGGATTAGTCCGTAAGAATACAGGATCCCTGGCCTAATTTGATTACTAAGTTGTTAGATTGAAGATTGGGTTTTTTGTTTTTGTTTGTTTTTGGTATTTTTTGTTTGTTCATTTGTTTTTGAACACTTATATCATTAGTTTTATTTTATTTTGTTTTTTGCTTTGTGGCCTGTTGTGGCTATGAAAGTTCAGAAGAAGCCCAGCTCATGGTAGCAGATAAACACTATAATGATGCTTTTTTTCATGTATATTTTTTGTTGTTGGCTTTTTTAATGTAAAATGTTAATAATGACTTCCCACAATTTACCATCCCTAAAAACCTCAAATCCCTTTTCTTTTGTCTTATAATTTCTTCATAATTTATTGCCCTTTGTTAAAATGGTGGATAAGCTCCCTAGTATAACCACTACTTTGGAACATCATTTTCTTTCTGTGAAGTCCTATGTGCATATAAACATTAAAATGTTAACATCAAATAAAATTTGTATGTCTTTTAGTCTATGAATGGTGAGGAAAGATCTATGTACCATACATAGCACCTGAGGTTCTAAAAGGAATAGTACAGAGTTATGAATATGGCATCTGGAGTGGACTGCCCACTATAAAAGCTATTCTTGTCCCAATCATGATTCAAGGGAAGACAGACCAGCCCTGTCTGTCTCTTCCAAAAATTGTCTCACAGCCAAGGTTAAGGACAAAGGCTGAGTTTCCAAGCATCTGGCCATTGGACTCTGCCATGAGAACATTAACCTATACTTTCCTCTCTCCTTCCTTATTTGTGAAATGCTGGTTCTCAAACCTCAGAGGCCCCTGGCCCTTGGAAGGGGCAGGTAGGCAATATCCTGAGGCTCCAGGCACTGCTGAGCCCTGAGAACTTGTCAAGACTGGCCCTGAGCAAACCAAAGCCTCAGCTTCTGAAGAACCACAGGGCATCACTATGCCACGGCCAGCCTACCCCTGCCACAGAGCGGCAAAGTGCCCAACCACCCTGTCCTCTCCCCTCTTCCTCCCTCCCCTTCTCTTTCCCATCTCCCAACTGGATTGCCTTCGTGCTCAACACAGAAAACTCAGGCTCGTACACTCTAATATCAAAAATGCAGATGAAAGAAATTAGAGATGAACATTAAATAGCCAAGCTCAGCTTCCCAGCAGAACCAGGAAGGTCGGTCAGAATGAGTCAACCAGCTCCAGTAACGGAAGTTTGCTTCAAGTGGTCTAGGATGTGGCTTTATTGTTCCCAAAGTCTTTATTTTGCAGCAAAATACCTTAGTGAGGGCCACTTCAACAGAACTGTGAAGCCCTCCACCTGTCTCCATTCTTCCCTTTCAACAACGATACCCAAGGACTTCACAAAGCTCTTACCCACATTCCAGGTGTCCAGTAAGCTTCAGTCTTCTCTCTCCTTCTCTAATTTCAGGAATGAATTTCTAATATCACTCATATACATCTTAGTGAGAATTCTTAAAATTTTATTTAGAGTCTAATGTGACAACCACTTAGCTAAGCTCTAGGTGTACAAAAGTGAATTAAAATAATCACTTCCAATACTAGCACTGAGAAGAAAGGCAGAGTATACTTACTAAAGCCATTTCAAACTATCTTGCTAGGTAATAGCGGCAAAATTCATGTTCTGGAAAATGCAAACCATCAATTTCACTTGCAACCTAGGCCATGTAATTGGTTTCTGTCTGCGGCAGGCTGATGAACTAAATGCTCTGACAGGAAGGCTGCCCCGTGTTCAAGTTCTTTTTGCACAATAACCTGTTATTTTATGACTGGTATCATATTCTCTGAGGTTCTGTGATATTTTTGTGTTTAAACTGGAAACAAATATTAAATGCAAGGAGTTTCTTTTTTTTTATAATGATCAAGTACAACACTATTACCAATGATCCCAATCCAAATGACTTGCAATTAACAGGAAAGAGATTAACTTGCCATACCAGCATTGCAGCTCTTTCCTCTGAAGCATGAACCAAGTCCAAGGTCAGGCACACAGGCAGCATTCTTCATTACCAGGGGCAAGCTCCAGTCAAACCATCAGAGTGGAGCCTTCTGGTCTCCAGCAAGTTATTATGTACTTAGGATTATCATTAATTTTCTCTCCCTGAAGTGCTTCTAATGAATGTGAAGGCTGTGGGCTAACAGTGTCTATGCATTTGCTGATAAAAGGGTCTATGTTCAATTTTCTTAAAATGCCCTTAGAGAATCCCCAATTTCCTGTCTCTTTCTCAGAAAAAACTTAATTTGTACTGTCTTCAAAAAGAGTGAACTGGGTCCTCTTAGTGCAAAAACTTCCTGAAGTTTGGAAGGAGGGGCCACTGGGGCATTTTGGAGACTTGGAACCTTTGCTGGCCACTCCCTTTTTGGGGGCTGACACTGTAGATGGAGCCATTTTTATTTCCTGAAGACTTAGGAATTATGCAAGCCAATGTCTGTGTGGCCTCTGCTTCTCCATCCCATTTCTATTAGCACAGCTTTGACTTCCCCCCTGAGAACATGCATGTTTCTACTGTATGCTCTTTAATCTTCACAACAATCCCATGAGGTAGATGTAATTATTATACCCATGTGATTGGTGATAAAACTGACACTTTGAGAGGCTAAGTAACTTGTCCAAGATCACTCAGCTTGTAAGTGATGCAAAGCCAGGTTTGCTTGATTTGATACGGGTCCTCCTAACTACACTTGAGAAAGGCTTTCGACCAACTATAAGTCCTGCTGAGCCCTGGGCAGAAGCTGCACCTCTAGCTTTCTAAGATGGAGTCCACACTGTGCAAGACTCAACCGACTCAGCTTGTTCTCTTGGCCGCATCCTCAGCTGTCACACTTGATCACAGACATCAACTCTCTTGGCACACAGGTGATGAATCTGGTGCATTAAAACAAGAATCCGTGCAACCAGCTGGGCTACCTTGTGTCAGCTGATGGAGGGAAGGATGCAGAGGCCTCCAGGAGGAGTATCTTTGAGCAGACAGTGTGTTCACACATAGACTTTGGCAGCCTCATCTTCTATGAAGCCATAGAGACTTTGGGCATTTGTTGTCAAGCTTTAGAGTTACAATGAAGAACTTATCATCATGCACTGGAATTGATTGTGGATGCATCCAGAGTATTCAAACAATACCTTCTGTGTGGCGCCCTTGTGAAGGAATGCACTGGAGCTTTGAGCACACTGTCCAGGCCACCCCCACTGATCTCCAGGAGGCTGGTGTGGTGTTTCAGCCACTTCTATTATTATTTGCCATAAGTGGCCTTTATTCCTCCTCATAATGTTAATACAGGTCAGCCTCTGTAGGCCAGCATGTCTGCCATTTGACTAACTTCCATGCTTGCAGCTGCAAATAGCATGGCAATGACCCTCATATTCAAGCAAAGAGTTCTGTCCATAGATAGTAACAGTCCTGAATTTCCACTGGCTCCAATATAGTTTAAATGGAATATAGTTTGAAACTGAGCAAAGCCAGGGCTTTGTTTTTGATTCATCATCCAAATGAATAATTATACTTGGGGCACCAGAGTATAACAGCTAGTTTGCAACCTAATAGTTTGGTCACTTTGGGACCAAAATCGACTCTATAGATAAATTCTACCTGAAGGCCTTGGAATATTTCAATTGCATTTTTGAGTACTGTGCTGAGTTAGAAGTTGTTAAGTAGCTAAAAATGAGCAGTCCTGGCCTTGGGTAGAAATAAAGCATTTCTTCAAGAGAGCTAGAAGTTAAACAGTTAAAAAGTCTGGACAAGGTGACAGGAAATGTAGGTGCTATGTAGACTTTGACACTGATGTACCCCTGGTTCTCAGTAAGGCATTCTCTGAGTTTAAAGTTGGCATTATTAGAGGGTTTTCAATAGTCATCTGTGGAGTTGTCAGAAGTTTGGAAGAAGCTCAGGGATGTAAGAATGAAGACAGAGGCCCTGTGAGACTGTACTTCCCCCTATTTCACCCCAAGCCTCTCCTGCCTGACTTATCTTGCAGATTGTGGATGAGTAGATTTGTATTAAATAAATACTTTTTACTGCTTATAAAGCACCGCCATAAAACAGCTTGAAAATTTCTGGATTAGACACTATCAAAGGCCTTGCCCCATTTATTGTAAGATTTTTGGACTCTCTAGCCATACTGAATGTAAACCCTGCAGCTTGACTTCTCACTGAGGGACACAGATAAATCCACACTGTCGCCATGATTAGGTGCTGGCAGTCTGCAGGGATACAGGCCAGGCTGGAGTCCTTTGAAATGAAACGGTTAAGCCAGCCAGGTTTGAGACCAGATAATAGCAGAGCTAAAAGAACACTATTGTTAAGGGAGTGGGAAATTTAATTTAATTAGACCCTATCAGCCTGAAGAAACTTCAAGTATGAAAAGAAGGGCTTCTGAAAGTGTAGATAAGACGTCTTTGCCAATCCTATTCTCCACCCCTCCACCCCCAGGCCCCCAAAGCCCTACTAACGAAACTGTCAAGGTGCTCTATAGCTTTGGGAAACCCAGCAGGGAACATGCTGGAATAGCACATTGGTCCACAATTCTTGCTCTGGATTCTCTGACCACTTCAGATAATCTCTTATTAATTCCTTTCCTTAACTGCTCCTACCTCCAGCCCATGAAATTACTATCCTTTCCTAACCTGGACAAATCAATCAATAGCTAGTCCACAATTCTAGAAATGTTGTCTTTAAGGAAGAACTTAACATTGCAGTAGTTTTCACACTACAAATAGTTTGTTTTATTTAGAAGATTAGTATCTTTCAGAGAGGTCTTTGTCATATCCAACATCAAACAACTGATTCATTGGCTTGGAAAAGATTTTCAATCAGTTCTTTTGAAGTTAGGTAGAAACTAACTAATGGCTGTGTGGAAACAGCCATAAAAAATGCTGTGTCATTGAGGCATTATGTATTTGGTACTGGGTATCACATGTGAAAATGTAATTAGTTCCCTTTCCAAAAGGAACTGGTAGAATGAAGTCTTTTGTCTGTGTTGTCAAGTGATTTACCTATTATTTCTATACTATTATAGATTCACTTATAAATGCTTTGTGAGATAATAAGTCCTTTTCATTATTGTAATTGTACTCAAATTTATGACTCATGGCCGGAAACATGTGACTTAAAGTATGGCCATCTTATTGTTCCAGGGAAAGAACTCTGAGTCAGATGACATGGACCTTAATCCCAGATATAGTTGTATATCTGCAGAGAGAATCTTATCTTGATCAAAGCCTTTTTCAAGCGTAGTTAGGAGGACAATTATTGAATCACGAAGACTTGGGTGTGCATCATTTATAAGTTGAGTGATCTTGGGCAAGTTACTTAACCACTCCAAGCATCAGTGTTATCACGTATCACATGGGCATAATAATTACATTTGCCTCATGGGATTGTCATAAAGATTAAAGAGCATACAGTCCAGTAAGTGTTCATCATTCTTATTATTGACTTTGATTTCTTACATAATGATGAGTTTGTATAGCACTACATCTATGATTCTTTTCAATTTTAAATTTCTCAGGTTTGTGTAATTCAGGCTTCTTCCTCCAGATTTCAAAGCATCCAACTGATCTGTGAGGATAGCCACTTCCATTCTTCCTAAAGGGCTAACATAGTGATGTGTACACTCACAACAGGCTGGACACAAGCACTGAGAGAGCTGAAGGTTGGGTTGAGACACTTATGGTGCTGAGCTGGAAGAGTGGGTTATAGACAGAAATTAGTCAGGAGAGATCAGTTCCAAATGCTGCATAGGCAGGCAGGCCAGGCATGGAAGGAGTTGGGGACAAGAAGTGACAATGAAAGTCAGGTACTCAGCTGAAAGTTCTAGGTAGGGAGAAGCACATGCAGAGGAGGGTCTTGCATGGAGAAGGTCCTTTGCGATGGCTTAAACTGCCTGCAATTCAGTCTGGCAAGAGTGATGGCTGCTGCCCTGCTCCCCAAAGGGTGTAACCTGTGACCCAGAAGCATCAGCATCTTCCAGGACTCAGATGGGAATTGAGAATTTCGGGCCCTGCCCCAGCTCTCCTGAAACAGAACGTGCATTTGAGGTACTCCTAGCTGAAGGGGCAAGTGAAAGAAGCTTAGCCTAACATTTTAATCACTTCCACTGAAATAGAGACACATAGTGAGGTAGGAAAAAAGGCAGGTAGGAAACATTTTCTAAGGAATGGGGTAGCACTCAGACAAGAAATTTAAGCATATTTTTCTGTGTAGCGCAATAAACCACCACTGACTCATGACTGTTGTAAAATATGGCCAATACCAGGTTGTCTGTGAGCTCACACAATGTCACCCAACAAAGGGGTAGAGATGCCCCACAGAGGAGATCCCAATGGAATTCTTTCACATGACTCCATGAGTGATCACCTGCCTTCTTACTGCAAAGGAGCCTTCTGTAGGACATCAAGTCAGGTTCTCCCCTTGGTAGGCTGACAACTGTTCGTGCCAGGATACCCTGAAGAGGCCTGCCAAAAGCTTGTCCCTGGCACAGCTGTGAGGTGTAGAAGTGTTACCTCCTGTGTCTTGCCATCTCTCTCACGCTCTTTTGCTCATGACACTCTCACTTCTTTTATGGTTGAGGAAGCCAAGGTTAGGTTGTTTGCCCAACAGAGCAACTCTGTGGCTTCCAGGACCAGAATTTGAATGGGGATCTGTTTCTGCAAAACCTCCCTGCTGTACTGCATCCCATATTGTCAGCCCATTTGAGGTTAGATGAGGTGGCTCTCCTCAAAAAACAACATTTTTATTCCAACTGTTTCAATTTTAGTAAGAGTGGACATTTGTTTCAGCCCAATTCAGCATAATCCTATAACCCACATGCATAGACATGAAATAACCAAACCACAAAGCCCTGAAAAAGTCTTACTCTGTATAAACTCATAGATAGGATGATTGTTTTTTGTTGTTGTTTTGTTTTGTTTTGTTTTTAGGTAGAGATGCTTTTATTAAGACAGAAAAATAGTCAAATAAGAAATATTTTCTGAGTAATGGGAAAGCACTCAGATAAAAACATTAAAACTATCAAGATCCAAAAACCCTCCCATCCAAAGAACTCAGGATGAGTTCATTTTCTTCCCAGAGGGGTCACTAATAAGAAGCACATCCTTCAGAAGGTTCTGGGTTGTATCAGTTTGTGCAACAGGGGTCAGGGGCATAAAATCTCAAGATAAAGTGAGCTTTTAAGGTCTTGTTCCTCAAAGTGTAGATCGCATCATCTAGGAGCTTGTTAGGAATGCAGAGTCTTGGGCCTCACTCAAGACCTACTGAATCAGAACCTGCATTTCAACAAGACTTTCAAGTCACTTGTACACACCTTCAAATTTGAGGTTGACTCAAAAACTGGTTGACTCAGGTGATAGTTGAAATAATTTTCCTGGTATGTGATAAGCCAACTTCTTCCAGGCCTATCTGAATGGGGCTATTTCTACCAAAAGGGTGTGCCTTGAGTGAGGGAGTAGTTAAGTAAATAAACTGGCAAGTGTATTTGGTTTGTCATATATGAAGGCCTATCCCAAAACTATGGAGCCAATGTCCGTGTTAATTATATTGATATTGGCTCAGTACTTTTGGAGCAGACCTCTTATGACACCAAACTTGGAAGACTCAAAACATAATAAAATGTCCTTACAAATAAAAATTCCATTGCAAGTTGAATCTTTGACAGCCAATGAGGACTGACTAAATCTTGCAAGGGATCAAAGTCACCTTATGAACATCAGCTTTCTTTGCAGAGAAGATGTGAGAAATGCCAACTAATCCAATATCCCATTGCTAGAGTCCAGGCAGGAACTGCTTAGCATACTACAGAGAGCCCAGTGGGTGCAGACAGGTGCTGAGGGTGGGGGCCGTACAGGTAGACCATGGCAAAGAATGAAGAGTGTTCTTTACAAAGGGCTGGTTTTTCTGGCTAGAGGAGTTGGGATTGATGACCACCAAGAATTTATCCTAACCAGGGCCAACCCTCAAATTGAAAATGCCTTTGCCTGTTAATTCTGCCCGCAGGCTGAAGATAAAGATGAGGCTGCAAGAAGGGAGAGAAGATACCACTTTCAAAACCTTCCCAGTCTGCTCTAAATTCTGCTGAGAATGCTGGGGGTGTGGTCCCTTTGTTATTTTCCTCCCATTCCTGTGACTTAGAGATTCGGAAATGCTAGAACTTTCCCAGCCCGCCTGACCCAGGATCCTGACCCCAGCTGCCTCTGCACCTTGACTTGTGGTTGTACGGAATTAATGTAAAGCCACAGACTACATTCAAACTCCTGGGATCATCTGCTGCCTCCCCTGCTAGTTAGCTGTGAATGCATCTTGTCGTAGTGTGCTCTCGAGTTGCGGGCCTGGAGGATTTTTCTGAGCCTAAGTGAGTTAATATGTATTAACCTGTTGTTGGGTGCAACTTGCTCAGGACAGCACCTGGCACACGGTAAAGGTAATTATCATTTTAGGACATCAGATGTAGGACCGATACTCAGACCCTTCTTTCTCCGCAGAGGAAAGGAAACAGACTTCCACTAGCCACTAGTAAATTGGAGTTTCTGCCTTCTCTGCCTGGGTCTCAGTGTTCGGGGTGATCCAAGAAAAGAATGAGTCACTCATTCTTTGAGTTTGGTACCTGAGCTGCTCAGGCACCTTGAGTTTGGGGTACCTGGGCTGCTCAGGGATACCAACACAACTTGAACGCCCCATGCTGGATGTCCAGGGACTAAACAGTTACCCTATTAATAAACAACCAGAAATTTTTCTTGGGAACAGGCTATAGGTTTCTTTTGGTGGCTCCTGCTTGGCTGGGAAGGCCTCTGCTTGTTCCAGCTGCTGAGTTCTCTGTAGCCTGGCAAAGCGGAGTTCAGCACGAGGTCAGGCTCTGTTGAAATTGGCAATGTGACACGTGGACTGGCGATAACCCCAGGGCTTCCCTTGGAATTTGCTGCTGTTCTGCTCTCCAAGCTGGCGTTGCAACCTCCCGAGTTTCTCCTGGGGCTGGAATTGCCCAGCACCATCAAATCCACAAAGATAAAACAAGCCTGCGCTGTAGGAAGAGACAGCTACTTTAGCTAAAGGATAAGCTAAGCTACTTTACCAGCAGAAGGTCAGGGATCTGTGATTACATTTTCCACATCAACACAGATGGAGGGTGTCTCTGGTATTTTTTGCTTCTTGTTCACACTAAGCTGGTTTTTTTTTTTTTTTTTTTCTTCTTTTTCTTTTTTGCACCATTAAGAACAAAAGACATATTAACCCTTAGCAGACTATGTTTGTGTGTGTGTGTGCTTTCAAGTGTTACTACAGTTGGTATTTATATTGTAAAAACAGAAGAACTGAATTGTCCATCTCAGCTGTGGAACTTTGCACAATAATACATAATATATCTAAGAATCCGGTGGAAGTGTCATCACTCAGAACCCAAACCAAAACAGAAACAAAATCTCACATGTATTTTCAGAATTGATGTTGACAATTCAGTAATAGTAAAGTCCTTTTACAATTGGAACAAAAATCAGGGGGCGCTGTTCTTTCCTCCTTAGAGAAGGAAATTAATGAAGAGCTGTCTTATACTTGTGGCCCATAAAAAGTAACACATAAGAAAGTGAAGTCTTGATTGAGACATCTGTCCTGAGTAGAAAACTCCTCGGGTTGATAGAATGATTTCTATGAAGGTTTGAAACAGATGTGGAAACTAGATTAATCCAAAGCTCATGGACAGTGGGGGAAAAAAGGAAAAAGTCTTGCAGAAAAATGAGAGAGGAAACATAATACAAAAATACACAGGAAAAAATGTATTATTCCTTATGTGTATTCATGCCTTTGTTATAACCAAGTTGGAAAACCATGAATTTTTTTTTGAAGGATAAAGTTTGATTAATTCTAAGTTTGATATGTGATTGTGGCATATTTCTTTTGCTCAGTTCATAGAGTCTGAAAATTACCCTGGTTAAAATAGACAAAAGATCAAATAAAAGCCAGCAAAAAACCAATGTGTTAACAAATTGCACTTTCTAATCTCACATAAAAATAAGCAGAACCCATGTTTAGGGTGATCTTTAATCTAGACAGTGAGACAGAATTGTACATGAATTATTAAAGGAGAACGTGAATTTTGGAAAATACAGAGAACTGGAAGTTAACTAGTGGTGGGTCAAGTCCAGACACTTTAATTTCCACTTCAAACAAGCTCATTAGACCTTGGCAATGAGGGAAAGGGGGAGAGGAGTGAGCACAATGAACATGACCTTCCTCAAGGCATGTGACCGTGTATTTCTAGATATTCTGTAGGCAAGATAAAGGCCTGTAGACTGAAAGCTAAAGTAATTAGGTGCATTAGTGGCCAGAGGAGAGCAAAGGATGCAAAGTATGCTGATGGAGGTCACTTTGCAGAATCATATCTTTAGAGGGATATGATATTCTTACTTCTCAGCCTGATCCTGTCCAGCCCTGTTATCAGGACTTTGGTGAGCATGTAGAAGGCTTCCCATCCAGGTGCAGATGACCTAAAGCATGGAAACACCAACAGTATGCTGAATGATAGATGCAGAGAACAAACACTTGTTGGTTGCTTGCTCCTTTTTAAACAATCCAGTAGTCATTTTCTTCTTCTTTTTTTGTTTTTTTTTTTCACTATTCCTAAAGCTATAATGAGACTCATTCAAGGAGGAAGAGGCTTTCATTGCTGACAGAGAGACTTTCATGTCTTATAAGTTCACAAATAAATCTGCCTTAGAGTGGAGATGGCTTATGTCTCTCATTCCTCTTTAGTTGGCCAAGAGAAATCTAACAGTGTGTGGCCTAGCTATGTGAGTTGAATATGAAAGCTCTTAAAAACTGATATTTTCATTCCACCTTAAGGATCAAAATGAACTGGGTGAAACTCTAGGTAAGAAGATACTTTCAAATGGTATAAAATATGTGAGTTCTGATTTCTTATTATTCTTATCATAATAATTTAAAACCCTTTTAGATTAACTGTATGCATAACCACATACTACTAAAGGAAGAAAAATGTCTTTCCATGTGCTAATGAAAGGTTTTATGAGCATGAACCTGGAAGAATCTTTAAAGTGACTCAATTACTGCCTGAAATAATGGCATAATGTTAATAATGACAGTTAAAATGATCTTTTACGTATGTTCCTCCAATACTATCACTTCAGCACTGTCAATTGCCAGAGGTACATTTTGCAGTCAGCGCTCTCAGGAAGGCACAGCAGAGGCCATGGTGCTCAGAATCAGGTGCTCCAAAGCGGGGAGCCACTCACCCCAGCCCTACCCAGGCTGGACCTGCTTCTGGCTGCCCCTTCCGCTCCCCTGCAGTACCTGCCCCCATGCCCCGTCCTTGGATATCCTTTGTCATAGAACTACACTTTATGTTTTCATTTTGTAGTTTATATATTTCAGTAAGTCATATACACCTTTTTCAAAGATGGGCTAAACTAATAGAATAGACTGGTAAGATCTTTTTTAAAAGATTCAGATCTAGCCCTGGCTGGTGTGGCTCAGCGGATAGGTGCTGGCCTGTGAACCCAAAGGCTGCTGGTTCGATTCCTAGCCAGGGCACATAACCAGGTTGTAAGTTAGGTCTCCAGCATAGGTCCATAGCTGGAGGCAGGTGAAAGGCAACCATAGAGACAACCATTGATGTCTCTCTCCCTTTCTGCCTCTCTTCCTTACCCTTTCTCTAGAAATAATAAATAAACTCTTTAAAAAAAAAAGAGAGAGAGAGAGAGAGGGAGATTCACGTCTAAACCTGAAATAGGAATGCATTGGAATTCAATTGAATATTTGTAAAAGTTCTGAGAATTACAGGAAGTTAAGCTAGGCAACTCAACCCATCTATCAGAATGCTATCCTCAAATACCAATATGGGATCCTCATTCAAGTATAAAAACTGGAGTTGGTGTGCCTGTCAGCACACATCAAAGCATGAGGCTCTGATCGTGTTACCCTTTCAGCTCAAAACTATTGCTCTTGGGATGAAGATCAAAACCCACCCTGTCCCTGCAAAGCTTCATACCATCAGCCCCTCCCTCCCTCTCCACATCTTTGTTGCCCTCTTTCCCCTGCCCTTTGCCTTCTATAAGTTTCTCCAGCATGTCACAGTCCTCTTACTTCTGAGCCTCTGCAAGTGACATTTCCTCTTCCTTAATGTTGTTCCTGTCTCCTATGCATCCTTTAAAATTTAGTTCAGAGTGTATGTCCTCAAGAAGAGTGTCTGGAATTGCACAAGGAGCACTTTCCCCACTGAGCACTCCGCATGTTGCCTCTATGTTTCCTCTGTGGCATGATCTCCATTGGAAATTACACACTTGTGTGCACAACGTTCATTTATTCTTTTCAGCACATGTGTGTCTGACATGGAGACATCATTCAATATATACATGAAAAGGGAAGATTGGACATGTTATTTATCCATTCCCTGAGGGACTTTATATTCTCTCCTAGAATCAAGTCAGATCACCCCAAGAATGCTCTGGGGTGTAATACTCCTGACTTTTATTGGAGTTTACCAGAGACACTTTTCAGGGCGAATGCTTTCGTCCTCAAATATGGAGAGAAATTTATGGGTAGGATATCCTGTCTCTCCAGGGATGGAGGAGCTGGTTTTATTGCTGAGTTTGGAACAAGAAATGAGTATGTGTAGCCCCATCCTTCCTCTGCCTTTTCTCTTCCAAGTGACCCTGTCTACAGAAAGCAGACATTCCACATTGCTCCTGTGATGTCTCATAAGGACAGATCCCCACATGGGAGGCCCATGAAGCCCAGCACTGCCTATGACTAGCTAGATAAACCTCTCGGGTTTGGGGATTTAGCTCTAGGAACCCAGGTTGTCTGCAGATAAAAGCTGCAGTCTCCAATGTGATATTTGTCAGTAACAAAAGTAATATTTTGGTCTCTCTGCTTCACTCTTGATGCTAGAATTTGACTATTTGGGATACCTCCCATTCACCAGGAAAAGCCTTAAGAAACCCTCTTTCACATTGATTGTAAAATAAGACAATCTAAATATAATTTCCATATACAGAATTCTCATTTACAAGCTCATCTCATAATTTAGTGTCAGGGGACTGTGTCTTCTTCTAAGGAGCTTGTGTTACCCTTCCTCTTTTCCAATAAAGAGAGTTATAAGACTGGTGTCTGGGAGGTCCAATATGTAACTTGAAGCTCAATCAAGGCAAACTGACTTCAGTGAAAAATATCTGTACTCTCTTTTACCTTGATATTGCTTTCTAATTCCAATTTAGTCATGTCACTATTTAATTAAAAAAAATTTTTTTTTTAATGTAAGCCACAACTACCTCAAGTCCTAATTTGGAGAAGGATAGGTAAACCATGTTTTAAAAACATGAGATAATGTGAGCTGGCAACCAAATAAGAGAATGAAGAGGATTTATTGAGTGACAACTGAGTGCTTTGCTAAGAACTTTATATCTATTACCTTATTTAATCCCCATAATAGCATAGTGAGTTTAGTATCCTCCTTATTATTCTTATTGAAGAAATAAATAAAATAAGGTGTAGGTGGGTTTGTTTATCCAAATCACACTGTTCCTTGTCATGGACTTGAATGTGTTTGTCTCCAGAGCCTGAGCTCTGATCTGCTTTCTTATATCATCATAAACTTGAAAGAATATTCAACCTTAATAATATTTAGCTTAACAACGTTTAACTGTATGAAATGTCAGTATTACCTAATTTGTTATTTTATGATCACCTCAGATTTATCACTTAGCTACAAGTTTAGGATAGTAAGGAAGGTGCAAAATACTATGGTATAAAATAGACTTCATAATTTTTTAATAGTCCAAATGGAGTCTTGGGCAAAATTCCCCTCAAATAACCAGGTTCCAAAATGCCATTCATATGAAAGGAACAAAAGATCAGAAAACAAACCCATCTCATGGACTTACTCAAAATAGAACCTATGATTTCTGGAGGTGTGAGCAGAGTCAGCCCATACCCTACATTTTCTTAGGTTTGGGATAGGGCAGTATATTTTACATACTAGGTACTGCTTAGGTGCAGGGGACATTGCAGAGAACAAAACAGACAGGGGCCTACTCTTATATTTAAGTGGCGGGATGGGGTGGGGGGAGGAAGAGGCAGACAATATACAAATGAACAAGTGAATATATAGCATACCCACCTATAAGCTCTATAGGAGAAAAACTCAAATAAGTATGATTGGGTGCAGCAGGCATGGGGTCAGTGGTTATGAGGTGATTCATGAGGTGGCATTCTAGCAGAAGAAGAAGGAAGAGAGTGAGCCACAAGCCTATGGGGAAGGAACGTTCTAGGCAGAGGGAATAGAACATGTGGAGCCTCAGAGGTAAGCTTGGTGTTTCCAAAGATCAGCAAGAAGATCAGAGAAGGAAGGGGAGACGTGCTGCAAGAGGGGATGAGGGGACCAGACCATGCAGGGATGTAGAGGTTACTGAAATAACCCTGGTGGAACATTGGCTGTTGTTTTGAGTTGGGTAGGAAACCACAGAGGCAGAAGAGTCATGATCTGACTTCTTAAAAGGACTGCTCTGGTGGTTGAGTTGTTGAGTCAAGTGTTGGGGGTAGAGATAAAAGTGACACGGGACACCTGTCAAGAGAAGGTGGGTATGGTCACCGTGAAAGGACCTACCTGTCACATTCAGCAAAAGTTTTGAAGAAAAGAGGAGAGGAGTCTATTGGAAGCCCTTTGGTGTGAGAGATGGAGTCACAGGACACTTCCCAGACTTTTCTGAGTATCACTGCAAGCTCCTGTCTTGCAAGGATGTCCTTGAACATGAAACAAAAGGACCTACCTGTCACATTCAGCAGAAATTTTAAAGGAAGAAGAAGCAGAGGAGGCAACCGCTGTGTGTCTGAAGCCCTGGAAGGTGGAGCAGCTGTTGAATGTGATTGGCAAGGTAGGGGGAGACTGGGATGTGTGGGTGCGAGAATTGGGAATTCAACTCCCAGCTCTGAAAGCCAATGCCGATGTCAAGCAGGCACTACATCTATGGGTCTGGATCTCAGGCTAGACGATTGAATGAGCATTTATGTCAACAATGATGACCTGAAGCATATAAAGTTGAACGCATGTCCTGGTAGTTATGCATGCTTATCTGCGAGAAACTTTTCAGTAGCACGCTGAAAGCTTTGGAAGCCACTAACCTGTGAACACTGAGATCAAGGACTTTGCCCTCAGCTTTTCTGCACTGCAGCATGCACAATTCCTACACAGAGGAGGAACTATATAAATATTTGCAGTACTAAACCTGTCAAAAAAACTTGTTGAAACCCTGATTCACAGTAAATCCAATTGACCAAACCTCTGTTTTTGTTTTGCTAAATTTACCTAAAGTTAATCTGGTACCCAGTTCAGCTCATTCTTCCTGACACATTTTTTTCAGACTTCCAAAACTTGTATATTGTAATTTGGATTATACGTTTTTGTTAAAAACGGGAAGGGAGACACTCTTACAAGCAACAGAAACACTGCGATAAAGTCATATGTTCATTTTATTTTCTTTAAGCAGATTTTGTTTTAGAGTATACTATATTTTGACAGAATAACACTATAAGAGACTAAGAATTGTTTAAATGAAATTACAAAATGATCTCTACCATTAGGAGGAGATCCTATGATCTAATAGACTTAGTTAAACTGATTTAACAAAATGATAGCACAACTCATATCTCAGTAAGGCTCCTTATATTTACCCCCCTGACCAATATCTTACATTGCTTTCATGGTGTCCAGGAGAGTAGCAGTCAGACAATAAGGAAGGAACCCCCAGGAGGAAAAATGAACAGGAAGAGAGTGCCCAGGAGGAACGCAGCCACCCTCTGTAGTGACACATCAGACCTTGTTTGCCAGATGTTTTCCAGTTCATTACTAGGCAGGGCTAGGCTTTTTATTAAGAGGAGACCCATTTCTTTCAATGCCATGACATTTTAGACACCATTGGCCTCTGGACATAAGTTCCTTGTCCCTGAATTGGGTTTCCAAGGTGCTTTTGGTTTAACGCCTTTTGAATTAGGCTTTGGCTGTCTATCTCCAGCTCCTGCTGTCCCTGTGCCCATGGCATGTCTTAGCGAAGGAAGGCTATGGGCTGGGTTTTACAACAGGCCATCATTTCTGTATGGTGTGATCCTTTTCTCTAAAGGATAAGATTCCTCTTAAAACAATGCCATTGATGGTATTCAAATTTACATGCTTAACTCAATCTTTCTGTTGTGACAAATGTTGCTGCAGCTGAGTGTGTTTCCCCCAGCATCAGTCCACCGCAAAGCAATAGCATTCTTTTCATACAGGCTTGTGTCCATTAGAAGCCATTGCAGGAGGATGTGGGGCCCAGACGTTACTCTCTTTGCAGACCTCACACCAGTTCGTCTCCTTTCTGCCTGCGGACAGAAAGCTACATTCATCCTGTAGCCTAACGTTACGGGATTCCCGTCATCAGACAGAGTGCCTTGCCAGTCATTGACAACTGTCCCTGGAAACTTCATGAAATGGCTTCTTTTTACTCTAGTACCTTAGGGACCAGACATTTTGGTGTCTTTTTAATAGTGCCTGACCTCAAGGACAGAAGCCATAGCCAAACATTTGTTGAAATAAAAATGCTTTATGCCAAGCCTTCCAGGTTCAATAACTACACAGAAAAAGAGAGAGCCTTGAACTAGGGCCCTGTGACAGGGTCTTAGCTTGTGTTTCCCTGACTCTGGCCGACATTGGGTGAATCTCTTGCCATTCTGGGTTAGGCTGCATAACCTCACAGGCCCTTTGAGGGTCAGTGCCTCAAAGGCACTGTAATTCCATAAAAGGTGTGCATCTCAGGTGTAGGTAGACTGCCTGAGGGCAGAGTCCAGCCACAGTGGCAGAAAGATCAGGGCTCCTTATCCAGTTATATGGAACCCTTTTGCTTTGTTTTAATTACTTTTATGCTCCCCAAAGTAACATATGCCAACTGAAAAATTTGGAGAACAGGAATGTTTAAAGATGCAGATAAACACCTGAAAAGCTGTGATTTCAGAGCAACTATTGATATTCCATGAGCACATGTCCTTATAAACTTCATTCTACACCCAGACTTTTTTGTTAAGATTAAATTATAAGTGCTAGCAGTGTGTCCCAATTTCTAAGCTTAAAATTTTGTTCCCTAAATAAATGTATGACATGTCAGCTGAGTACCTGACCTGGGCTCTGGGATGCACAATGAAGAAGGCAGTTGCTACTTCAGGGAGTTAAGATCCAGCCTTTTCCATGTCATCAAGAACTTTCCACAACCATAATCTCTTATGGCCAGACCTGTTAAAACCACCCATAGGTGGTATCATTTCATTCTATGCTGCACAGGAGACAATAATCCAGCCCCCAGGAGGGAAAAGGAGGAGGTGGTCAGAGGGGTGAGGTAAAAAAGTAGAAAGCAAGAAAATGAGATGGAAGAGAGAGGGAATTCAGAAGAGAAAAATAATGAGTGACAGCAAGGAAGGTGACTAGATTTGAGAATAACTGACCTGAGCCTGGAACTCACAGGGCGATTTTGCACAATCAAGGAACACAGTTTCTTGTGCCCCGACGGCAACTAGCTGTGGGCTTCTGGGCTGATTCCCTCATACTTCTGTGCCCATTTCCTTGGGTGGAAAATGGGGGTGATAATCCTCATTTTCTAGAGGGACAATAAGGATTAAATTAGATAATATATGCAAAATATTTAATACATAAGTATTGGATACATGACATTATTAGTTTTATTTATTACCTCCATAGTTCAGTGTTGCATAAGACAATGGGGTGAGGGGGAGGGGAGAGGAAAGGACCAGATGAATCAATAAAATGACCGACTTACTGATTTATTAAAGTATAACTATCTCTCCTAACCAAACAGCTACATGTACTTATCTGAAAAGATGACACTGAAAAGTGGTAACTGCAAATTGTTTAACAAAGAAGCTTTATAAAGCTGCAGGCAGAGACATAGTTGAGGGGTCAGGAGGCACCCCTGAGGCTGGCAACAGTGGGGAAAATTGCTACCTGTAGGCCTCCAAAGCAAGGGCAGAGGAGGTTATAGAACCCAACAAGAGCCATAGAATCCCAGAATAGGAGCTGTGGCTTTGGTCTGGAGAATGACTCCAAGGGCTAAAACCACGTGGGAGTCCAAAGTAATCCATGGCCCAGTCCCTCTATCTACAGACACCAGCTTCTGGGGCACAGGGAAGGCACAGAAACCCGGAGAGGGAATTTGGAAGGGAAATGGAGAAATGGTCACACACTGTAGGTTTCTAGCACATGAAATGCGGGCTATACCCTGACATATCTATGAATTTACCCAATAAACAAGTTTGTACTGCTATTTGATGGGCCTTTCATGCTGATGGAGACCACACGGGTCCTGCTGTCTTGGCATCACTGAATGCACACTGCACATGTTGCTCCCGGGGCCCAACTGCACAGGCTGCAAGCCCCTGGGTTCTAGGGGTAACGTTAACTGCTGCCAGTTCCCAGGAAAACCGTGCCTTCTCAACACCAATGGAACTTCATGTTCAACTCAAACAGTGATGCAAGTGTTTATTAGCATTTTATGCCTCTACCTATAATAAAAGGAAATGTAGTTTTGCCAGACACTTCTTTTAGGTGTACAGTGAGCATGTGTGGTTAACAATCCTGGAGGGAAAAGTGGAAGGGGTTACTACAGGAAAAAAGTAGCAGATTTAACATTTACTGGTGGTTAACACATTGACATAAACTAATACCTGACAACGTACCATTTTTCCCAGCTCCTCTTTGTCTAGGAGGCGGCTGTGGTCTGGTTGAAGAGGGTTTGGACAGGCGAGAAACAGAAAGTCACATTAAACTCATTTGGGGGCATGTAAAGCAGTGCAAAAGATAAGGCACTTGGGGACTTGCCCCTTCTCCCAGCCCGCTGTCCTCAGGGGGCGGCAGATAGGCATCAGGGACGTCCTTTGTTTGAGCCTGGTGCTCCTAGATAAGCCAGGCCAACAGCTCCCCACTAATGCAGGAATGCATGGAATTTGACCATTTTACTTATTACTGGGATTGTAAATATCTTTGCTTCAGGTTTATTAAATTTTCAGAATGTTCTCTAAGTCGTAAATGCAAACTGTTTTTTATCTGAGGCTTTCCGATTGCTTACTAATTCCACGAATTCCTGTGATCTTCCGTAGTTTTTCCCAGGCTTTGTGTTTTTTTTTTTTTTGGTTTTGTTTTGTTATACAGAATAATTCACTGATATATATATATATATATATATATATATATATATATATTAGGCTTTAGCATCAAATTATAATTGTAGTTCATAAGATCTTTTAAGAAGTTGTTATACTTGCCAAAAATGACAAAGGGTTTAAGAACCCCACCAATATGCACCATTGGTCTCAGAATGTAATTCGAGGTGGGCAAACTGGTTTAACTTAAATGCTTCTGCAAATTCTTCTCCTCTTTCCCAGGGCTTTACCCATAATTGAATCCCAAATGTTTATTTTGAAAGCTTCAGTGCAATTTGGTTGGCTTTCTTTAACTGTATTTTTCCAGCCCTTTGGAATTTGTAATATCAGATATTAGAGCACTAACATCATTAACGGAAGTCAGACTGAGCGATATTCTATATCTCGCCAGGAGGCAGCTAGAACCAGAGACTCTTGGTAAAGATGCCTAAATAGACTCTATACTCAGTTTTTCTTACCCAGCGCCATGGGTAAGAAAGATCCATGGAGGGGTATAGCCTGGGGCAAGGAACTCTGCCCTACTGTCACTTGAAAGTCTGGGGGGTGGGGGGGGAGAGAAGAGAGACTTAGTTGGCATTTTTCTGCTCTACCTGGGGGACAAGTTCTGCAGAGAATCGAATCAAAAGGTAGGTTGTCATTAGGAAGCCAAATGCCAAATGGCCTTTCTACTTTTTTCCATTTGGCTGTTTTATGCACAAAACACAGGGAATATGTGGCGATAACTAACATTCCCAGGTGACTAAAAATGGTTTGTGATTAACTTTTGGATTTTTATCTGAAATAACTCACAGATTCCATTGTAATTAGAATTTTGTTTTGCCTTTTTTATTCTTAAAAATAACATATACTGCTCTTCCAGGACATTTTTAGACAGGTTTCAATAAAATGTACACTCACAAAAAGAAAATCAGAAAGCATAAAAAAGGGAGATTTAAAATAGTTATTGTAACTTAACATTAAAGTTAATTCTGAGCTGCCAGGGCTGTTTTGGGAATGAGGAAACACAATGGGTTACTTGTTTTTAGTATCTGATGAAAAGGAGCATTTTACTCTCTCAGAAGATACTTGCATTTCCAGTTACTAAATTTTAAGAGGCTGTTTATCCAGTTGGTCCTTATGTATTTCACAAAAAATGCAAAAAAAAAGTGTGTACGTGTGTGTGTGTGTGGGTGGGGGAATTTTATTAAGCCCTCAAACAAAATTTGGGAGCACAATACTAAAAGAACACCCAAAGAAAGGAAAGTACTGCCAACAGTGGAGATGGGATTAATAAGATCAGTGTATGTATAGTTAAAATCATCTCAATGCACCGGAGAGCAGCATAAAGTTCCCACAAATGAAAACATCTTTAACATCACCTTTTAAATCTATATAAGCATTGACTGTCATTTGCTTTGCATAAAAACATGACAAAAATAATGGTATTCAACTTTCTGATTTGGTATACAGTATTTTACAAATTCTGAGAAGACTAAGAATTCTAATGTAAAAGTACATAATGGCTCATAAAAGATAAGTCGCCCAGATGAGTTTAACTTAATATGGAAATAAGTTTTCTCTTGTATTGTCACTGGTGTTATTTATTTATTTATTTATGTTGGATCTCCTTTGCTCTTAAGAATGTGGTGAAATAATGAAGGGCATTATCGAGGATTTGTTGACATAGTAAAAGGAAGTGCTAAAGTTATGAGTGTTTGGAAAAGTGGGTGACCTCAGCAGTGCTCCTTGTCATAGAAGACCCATCATTGCTACTCAGCAGGGATGCGCACCATCCAGGGATCAAGATGCTTCCAATGGACTCGGCTAAGCCCTTGGGGGGTTTGGGGGTGTGGGTGGGAGTGACTGGGCCCTCCAAATTTAACTTAATTGGCATTGTGGGGAAACTTCTTTTCCACATTATCAGCCCATACTGTGTACTCCATGTACACGGAGGACTGTAATTGAGAGAGCTAAAGATGGGGCATGGTTTTACCCCACAGTTTCCATGATTCACTGTCTTGTGTACCAAAGTCACTCAGCAAAAGTTAACACAGCAATGTTACACCAGGACTGAGCTCCAAGGAGTATATGAATTCATAAAAAGAAGGCTATGTTGGCTTTTAATTATTTAAATGTTTCCATTGTTTTTCTCCTTGGGAAGTTCTGTCTTTATTCAGAGTTGACTTATTTTAAATATTTCTTTGTTTAAATTTCAAAAACAGTCATTCTTCCAGTTTTTAGGTAATCTCTTACTACATTGACTTCTCAACATTCACAAGTTTTGAAAATTATCGAAAATTTTATTAAAGCATGTATTTTTTCAAGTATTTATCAAATGTTTTAAAAAATCCAACCAATACTAATTTCTAGAGATTTTGTTACCTTTTCTTCCACCTCATTCTAAGGCCACTGATTATTCTTCTTTGCTCTTCCTTAGCTGTGCTTGATGTATTCTAATGCAGTTTCATGTTTTCCCTCATTGAAATTCACTCGTTATTTTGCTAGTTTAATTTTCAAACTGTCAAAGTGAGCACTGAAGCTTTCTCAGCATTACAGCTTACTCATTAGCACTCGTTTATTCACTCTTCATGTATTTGTTAAATATCCATTATATGTGGAGCATTTGTATTTGCTAAATGAATTTTAGAATATTCAGGATTTTAGAATATTTTTTTTAAATATTCATTCTTTGTTGTGTCACCCATGCCTTTACTCTGATTTTCAAAGGCAGCAGGAGACAGAGAAAGGGGACAGGCTACAGAGATTCAGATGGACTTGTGTTTAATTTTGGTCTAGTAAGGAGAGGGGGGAAAATCCTTGCTTTATAAAAGGTAACAGTAGAATTTTTAGGAGAGAGTTGTTATAGCGCAGGAAAATATTTTGATGACCTTTCTGGATGGGAAAGGAGATACCTGATCTTCTGATTCACTGAATCATGAATATAATATTAATAAGTTGCTATTTTGAAGCATCCACACTTTGGGGTAACTTTTTTATGCAGGTAACCAGAACATTAATGTGTAAAGTTTAATTCCCAATATTGCTTTAGTTAGAGTCCTATTTAGGTGGTTTCTAAATCTACCTTTAATATGTATTTTGATTTTTTAAAAAAATTCACATAAGGTCACTCAATTTCAAGACCGTCAGGCCGCAAGTCCAGTAGAGGCAACGTGGGTGAACGATGGAAGCAGATGCACCTGGTGTTAAATCCCAGTTCACATACTTAACAATTATATACACTTGGGTATTCAAAAACATGTACAAAGTACCTGATATAGACTAGCTAGCCACTGGACAGATGCCAATCCCCCACCCCTTCATCCCCAGACCCCCTTCCCTTTATATGTCATTGCCGTATTAGAGGCAGAATGTGTGGATTAGAGTAAATTTTGGAGTCAACAAGACAAGGAATTCAAATTGTATGCATTACATATGCAGCCTTAGAAAAATTGCTTAAAATCTGAGTCTCAATTTCTCAATAGGATTACTGAGAAAATTAAATGAAATCGTTTATGTCAAGGGGCCAGCACAGCTCCTGGCAAAGAACAAATGCTGAATGAATGGAAGTTGAGTTATTGACATTATTATGATTCATGTCAAGCAAAAATGTTGATAAGATTGTATTAGGAGGTCAATACCATGTTTAATCATGCTTTGGGAAAGCAGCAACGGACATTCCAATCATTTTATCTTTTTAGGCATGTGTTTCTCTTCCTCTAAAATAAAAAGATTAATACATGCGTATGCTCCAGTAGACTTGAGCTAGTTGGAAACTACCATCTCTTAGGAAGCTAAGTTTTATGATGTCTATAATATAAATATGGCTATGGGTTTTGTTTCCTGTGTGAATCAACTGTTTAAAAAAAGCATTCCACATTCAAAAGCATTTTTATTTTTATTTTTATCTGATGTAACCACACTGACCACTCTTATCTTGACATCTTAGCTGAATGCTGCAAACAAATCAGGGAAGTCAAGGGACTTTTAGGACACATATCTCTACAGAGAGCTACACTTCCTCTCCATGAGAAAAAAAAAAAAAGGAATCAAATGGCAGGGTGTAATAGACCATGTGAGATTATGACATCTTTGTTAAGGGTGGGGGACAGACTATTTCTTACCTTTTTTTTTTTTTTTTTTTAAGATTTTATTTATTATTTTTTAGAGAGGGGGAGGGGGAGAGGGAGAGAGAAAGCGAGAGAAGCATCAATGTATGGTTGCCTTTCACCTGCCTCCAGCTGGGGGCCTGGCTGGAGACCTGGCTTGCAACCTCATTATGTGCCCTGGCTGGGAATCGAACCAGCAACCTTTGGGTTCGCAGGCTGGAGTCTTATCCACTGTGTCACCAGCCAGGGCTTATTTGAATAGAGCCAACTACTATGTTCTATAAAAGCTTTAGAAATGCATCATTGGCACATACAGATCAATGAAGAGAAAAATCTTCCTTCTGCATTTTCCAGACTTAGTTGGTGCTGCATGGGAGCATTGGGAAATCCCTTTGGGAAGAGTGTGGAGTCAGTATATCTTTTGCTCCATTGATTTTTAAGGATTGATTGGGTCCTTACCTTTTTGCCAACATTCTACATGCAGCCTTCTTAAAGCTGTGTGCTTGATTTCCCTTCTCCAGGGAAATTGGAGGGTGTTTCTTCAGCCAGACATATACAAGTCTCTGCAATCCTTTGCTAGAACATTCAAACAAATTCCACAAAAGCTGTGCCCACACAAGCAAAATGACAGCCTTGGAAAGTGAAGCATGTAGGAGGTATGGCACACAGCAGGTCAGCTCTTAGTAAATGCTGATTCTCTTCACTATATACCATGATTCCTATCCTAGCTACCTTTCATCTCATTTAGTACTCACAGTGGCAGGATGAGAACTCTGAAGTGAGAAAAGATGGTGTCTGTGTCCCAGCTCTCCAAACGCTGTAAGTGCCAATTCTCCCATCTCTAAATAAGAAAATTGTCAAGGTAGAATGAAATTATACATGTGAAGTTTTTAGCACAATATCCGGCAGAGTTAAATAGTATTACCTCCACTTGAAAAGTAAGAAGATAGAGATTTGAAGAGTTTCAGTAACGTAACTCCAGGTCATACATCTAGTTGGGAATGGTGGAGAGACACAGAATTTTTATTCAAATCCAGGTCTTTATGACTCCTAAACCCTATACTGGATCTAGTTTGTGTTTTGGGATCTGTTGGCCACTGACATAACAGCAAGACCATGCTGTCTCTCTGTCCACCAGCTGGAATGGGGAGTGCTTCTTACAACACAGCAAGAACATGGGAATTGATATTTATTTTTGCTTTATTCTCTTTTACTTCCTTTCCTAAACTGAAATTCCAGAAACCCTCTATTACCCCACTGCTTATTGAGGGGATCCCAATTTGCCAGCTCAAAGGGAGGACGTACCACCCTGAAGATGTTTGGGATGGATAGTACCTCTCTTTCCTGTCTTCTTCGGAAATTTAACAAGTCCTATAACAAAGAAAGCAGCACACATAAGAGAATAGTCAGACTTTGCATCCAACCATGTTGACTATTTGTGTGTCTAATGTATAAGAGCCCTTAATTGAATAAAGACAAAAAGCTCATTCTGAATCTCCAACAACTGCCTTTTGAAAACAACAGTGGGATGACCATAAATATACATGAGTCAGAAATATACTGATTACATTTCCAGGGAATTATCCAGGGGTTTACAATTTTAGAGGGGGAGAGACTCCAGCAACAGCATTCCGGGTTTCATCAGAAGTTTTCCAACCAGTTAGACCTTGGGCCAGGCCTTGCCCCAAGATGGTCCACCAAACAGTGCCCACCTACTCCCAAGTGATAGGGTCCTAATTAATGGTTAAAGTCACAAGTTACTGCTGGTGAGCCTGAGGTGATGGGAAGAGATTCGGGCTGGAGCCACATCCTTTTTCCTTTGCTGTGAGGTAGCTCAGTCTCACACTCTCCAGGGTAGGACCACCAGCTCCCTGAGGCGTGCTTTGTTGACCTTGCTGTTTAAAGACAAAATTATCTTGGAACAAAACTTTTTCTATATTTAGGTACATTGTTGATGAACACTGGAATCTCCAGTGCTCATTTCATAAACATACCAGAGAGTGTCTCAAGGGACAAATGAATTGATGTTCTTGCCGGGGGCAGTTTATAGTGAGCTCGAAGGTCTCCGAGATCCTGACATCTGTGGGTCTGGAGTCTGTGGGGCGAGATCTAGAGTGTAGAACTAACCTGGGAAACTCTAACTCTGTGGGTGTCCTTGTTTTTTTACTTTCAGCTCTCCAGGGATATTATGGGCTGCAGCGAGTACAAGTCCCGAGCACCTTCTCAATATGAACAAAGAAACCCTACAGATAGGCACCCTGGTGCCTAGGGTCCACTCCACCGGCCCCACATCCTCTTTGCAGCCTCCAAGTTCCCTGCGGAGGTCTGAGCTGCCTCCCCAGCCACCCTAGCTGCACTGCTGAAGGAAGAAGGCAGGTGAGATGATAACTCTGAAAATAAAGAGAATGGGAAGGCAAAATCACCTCTCTAACTCTAATTCATGTCTCTCCTAACTGTTTCTTTACTCCCCAGCTTCCTTTATTCCATCTTGGCCCAGCCCATGTGTCCCTGTGACTCAGGAGAGCAGCAAAGACCCCGTCTGCTGTCCCAGCAGGGGCTGAGCTGTGGTGGCTCTGGGCAGAAGCCCCAACTCAGCCCCTGCTCAGTAGGGGCGCTGGCTGGGGGCCCAAGCCAATTGTGACCACTTTGTTTCCTTGTCGGGCCCTGTAAGTCCAGATTTTGTTGCAATTTACAGGCAAAATTCCTGCCTTCTGTCCACGTCTGAAAGCTCAGACTTGGTTTCCTCAATGCTATACCATGATAAGTGAGACGAAACCATAAAAAGACTCCAGCCTGGAAAATTCAGCCTTCACCCTCACACCCCAGCACAATGTGCATTAGAAGAGGTGTTGTCCACCAATCCCAAAATCTTTTCTTTAGCAATCACCCATATGGCAGGAACAGGCTCTCCAGAGGACCAGGACCGCATATTGACAACGCAGCACTTTGTGGAGGAAAATTCCAACTTGCTGCTGCTTCCCTGTTACACTCCCACGGCCTGTTGAGATGAAGCATCTAAGCTTTAAGGCAAATCTGCGAGTTCAAGCATGACTGAAACTTTGAATAAAACATTGAGATGACAACTTTAATTATTAGGAGGATGCATCACTTTTATATTATGTTCAACAGTATTTAAATCCAATTACAACAAACCAGTTTGCACTGCTTTCCTTCAAAGCTATTTTCACAAGTGAACAGACAAACCACCTTGTAGCCTTATCCAAGAGAGAGAGAGAGAGAGAGAGAGAGAGAGAGAGAGAGAGAGAGAGAGAGAGAGAGAGAGAGAGGCGCTTTGGTGATGATGAACTCCTTCAGCTTTCCCTTGTCTGGGAAGCACTTTATCGGCCCTTCCATTCTAAATGATAGCTTTGCTGGATAGAGTAATCTAGGTTGTAGGTCCTTGCTTTTCATCGCTTTGAATATTTCTTGCTAGAGGGAAGGGAAGTTCTGGGTGAAAGGGGCCAAAGAGGAAAAATTTGGGACAACTGTAATGGCATTACCAATTTAAAATGTTTTTTTAAAAGAGAGAGGCCTTCCTGCCATCATCTGAGTCAAAGGTCCTGCTCTGTTCCAGGCACTTGGAAATCCTGGTCGTGTAGGAAATCCTGCTGGCGCCCAGTGGTCTTTTCTGGTTCTTAACATGGACAAAACCAAGAAGGTAATGTCTTGTAAAATCTGCTAATTACTTTAAAACAAACAAACAAAAAAATAGGGGTGCCTGGTATACCTGATCTGGAATGAAACTACTTGATTAAGAAATACAGGCAAGGAAAGGGGGAAAATACAGTACTTTTTCCCCCTGAGCAACTGGTACAATCCCTCTCATTTTACACAAAGAATTAAAGGGTGACAATATCTGAGGGCAAGCTTAGTTAGGGGTGGACAGTAGTAACATACATTAGCTACATTGCCTTTTTAAGGTAAGGAGTAGAAAAGTAGATGCTGACTAGAGCAAATAATACTAAAAGGGGCATCAGCTTTATTATTTTTATTCTACTCCCTTTTGCTGATTACTATAAGTAAGCTCGAATGATTTTTTGCATCACTATTATACTATAATTGGTTCTAATGTCAGTTTTGAGGAAGTGAACATTTTTTTCCTTTTAAGAAATTTTGAACAATAATCAAATTAGAGAAATACTAAATTATTGAAAACAATGAGTCTGACTCTACCCCTAAGAATATTCCACTTTGTAGTAAGAGCTGGTTCTCTTTTTTCGCCTTTGGAGTACATGGGAGACCCCTTCTTTGAACTGGGAGAAATAGTGGTGCCTTACAGAAAGAGATTAACAATAATAATGAATAATAAAATAGGATAATTATTCATAATATACTGTAACAAAAGTTATGTAGCCTCTCTCAGAATATCTTTTGTACTTTATTCACCCTTCTTTTTCTTGTGATGATGTGAGAGGATAGATAACATGCCTATGCGGTGAAGAGACAAAGGGAAGTGGATTCTATCCACATTGTGACGCAGCTTTTAGGCTACTATTGGCCTGCTAATGATATGTCGCAATCAAGGTCATCAACTTCCCATGCTCCTTGATCATCGAGCCATGATGATGTAGATGGTTGGATGTCAGAGGCAGACAGTATCAGTGGTTGGGTAAATTTAGTATTTTTGGACCATGGTTGACCACTGGTAACTGAAACCTTAGAAAGTGAAACCACAGATAAAAGGCGACTGCTGTATATAAGTCAAATGGCCCCTAGCGGCCTGAAGAAGTTACTGCAGTTTCACTAAACTCCGTAAACCTGTTATGGTCTCTGAAAAGTCAACAGATTCTGTCAGTCTGTGTTTAGTAAATATAATGAACCTGTTACACAACAAATGAAACACATATACCTGGAGTTAGTACACTGCATTGATTTAGCACTTTCACTAGGAGGAGCCCTTGCTTATTTAATAATAGTTACAAAGCCATTAGTTACTGAATTTAAGAATAACTTCAGGTTTAAAAATGTAAAAATAAATTTTAAACAATTATTAAAATAACAAATATTTATTCTTTGTATTTTCCAGAAAAATGTTAAGCTCATTACAGGAATACGTAAATTACAGAAAGATATATGAAGATGAGGTAGAAAAACAAAAGGATAAAAGTTGGAGCTCTGATTGAGGTTAATACCCTGCCCTCTCTCTCCCTCTCCCTCCCTCTCCTTCTCCTTCCAAAGAATAATAAATAGCACGCCTTCTGTTTTAGAAATTTCCCTCTGGCGTTATAATTCTACTTATAATCTGGGTTATAATTTTCACCCAAGGCATGTATTGAGTGTCAGTAGCTTTGCGTTAGAAATGAGAGCACAATTATAAATTTCATTCCCCAATATCCATTTAGAAATCTTATTTTACTAAATGTGTATTAATGATCTTAAGTTTCATAGTGTGCACAAAACTCTATGGTATAGATTAAGTTAAAAAGCAAAGAAATAAAAATATGACAACAAAACTCAGTATAGCCCTAAATTCTATTTTATGTTACAAGCATTTCAAGAACTCCTAGGTTTATACTTAGATGAAGTCAGGCTGAGGAGGAAATAAACTCGCTTTTTCACCTCTTATTTCCAGAGATCCATGTAATGGGTTAAATCTCATAAGATCCTTATTTTTCATTTCTCAAAAATTATACAAACAACACTCAAATTCAGAATAGAAAAGAGGGATGGAAGTGAATTAATGGGGTTTAATGAGACTTTATGAACACGAATGCACAGATTTTTCCACAGTTTTCTTTTTCTTGCAGGCAAATGCATTCCTATCAAGTGTTTATTCTAACTCCCAAGTTCTTCTGTTCCTGCTTATGGCGTTTCTGACTCCTGTGATTTTTTTCTCTAATAAACTTTGGTCTTTCACAATGACTAGGAGGCTGGTTGGCTTTTCTGTGTCTGAAACAATTGTCATCTCTCTTCAGACACTTGTGTTTCTGTTGCTAGGTAATATGACAGAGTCCTCTCAGCTCTCTCATTTTAGCATGACATGGTAAGTCAAGGTGGTGTTTTATCATTTCTGTTTTCTGTCCCCATCTCTTCTTCTCTTCTGTAGTTTCATATATTGACATTCAACAGATCAGATGTGAAGCAATAAGCACAGTGTGGTCAGGAACAAGCCCTAGACAGTAAGGAGTGCCTGCAGTGGGCTCTTTGGGACCATGTATTTGAAGGACTGTGCTCTTTAGTGAGAGGCAGGGCCACCTATGTCTAGAAGCATTTGGGAAAAGCTAGCTTTTTAAAAAACTTAATTTGCTGTAAAGAAGTAATGGTTTTTGAAACAATTGTGTTTTTTAGAAGATGGTTAACCTAATGAACTTTACTACTCCTATTTCATTGAACAGAATGACAAGCTGGTAGGGAAAAAAAAAAAAGCTTAATATACAAAATTAGGTCACATGGCTACATAAAAACATTGGCTCCAGTTTGCTCCTATCTAAAAATGTTACCTTTTTGTTAGAGTTCAAACCTTTGTGTCTCTCTAAGTCTATTTGAGAGGCAGACAAAATCAATTAGCAACCCTTTCACCCTCTGGCAAAAAAGGAATTTCTGCAAGAATGCTTTCCAGAAGCTATCGGTTGTTTGGCTATTGGCTATTTGGCTGATGTGAAGGCAGAGACACAACTTTTGGGCTTCCCCAGGGGATAGGAACTGGCTCCATCCTGTCTCTCCTCTACCTTTGTCGGCTCAGCTCTCCAACCCCAGGGGGAGGACTGTGTGTCCCCAATTTAGGGTCAGCTGTCAAGAGACAGATCTGTTTAATATTTAGCTTTGAAGGAAATTGGCTGAATCGAAGATGAAAGGGACCAGCTCCAAGTGATAGGGGAAAACAAGCCTCAATTGTTTCAATATTTCCATAGAAAAATAAAAGATAAAGTCAGTGCAGGTGAGGGAGAAGGAGAGAGGGAGAAAATGAGGGGTGAAGAAGGAAGGGAGGAAGGGAGATTTCAGAAAACCCCAACTATTCAGTGTCCATCTGCCAGCCTGACCGAGACATGTATAGACTGTTGAGAAATGCAAGTAATGCTCCAGGCTCAGTGACAGTCCTAGAACTGAGCTTTTCAATTCAGGAATGTGTACACTAACTGCCTGGGAACCTTGTTAAAAAATGCAGATTCGGAGTCAGTCGGTCTGGGCTGGAACCTACCCTTCTGCATTGCTACCCAACCCAGCCCCCAGAGCACTGCTCCCTCTCTGTCCCCAGGGAACTGAGTCTAGAGCCCGTTGGCTTTCACAGGCAACAAAGGAGGTATTTAGAGACCTCAGCTTGCAGAAGACTACCTGTTTCAAAGCCATTCCCATGAAGAGGTGGAGAATGATGATAAAACTGCTTATGTGGAAATAGCAAAAGGAGAAAGAAGAGATTTAAAGGAAAAAAATTCATAATTAAAAAAAATAGAAGTTTACTAAAAGGGAGAAAAACGAATTCAGCATTATTTTTATTAACCATCATACCTCCTTTTCCAGTTGGGTGGGTGTTTATTTTACTTTTGAGATTTTGCTGGGATGTTGCTCAAGTACCCGCTATTGCCCACACAGATAGGAGCAAAACATATGGATTTTAAATAGAATGGATTGATTTTTCAGGATATCAGTAACACAACTTGAAATTTGCAAGAAAGTGAAAAAGAAGATTCCCAGGAAAAAATAGATATGATCTTGTAGACTGAAACAATGTATAGTCATGTACAATTTTCAAAGGAAGGGGCAAATGTCCAAGTCTTTATCTTGAAATGGACACAAGGGAAGCTGCTTGAAATTTCAAAATTACTTAGTCATTCTTGACTATGTGCATTGTGAATACTGGCCTCTGTGACAACCTCTTCAACTCCCACCCTTTTTCTTCGAGCCTAGACATGCCATCACTCCTCAGGACCAGAAGGCCGGCTTGGTCATTCTGGAAGCATCTTGCTCACCAGACCAGACCAGAATTTCTTCTACCCTCTTAGAGTCTGTAGAAATTTGAAAACTGAACAGGATCCTGAGATTCCCTTAGCCTAACCTCTTCGTTCACTTTAAAATTAAAAATTAAATGACATATCACAACTATATTAGTGATGTAAACACACCTTATGTGTTTTGCATTTTCTATATTTTGCCCTGTCTTTTCATTACACATGATCTGACTTATTTGTCCAGTTCCCTGAGGATGGCCCTGATGCTGTTGGTCTCTGCAGGACTCACGGTGCCCAGCTCACGAGGGACACATGTGGCCCCTTGATAGAGACCAGTTGACACGACTTGAACGGAGTGCAATGAAATTCCTGGGCGCATCCTGCCTCTCCTACCTCATCTCCAATGATACAGATTAAGTAGGAGTACAATAAACATTGCAGGAAGACTTGAACACAAAGGAAAGAACTCACACAAGGATAGCAGCGGTAAACAGTCTTAAAAATAGCCTCCTTGTATTCTCACCCTCGTATAGTCCCACCCCAGAGGGTTGTTCAGTGGCACAAAGTGGATGACTGCAGTAGTGGTAGCCTGTCACACATCCAAGAGTAGATTATAAAAAAACATTTCAGCTTCTTTCTAAGTTTCTCTCTCTCTGTCTCATACTCTCTCTTTCTGCCTCTGGTGGACAACCCTAAGGGAGAGACCCATTTGCTGGGGCAGTGAAACCCCTGGTTAGCGGCCCCTAAGGACTTGAGGCCTCCTGCCACCTACCATGTGAGTGATGCTGGGAGGGAGTCTTTCTATATCAAGTTCTAACCCCAAGCAACAGCTTGACTGGAACCTCTGCAAGAGTTTGAGTGGCCAGCTAAGCCTCTTCTTAATTCCTGGCCTACAGAAACTGCAAGATAATCCTGTTTTAAGCAAGTGTAAGGCTGTAATTGAGATCAAGTGTATTCAAATTCAAGCAACCTAGCTTCAGAGTCCGTGCTCCTAAATGCACATAATATTATCTTTCTTTCTCCTTTGCTGTTCCTCCTGTGGAAAGAAAGACATTTATTATTTCTCTTGTCCACAGCAGAAGGCTTTGCTATATGGAATTACAGTGATTTTTATCTCTGACAGAGCTAGTGGTTATAGTTTTTCTTGTTCATTTTTCAAAGTAGATCAAATACCATTATTCAAACTACGTTTGAAAATATAGACTACGTAGGCATTCTCACTCAGTGGCATTCATCACAGTCACCTGAGGGGCCTGTTGGTTGCTGATCCTGTCGGAGATTCTAATCCCTAAGATTTGAAGGCAGGGTTCAGAAATCTCATTTCTCATCAGCACCCTGAGATATGACAATGCAGATGAGAAGCATCACACTTCGAGAAATGGCTTTTTCCATTCTTTCTGGTAATTAATGCCTCTAAATACTCTTCCCATGTTTGGGAATTCCCTGTCTGATGAGCCAGGGCCTCTAAGGCTTGCACCTCCAGGCTTCCGTGCAGGCAGCGGGCTGGTTCTCTCAGCCTCATCGGTAGCTGGGGCCCAGGGCTGTGGCCTAGACAGTCAGCCTGTCAGCGGTACGCAGCCATGTGCGACTCTAGCAGAAGGAAGTGCTGCCCGGATTTCTCAGTGCAAGCAGACACTTTTAGGCTCCTGGAGGTGGTAGAGGCAGCGTTTCCAGTGGTAAAAGCCAGAACTCAGTATCAAAAAGACCGTTTTCAGGGCGTATGCCTTGGACTCCCTTTATTTTTATATATTTAAAAACTTTGATTGTGATAAGAATGAGATCTACCCTCTTAATAATTTTTAAGTGTACAATACACAATTTTTGATCATACATACAATGTTGTATACAAGATTACTAGAGCTTATCTATCCTTTTTCAAAAATAATCATTGCCTTTTTTGAAGATTTTATTTATTTATTTTTAGAGAGAGGGGAACGGAGAGAAAGATCGGGAGAGAGATATCAGTTTGTAATGACCTCTTGCTCTCCCCCAGCTGGGGACCTGGTCCACAACCCAGTCATGTACCCTGACTGGGAATCAAACCAGCAACCCTTTAATGCACAGGCTAGCCCTCAATCCACTGAACCACACCAACCAGGGTGAGATTCATAGAATCTATGAAACTATAAATATCTTTAAAATAAATTCTGTGTCTACTTAAACTTACTGAGGAGTGTGTTTTTTGTTTGGAACTGAAGAAGCCTGATGACAACTGTCAACTGTTGGGGTAAAGCATTTCATGCCTTGAAGTCCTTCTGGCTACCATTGTTCCTACCAGATGGTAAAGTCTATGCTTAATTGATATAATGCTTCTTCTTTGGTCTTGATTTATGCTGGTTGCTCAGCATTGTAAATGTATAAGTACGGTTAACCACACAGATGTTAGACCAGGCGCTCGCTCATTATCTTAGATAGAAATTTCTAGAATGAGGGGATCTTCTCCCTTTGGCTGGTTTGGAAAAACCCTGAGCATTCTATTACATTTAAATAACTAATTTATTATAAAACAAACATTCTTGTTTCAATTGGGTCTCAAGGCAACGTAAAGATTTTGAAACCCAAATAAATGCTTGACTGATGACAAACTACTAGATTAACAAATTCCACAATGATAAAAAATAATAATAATTTAGACACCACTGCAGACTTCATTGTAATGGAATTTGACTTTTAACACAACTTGAACCAGTCCTTATATACTGGCAAAGAAAGGAAGGGCCAGAGAAATGCAGCAAACTGAAGCTGAAGGAAGCTTATTCGTTTGCAGGCTGGCAGCTTAATCACAGGTCACTCTAAAGAAGGGTCCCTCAGCATCTCTCTGAGGGACAGAGGTTCATGTTAGAGTGTATGAGTCACAGAAATCCTTCAGAGCCTCAGTACAGTGCACTGATGTTTCAAGCATTGCTAGTTTTTGGATGCAAGGGCAAGAATTGTTGTCTAAGGGTTTAGTATAAGACAGTGGAATGAGGGCTTTGAGCAAGCTAAGGTAAGTTAGTTTATTATATAGGAAGATGGATAGACTGAAAACAAGAATAAAAGAAAGAAATGTTTGCTCAGTTATTACTCTGAGGTTCACTTTTTCTTTTGCTACGTATTAGTGTACCCGTACTTCAGAAACAAAAACACCTGGAGCACATACTTAGTTCATTACCTTAATATTTCATAAATCTCAGTGACAGCATAACAAAATATCTTGTGACTATGGTGTGCTGGTTATTACAATCTTTACTATGGCTAAAATACTTCTGATGCTGGGTCTGAGCTTCTCCTTTACCGGAAGGTTCCATTTGACTTTCTGCCAGTGGGAGCAGTAGAGAGTAGCTGTAAGGCTGGGTAAGGGAAAAGAGACACTTCCTCTTGGTGTCTTTCTTGAGAGGGCAGTTTGTTCCAATAGCTGCCACTGATTCCAGTTGGCAGCTTTTTCAACACTCCTAGAGCCACTTATTCTAACCAGCTGACAGGGACTTTCTCCAGAGGCTGAGTTCCAGCCCCTGAGGACTGTCCTCCAGGTTCCTGAGACACCAGCATCAGCAGGGCCGCCTTCAAAGAGGTCCATGTTTCAGCTCCACAGACCCACCCTTCCTCCAAGCTTCTATACTAGTGATTTCTTCCTCTTCGCTTTGAGCCTCCAGCTCTAGGGGTGGTAGCTGCAACAAACCAGTTGCTTCCTTTGAGATCCATTTTTGCCTTTAGAATTCTCAATACATGGCTAATGATGTATTGGACTAAATTCTCTCTGCTAAAAACCTGGTGTGGTTCTTATACCCTGAGTGGCCCTGGGGGACACAGATGGGCTTCAGGCTTCCTCCACTCTCAGACATAGGAACATTGAAATCAGTCCCTGGCTTAAGTTTTAGGAAATATTTTCCTAACAAACATCCTGAAATTAGAGTAATGCAAGTATGTTTGATGCAAGTATTTTAGTTCAGTTTAAGCTTCCGTAAGTTTAAAGAACTTTGTTCTCAATGTATTGCACCTTGCCTTTGGAAAATTATGAACCAAGATATCATAAAATTTTGGACTCCTAAGGGACATGAAAGATCATCTAATTAAGGTTCCTGATATAGAACAAAAAGGAAATCCAAAAAGCTGAATTTACTCACCAAAATGCATACTGTTTGTCAGCAGTAAACACAGGATTTGTGTACGGATCTTTCATACCACTTACAGCACCGCACAAAAATGTCTCAGTGGAAAGAGTGACAATAATAGTACCCTCAAGGTAAATTGAACAAATTCTCTTGCTGAAGACAAGCAGAAGAATCTTTAAAAATCTCATTGTAGGTATAAAAGGCTAACCAGGATAAAATTTGGTCAAGTCAAATAAAAATAAGCCAAAAGCCTCATGGGACTGGGAGGACAAAAATACTTGTCCAAGTTTCACCAAGTGTAGGAGGCTCTGGTAAACCCTTCAATCTTTGACTGAGACCAAGAAAAGATGAACTTCAGAAGAAAGCAAAGTGGTGCTCAAATGTATTGCAATTCACTTTAAATAACTTGTGTAGCACTAAAAATAGTAGTTCCAGAATTAAGAAAACCCAAGAGTACTAGTGCACCCAGGTACCTGGAAAGAAAAAAACTTCTCTGGAAGAAAATGTTTTATAATTTCTATTTTTTTCATTATAATTTCCAATATAAAAATAAGAGATATCCAGGTATACACACAACACATAAACACAGAGGGGATCCAGATGGTGGAATTACTAGACACATTCTCTAAAATAACTGTGCTTTCTGTGCTCAAGCAAAAACTTTTGAAACTTTGAAAGAGAATTTCAAAGTAAGAAAAATGACACAGAAAGTTAAAATAAAACAAATTAAAGAACAAAAAATATGGGTAAAAAAATGCTGAGAAAAGTACAGTGAAGTGAAAGATAAACCAGAAGAAAATACACAGAATGAAGAAGAGAGACTAAAACAAGTAAAAAATACAGAAGTGAGGATTAGAAAGAAAATATTTCCAAATAGAATGCTGCAGATGCAGAATAAAGAAGAAGAAAAAAGAAAGAAAGGTAAAACTAAAGTAAAATAAATTGTTCAAAACAATACTGTTAATGTTTGGTACTCTTTAAAAATAAGTACAAAATTACAATTCTCACTCTATGCCCCCCTTAAAAATAATCAAAATTAGGGTGGAAAGAGGACAAGGAGAAGAAAAACTGAAACATGGCTCAAACAGACATTCCCTCAGGTCCCATCTTTCATGAAGTACCCTTAAAGCTTTCCTTTTTCATGTGCAAGATCCTCTTGTGTAGAATTTTAAGGTGAGTTCCAGAAAATTCAGAAAATGCTTAGAAAGCCAGAGAGTAGAGGTGCAGATGTTTCTTGTTCTATGAGAATAATAAAAGGATTTATTATTATTTACTGTATTCCAAGAACTGTTTTACATTTTTTACACATATTAATTTAATTCTCATAACAATGTGATAAGATAGGCCTTATTTCACAATCTGTTTTGTAGATGAAAATACTGAGGCCAAAAAAAGGAGTTAATAAATTACGAAAACAACTCTGCTGGAGATGGGAGTGAGGACTAGAATTTGAAGCACCTTGGACTGGTTCTTCTCACAAATCTCCTTCCACCTTCACCCTTCACATTCTTCACATAACATATCCCTAATAATCTCTGCAATCTTGGGTTAGACAGTTCCACTGTCATGAACTCAGATCACATTTGTTTTTACATCAGGGCACCCTGTGTAGACCACTAACATTGGGGGTGGAGAGAATACCAGCTCTATTTGATTGATAGTTGTCAGGCTGAGGGTGAAGAAACTAATTCTACAGGCATCTGGGAAAGGTCATGGTGCCCGGAATGTTATTCGTCTTATGTAGGTGCTATGGGACCTCGGAGGCAGACAGCAACCATTGTGACCTCCTTTCATATGGTGACAAAACCAGAGAGAGACCAAGTTCATACATTTTTGTAGAAAAAGGTGAGGTCTGCTCATTTTAACTAACTACAGAGGTTATTCTCTGGAGTTAATTCTGTTGGCTTCTCCTTGGAGGCAAGGCCTGAGCTCCTCATGAGTTCTTTACTGTTTTCCTTTTATGGTGTCTTAAGGACAACATGCACCCTTGGCTATGATCCCAGGAACCACTTGTGCACATATTTAATAATACCTTATATTTAAATTGAATGGAACAATATTGAAAATGTGATGGAAGAAGGAAAGAATAGGATCTATTCTTTGGAAGTCCCTTCTTCACCTCCTTCATCTAGTTTGGTTGCTTGAAGTGTTTATGGTTTGGGTTGAGGATAGAGTAATTGCTTTATTGAGCACCTCCTTAAGCAGAAACTTCCTGATTCCTTTCTGAGGAAGAACCTGTTTTGCTTGGAGAACTTCCCTTGCCAAGTGTTCCCAGACTATACTGTGGACTCAAAGAAACAGATGAGGTATTTTCATTGAGCGACACTGATTCAAATGTAATTTTGTTGGGCACTTTAAAATGTGTTTCCTTATGAATGAACATCTGGAAAGCTCTTTCCCCAGATAGATGCATGGCTGGAGCCATTCACTCCTCCAGGTCTTGGTTAAATGCCACTTTCTCTGGGAGACTCCATCCCTTTTAAAATTGTAAGTCCTCACCTGTCCATAGAACTCTCTACACCCCATTCTGTTTTAGTCTCCTCCATAGACCTCTTCACTGTATACTATATAAAACATCATAATTGATTGTTTATATTTCCCACCTATTGTCCTCATGAGTGAAGCATTTTTGTTTTGTTCACTATCATATTCTCATAGCACAGAACAGGGTCTGGAATCTTTTAAATGAATGATCGCATACAGTTCAGAAATTAAGCCAATATTAGCCTCATTGATTTATGTAAACACCCACTTTGAAGTGTAAGGATTTTTATGCCCTAGCACAATCTGTACTTTTTGCATATAGATATTTTTAGCCCTTTGGAACCCTGAAATACTAAGGTTATGCTTGCAGCTAACTGAGCCTCATCAAAGTCATCTTAACTTCTCAAAACAAGTTGGTCCCTCTGACCATGGCCATGACTTCTGAGGGGAAAGTATAAGGTCTGTTCAGAAAGTATCTAGCCATGTAATATGAAAATCAGAGATACTTACTGAAGAAGATACAACAAACATTGTACATGGGACAATGACACCTCAGCCCCCTTCAAAGTAGGCACCTTGGGACCTCACACAGTTCTCCCAGCATCTCATCCACTGTTCAAAACACTGCGAAATCCTTTGTTGGAATCACCATCAATTGCCCCATCATATTTTCCTGAAGCTCATTGATGGTCCCTTCCCTTCAAAATCTCTTCCCTTCAAAAGCTTTTTTAGTTTTGGGAAAAGCCAGGAGTCACAGGACACCAAATTTGGGCTGTATTGGAGGTTGAGTCACCAGGGTGATTTGATGTTTCACCAAAAAACTCTGTAAAAGACATGATGCATGAGTGGGCCAATAGTCGTGATAAAGCTGACAATCACCAGTTGCCTGTAACTTGAGCCATTTTCGTCACAGAGCAGATCTCAACTGACGAAGAACATTGAGGTAGTTCTCCTTATTAAAGTGTTTTGGCTTGGAGGGGCATGTTAGTGATGGATAACACTTTTCCAATCAGAAAACACAGGTAATGTGGTCTTGATCTTGCTGTAACTTTGCCACATCTTCTTTGGGGGTGGAGAACCAGACAACTTCTATTGGGATGCTGGGCCTTCATTTCTGGGTCATACCCATGGACCCATGATTTATCATCTCTGTTTACGACCTTCTTGAGGAAATCTGTTTCATTGGTAGCAGTTTGAATCAAGTTATTAGCAACGGCAACACCATGTTCCTTCTGCTCTGGTAGCAGAAACCTCTGAACGAATTTTGCCATGACACGTTTCATGCTAAGATCCCGCATCAAAGTTTCAGACACAATAGTTTTTGGAATCCCCAGATCAATTTCTAATTATCCCACTGTCAGTCGCAGATCTTTATTGATGGCAGCCCATACACGTTCAACATTCTCAGGTGTTCTGCTTCTTGTAGGCCTTCTAGAACATGGATCACTTTCAACAGATTTTCTACCATCTTTGGAGTATATGTGCCACATTTTTATTTGCACTGCCCTCATTGCATCATCCCTGAAAGCCTTCTGAATCATTCGAATAGTTCCTGTGGCAGAACGTTCAAACTTAGCACAAAATTGGATGCAGGTTCGTTGCTCTTCTTACTCAGTCATTTTGAATGCCAAGGCCACACAGTACACATGCTCACTCTATGGTGTCTACCGCCCCCACTGACTAGTACAGCGAAGTCATCATTGTTCAGGCATGTGCATTCCAGTCCACTCTCCTTGGCTGCCAGGTTACATTGATGTTATGGAAATCACTCATTATATTAATAACGGTTGGACTTTTTCTGGATAGACCTTGTATATTCGCCCTCCCTTTGTCTCCTATCCAACAACCTGTTTTTGCATCCATGACACACAAAGTCCTTGACCTCATACCTCCTTGGCAAAGATATCATTTGAACTTCACAGGGAGAGGCAGAGGAACTAAGTGTGTTGGGTAGGGGTATGGCCGGGCCTCAGCCTGGGTGTTGTGACCTGGGCTGAGCCCAAAAGGCAGCTCAGGGAAGCAGGAAGGACTGGGATCATGCCAGAAACTCTGCAGGATTTTAGACTTTGGTCCAAAGTCTTCCACTTGAGTGTGACCACAACCTGACCAGAGGCTTTGAGGATCTGATTCTGTATGCATAGCTCTGCCTTGTTTATAAGGTAGTTCACAGCTTGACAAAAGTCCTCCTTCCCCTAGAGAAAAGCTCTGGGCAGAAATAGCCAAGCTTGGCTGCAGGAGCCTCCCAGAGCAATTGGTGTCTGAAACACAAACAGATGACAGCACCACAATAAGCGACTCTCTTTGGAGAAAGAGTCAGGGAGCAAAAGGACAATTTGAGAGTGCATTCATTATCTGTGTGGCCAGCAAACACATTGATCTTCAGTTGTGGCTCTTCTTTTTCCCTCCAAAACCCTGCATAGTAGAGACAAAAATGAACCCTTCCTCAGGAAGATCCCTCCAGTTTCACACACAGTTGGTGAGGAACACGTCCCTCTTCTCTCACCGAACTATTTTCCAACTAATCCTAGAACCTGCAGATCAAGTCCAAATGTGGCAAATGTGTTCCTTCCCATTGCTGTCATTGCCCACACATTAGGGGTCTGTCCCGACCACCTCACAATAGAAACCGTGTACACCCCAGGTTTAATCGCAGTTTCATAAGCCCACCCTCCCCTGCTGGACCCTATGAAAGTGCACATATGGGGACAGAAAGGCCTGCCTGTTCAGCTCAGTGATAGGAGAAGGGAGTAGGGAAACAAAATGTCAGACCATTTTTCATATTATCTCCTTTTGTTCCTGTGTCTCCAAGTACTCTCGGGGAAATTTCAGCTGAAATCTAGCTTTAGAACTGTTTAAACTGGGCTCCATTTCCTCCTGATGACACATTCCTGAGAGCCCTGGAGGAATTGTAGCATTCCTCATCTAAGCTGGATGACACAAAGTAGGCTCTTAATAATTTGAATATATTTGTAGTTTCCCATGGGCAATTCTAGTGCTACCGGTATGCCAGATTAAAGATATGAAACAGAGGTAGAGTTGTATAACACTTCATGCTTACTTCAATTTTATCACAAGCATCTATGTTCTGTTAATTAAAAAAAAAAAAAAAAAGAAAGAAAAGAAAAAGCCTTGGCTGGTGGCTCAGTGGATTGGCACCAGCCTGCGAACCCAAAGGTCGCTGGTTTGATTCCCAGCCAGGGCAAATAACCAGGTTGCAAGCCAGGTCTCCAGCCAGGTCCATAACTGGAGGCAGGTGAAAGGCAACCATACATTGATGTTTCTCTCCCTCTCTGCCTTCATCCCTTCCTCTCTCTCTGAAAATAATGAATAAAATCTTAAAAAAAAAATTTTTTTTTTAAGAAAAAAGTGACTTTTCCAATTATGGCTTGAAGTTGCATGTTATAATTGCCAGATAGAGTCACATGTTGAAGGATTTAAGCCATCAAAAATCATTTAGAAATGGTATTTTGAGGAACTTCAAAGGAAAAAAGAATGTATCTATTGCCTCTAGTTTTGAGGAGCTTATAACATGCTGACAAAATGCCTCCTTGTTTCGCAAGAGATGACGAGCACTTGCTCTCAATGGCTCCCTTTCCCTGGGAGGCTCCAGAACTATAGATCAGCCCCTGTGTCAGGACTCTGTTTTCCTTGTGTGGACTTCCTGTAGCTATTAGCGTCTTTGGGTTTACATCGTGCAAGGCCTCAAAAGGATCAACCACCCCTCCCCTCCCCCAGCAGACAGCAGGATCTAACTGACCCATGGCACAGGGGAATAATACACACACACAAAAAGAAAAGAATTGGAATAAGGTATCAAGGGGAAATGAATGTAATTTCTTCTTCAAACATTTATTAAGCACCTACTACATTGTTAGTACTTCTCTGGAGGACACTCAGAGATTATTATTATTATTTTTTTTTTAATGAAAAAAGCTTGGCATCCCAAAAAGCAAAGGGAAGAGAAGAAAGACTTGGTTGTGTTGAAGGCCAATAAGGAGAAGGTCAGGTAAAAACTGCAGTGATCATTTGATGTGATAGCAAGACTATCATCCTTGGGGAGAAGAGTTTCAATGAAATGAAACAGCAGAAACAAAACTGTGATAGGACAAGGAGCAAATAAAAGATGGGGAATTGGAGACACTCAGCTCAGACAACTCTTTCAGCATCTTGACAGAAGAAAACCAGAGTCAAAAAGCAGTAGCTAATGGGAAACATGGAGTCAAAGGATGAGTTTGTTTGCTTTTCAGGTGGGAGATATCTGAACATGTACAAATGCAAGTGAGGAAGCTATTTGAATGGGAGATGCTGAAAATGGAGGAAGGAAAAAAGGTGAGTTAGCTTTGAGGCTGCAAAGTAGTGGGAGTGTTGGGGGGGATGGGTGAGTGGGGAGGGGGACAGAGGGGAGCAAAAAGGGGATGGATGTAATACAACAACAATTAATTACAAAAAAAAAAAAAAAAAGAAGTGGGAGTGGGTGAAGTCTTGAGCAGGAAGAATAGGGCTGGCCATAGGCAAAAGGGAGGACATCTATGTATTAGGACTGGCGAGGGAACAGGACGGGCAGAAGGCGGGGAGAGTCACAGGAGGAAGAGATGGAGTGAGTTGAATTTGGGGGCGCTCCTGGGCAGTGGCTTTTGTCCCCACATGAAGAGCACACATGTTAATTAGCCAAGCGTGTTGGGAGAGTAGTGACAAAGACCTCAGGAGAGAGGTAAGTTTTTGGAAGTGAAGAATCACAGGGAGCTGCCTGGAGAAACAGAAGGGTCGCGAGACCCCAAGTGATATTGGAGCCCATGAACACACACATGTTACATTCGCCGGCAGCAGCCAACCTGTGAGAGGCAGGATTTATCCCACAGGGGAAATAAGGGATTTGAGAAGGTGAATGTATTGACTCAGGGTTGGCATTTTATTGCGTGCATTATGAGCCAAGTACGAGAGCAATAGTAGTGCTGTTTTGGAAAAGAAGAGCAGGCACAGGCAGGACAAGAAGAGAAAAAGCCAAGGGAAGAAAAAGACTTCTCATGATGTTCCACAACATCATTCCATGATAACCTGACCCCAGAGATAAAAGTTTTCTGGAAAATCTAAGCTTTAACAGGTGTTAAGAATTCCTATCTATCTTTTCCTACTTTCCCAGATAATGTTTTACCAAGACATAGCATCAGGGAGTAGGAAACTGCACTAATTCACAGTCTAGATTCACAAATACCAAAAGGTAAATCTTATATATTCTTTGGGTCTGTCCAACTCTATGTTTGTATCATAAGGAAAACAACGTTACTTTATGGTTAAACCTACCATGGCACCAATAACTGCCGTGAGACCTATTGCTAAAACGTTTTTCCATTAAACAATATTTTCTACTTAAACTACTCAATTCCATGGAGGATTTATTTTTTTTCTAAGTGTCGAAAATATATTCTTAACCTAGAAGAGAACTGGCACTACAGCCTCCCAGATGTCCTTGATTTAGGAAAAGCAAGAACAGGGAGAGAAAAGCAGTAGGAGGTGGGACGGGCCATTTGTGGCCAAGCAGGTAAGACATAAAGATTGTCATTGACTTTGATAATTTAGTGTTTCTCTGATGTGTGAATGAGGCCCTGCAGGCCAGGGACTGCACTCCAGCTTCGGTTTTTGATCTCTGTCAGTAATGAGATGCCAGCAGCTCCTACTTCAAAGCCTTAACTGATACAGATAATCTCCTAAAAGGCCCCCAGAATCTCCAGCGGTCTCTCAGACTGAAGTACGGAGGATTACAGAGACAACAGCCTAGATAATGGAAGAGGTATTGCTCATTTGATATTTGCTCTTTGATTTCTTTCAAATGTCCTCATTTTCCGTTTCCAAAGGAGCAGTCTGTAGCTTCCATGCCATTAACACCCAAGATTAGCATTGTCAGATTACAGCGAGGACCCGGGGACATTCATATATTTCATCTTTCCTTTTTTATCCCCACTGTCTGTAAAAACACTGCCAATTGGGATTTTGTGACGAATAGGTTGCAGGGTAACAGTATCCAGCCTGCTGCAGAGACAGGGTTTTGCTGACAAATCCATAGCCACTCAGAGACCATACTCCGATCCTTTGGAGGGTTAATCTGTTTTCTGCAACAGTTGTGCACTCAAGAAGGGAAGGGGAGGGCGAAAGGCCACAGGCTATGAGGAACATGTTATAAAACAGTGTGAACATTAGTTTCTTGTATCCAATTATGCGTTGAGTTGAAAGCATATAATTTTCAAGGCATGTTGTACCAGGAAACGTATCTGGAGTATTTTACATTGGACGACCTCACACTCCGGAAGCAAAACCGCAGACTGAGGCCATTCCTCAATGACTTGGTCTTTTGTTATCTCCAAGCATGAAAAAAAAAAAAAAAAAAAAAAAGGAATAACATGTCAGTCTTCCAAGAAAACATGAGATCTAAAGGTTGGAAGCCATCATGAATTAATCTCTTTAAAGAAAGGGGTAAATATTTGACACCCTCTTAACATATAAAAATTTACTCTAAAGGATTTCTCAAAATGAGAACACTGAGAAAACGGTGCAGTACATGACAATCTCTTCTGCAGATGTGATACGTCAGCCTCTGTGAGTGCAGGAACCGCAGCTGTATTCCCAGACCAGCACGGAGACTGGCAATCTGATGCTTGTTGACCCAGTGGCTGTTGTGACTGTGACAGCTGACGACCTAAGTGCTTCCAGGTAACAAACAAGCAGGCAGGTGTCCAAGATGCAAGGCCTTGCTTTGCCCGGAGGAGGGAAAAATGTAGTCTCAGCTACAAAAATGTAGTTCAGGACTCACTGTACTTTGATGATGTGACTGATGCTACTTTTCGAGTGAAACAGAGACTTCTGACACTCACCCACATCTTCCTGGGACCACAAATAGACTGCATTACCCAGTCCCCTTACTTCTAGGCAGGCTTATCCTCTCCAATGGGAAGTGAGCAGAAGTGATGTGAGTTACTTCTGACCTGAGCCAGCTTAACAGCATGTGCATTTTCTCCATCGTCTTTCTCTTACTGCAACTGATTGCTGAGGAGAATGAGGCCGTATTATAGGAGGATGCATGTAAGAAGCATGCATTGTGTTATGAGTGAGAAACAGGCATTTACTACCTTAAGCCTTTGAGATGTGGGAGGACTTGTTAGCTTACCCTGACTAATACACATAGTAAGAGGCCATTTGAACCCAGCTCTGTTAAACTCTGAAATTGGGTTTTTCTGAATTGTCTGTAAGATGTGGCACATTAAAAATACAAATGCGCAATCCCTCTACCTCCTAACTTTCCCACCCCCTCTAGCTGTCATAGACTCATAGACTCCATCTATGAGTCTATCTCTGTTTTGCTGGTTAGTTCAGCTTGTTCATTAGACTCCACATATAAGTGAAGTTATATGGTATCTGTCCTTCTCTGCCTGGCTTATTTCACTTAGCATAATGTTCTCTAGGTCCATCTATACTGTGCAAAATGTAAAATGTTCTTTTTATGGTTGAATAGAAAGGACTAATGAACATGGACAGCAGAGTGGTGATTGCTGGACAGTGGGAGTAAATGGCAATGGAAAAAAAGACAATAAAGGTTAAGTTTTAAAAAAATTTAATTGAAAAAATACAAATGCAGAAACTCAGTCCACTGTAACCTCTGTGTCGCCCTTCCCCAGGTGCCTTTGCTACATCTACTGTCTGAGTTATGGACCTTTTTCTCTTGCTCTTATTCTCCCTAAATCTATATTTTTTCTAGCATTTATCACATACTTAACTGTTGAATGGGTTTTTGTTCATCTCTCAATCAATAGAGGCAACATAAAATCTAGCAAACAGTATTCACTCATTTAATGTTTATTGTCCAAACTAAACAAGGGAATCTTCTTGTTTCTTGAATTTTTCTAACAAGGGGACACAGACAAAACAAACGAAGTCAAACCAAACAATACGAAGCAAGAAGTAAGACGAAAGCAAAGGCAAAGGGAAAGAAAGGACACATTTTGTGTTCATTTCCACGGTATTGAAAGTGTCACTAAAAGGTGCTGGTTTGTACATGTAGTTCAGTGAAGTGAAGTTCAATGTTTCTTGAGGCTCAGGATATTAACAGAGCCATTTCAGCTATCAACTCTGGGCTTACCTGGCAGTAATGTAGAATGTTCAGGTAGAACATTTTGCAGTAGAACTCTCAAGAATGAATTACTTGAATTTTCATCCAGGCTATTGTTATAAGTGTGGAAAGGATAATATGTGTTCCATTTGTCTCAACTCAATGGCAGAGCTTGAGAACCTGGTCACAAGTTGAAAGGAGAAGGTGTAGAGTATCCTGTCCCCAACAGCTGCCCTTGGAGGGGGGCCCAGCACACACTCTCAGGCCCCTGGGAGTCCCATCTCCTTTTCTGTCCACTCACTGTGGCCTCATCTGGAGCCTTCTGGAGCCACAGATAAGGTGGCACGGGAGCGGGTACACCCCTGGCAGCACTGTGATTTGTGCGATAGGCACACTGAGGTTTGAATGGCATTTCGGAATCGTCTTAGACATTGCCGGGCAGGAGGTGGGCAGGAAGCTGTTTGTGTTGGATGCAATATAAAGCAGTGTAGGTCTCTGTTGCCAGTCTTGTGCAGGGAATTTAGGGCTTTGATTTTAAATTGAGGAAAGAATAAGACCTTTTAAACCCCTGGGACTGGTTGCTCAATTACTTCATGCTATTGCAACAGTAATTTCAGGAAAAATAGGTTTTGTCTACATTCTTTGTCTCCTCCTTTATCCCTTCCCTAACCCACATCTCTCCAATTAACACAGCGATTGATATTCACTGGGTTCCAAAGACTGATAATAGTTCTGCAACTGTGTGGGATGCAGGACATCACCGGGTTCCAGGTGCATCTAGTGACCTGAGGGACAGCCACGTGCTGGTGGCTCCCTGGGCCATTCTCTCCTCCTCTTTGTCAGGTAGACACGTTGCACCTGAGAGCCTTTCACCACCCCCAGGCTCTGTCATTGTGTGAGAGGTGAGACATGTTCCAACCAGATTCTGTTTACCTGGCAGGTACACTGCCTTCCCTGGGTCCTAGACCAGAAAATAAGGCCACACACACAGAGGCCGCCTCCAGAGGAGGAGCAGGTTTCATCTACTGGCACCAGTGCTTGCTACTTATGAGTGAGAAGAAGGTTATTTAACATTTCTAGATAATTCACTCATAATCTGATTTTTTGTCTCATGTCCACTTTCTACTACTCATGAGATTGTTCTAAGGATGAAATGAATATATGCAAAGAAGTTTGAGCAGTGCCTGGGACATGCTAAGTACCATATAAATGTTTACTAAGGATGCTGTTGCTTGTTGCATTCTGAATGCAGTAAGAATTCTTGGTAACTAGTTGCAACAATAGTTTGTTCTATTGCATTTGGAAACACTCACGGTTAAACTTGTGAAGAGTCACTTCTTGGGTTAACTTAGGAAAGTAGTGAAGATCCTTTACTACCTTCTCAGTCCCCCCACCCCACATTTTCTGGTTTTTCTCCTCCTCCATCCCTGTCTGCAGCCTGCGCCTCTTTACTTCCAGTGTCCTAGACAATTCTCCACCACAGCAGCACCCACCTCGGGCCCGGATCCAATACCTTCTAACTCCAAGTGCACAGCCACGACATCCCCTTATACTCCTAACTTCATCTAGTCCCTATAAATCCATGTGAGTCAACTTACGCTCAAGGTTCACATGATGTATGAATTTAAAATGTTGACTCTTTCAAGGTGGGGCTGGGATGACAGGTTTTGGAAACTTGCGTACTGAAACTGATATTTAATTTGGCCTCAAATCTCACCACTTTTTCATTTAAGAAATATTCATTAACTGCCTAATTAATATATGTCACATTTTTTGGCCCTGAGGATAGAGTGGAAAGACAAAGTCAACCTTCCTGGAACTTGCATTCTGCCTATGAGACAGACAATAACCAAATGAATCAATATGACTTACCTGGCCATGTAGGGTTTTACATGCTGCTCTCGACCTAGTCCTGTTCTTATTCGGAAAGGCTCCCAGGTAAGAAGAGTTGGTCCTGAGTTGTTGTGGATAATTCATCTGAGAATGGGTTGTGTGTTCAAAGCAGTGGCAAGGTGAAGGGAGAAGGAGAGATGCTTTTTGATGAAAAAACAACAGGTGGTCCTAGACTGATTTCTTTTCACCTTGGCCTTGCCTGCCACTGGTCCTGTGCAGAGTCCCCGTTGTACCAGATCCCACACTTGCCAGTCGTACTGCAGCCTATAAAATATTTACACTGACATTTCAAATATATACATTATTTACTTTAGATTCCATAAAATATTTACATGTCATGCTGAATATGCACAATATTTATATTGCAGTGTTTTTTTCTGCTGCAAGTCAGGGAGACTGTTTGGAACTTTCCCAAACTCATGAGGAAGTATTGGAGTCCTGGGTGGGCACATCAGGAGACACAAGCAGGATCTCTCCACAGTCCAGGGAGGGTGCTCCTTAGGGAGAAGCAAGGCAATGAGAACATGTCTAAGAGAAAATTATTGCCCACTCATGTCCCCCAGAGTTTGCCCTAGTGTATGGACTAAATTGTTTCCTTTTAAAATTCATATGTTCAAGCCCTAACACCCTATACTTTAAAATGTGACTGTATTTGGAGATAAGGACCTCAAATAAGCGATTAAATTAAGATCGGGCCATTAGGTTGGGCCTTAATCCAATATGACTGGTGTCCTTATAAGGAGAGAAGATTAGGACACAGAGAGATGTAAGGGGCACATGCACACACAGAACCACCAGGTGAGGGCACTTGCAAGCCAAGCCAAGCGGCCTTGGAAGAAACTGAACCTGCCAACACCTTGACCTTGGACTTCTAGACTATAAAATTGTGAGAAAACACGTTGCTGTTGTTTAAGCTACTCGGCCTTTTTTTTTTTTTTTAAGATCTTATTCATTATTATTATTATTATTATTATTTAGGTTTTATTATTTCCAGAGAGACGGGAAGGGAGAAAGGCAGAGAGGGAGAGAGACATCAATGCCTGGTTGCCTTTAGCCTGCCTCCAGCTACGGACCTGGCTGGAGACCTGGCTTACAACCTGGTTATGTGCCAGGGCTGGGAATTGAACCAGCGACCTTTGGGTTTGCAGGCCAGCACCTATCCATTGAGCCACCATCCAGGGCTCGCTACTCGTCTTTTTATATTTTGGTATGGCAATTCTAGTAAACTCATACATGTCCTTCTAGTTCTTGGTTCAAACTAAGCACCTGGACTAAGGCTTCTCTGAATTCAAACTGACAAAAACCCTTGTTCATCTCTGAAGCTGGAGATTTCAGTCAATTGGGTTCATTCCTTCTGCTCCTGTGCTTGTAGCCTGATGCACTCATGGTCCGCAAAATGCAACCTCAGCAGCTCCGTCCGGGCCCCCATCTGTGTCACTCTGCTGCTCCTCTCAGGAGGGGCCCCCACAGCAGGTAAAGTCTAACCACGGGGCCTATGAAATACACTTTCTTTTTTAGTTTCATTGTAGTTCAGGGATGTGAACCCTCCACAGATGCACCTCTTGACCTGATCGTACCTCTCTTTTTCTGCTTCACACCAACTCTAAAGCCTGATGGACCACACTCTTTCGAAGCCTTTGATTCCACTTGTTCATTGAAAAAGTTTCCAAATAGCATGTTGATGGTTATTTTCCAGTTAACTGTGTACTTCCCTCCGGGCATCGTGTCCCCTCTTCACGTGCCAGTTCTGCTCTTACTCCAAGTCTAGTGAATTTTCAGTTTCCAGGAACATGATGTTGCCTCAACTACTTTATGACACATATAATAACGACAGCCAACATTGGACACTGCTGAGTCAGGGCACAAATATACTGTTATTGCAGAATCGGTAGCATGCCACACTTGAACACCTCTCTAGTAAATGTCCCGATGAGTACAAGACAGATAGAAGACTTTACCTTGTGTGCATTATTGTTTGAATTGCCATCATCTGCATTGAAATATTATGTCCTCAGGGCAAGTGCTGCTGGAAGTCCATGTTCGTGAACACAAGTCAGAATTTCTGTGGTTTTACTAACTTGCTAATGGCCACAGCCAGCTTTTCCTGTGGAGACCATGCTGACAGTCTTGGCACAGATAGTGGGAGCAGCCCTAACCTCTGGGCTTACTTCACTCATATGTTTAATTCCTATTACTTGACTCTCTACCATGCACCTGGCTTTGTGCTTGCTGGGGATGTGGCAGGAGCCCCAGCAATGCCTTGAGAACAGGGCAGGGTTGGTACTAGACAGGGCCTATCCCAAAGCCAAGGGTAGGATCCACTCCTTCCCCTTTCTCCCTTGTTCTGCTCACCCTGGGCCTGATAACCTGCCCAGCCAGCATTCAGGTAGACCTGCATGTGGAAGGGGCACTGTGTGACTACTCCTCATCCTTACACCTAGATACTTAGCCCCCCGGCCAGCAGCTGTCACTCACAGCCTCTATAAGGAGTCTCTTGCCATGGGCAGTGCCCTCCATTTCCAGGTTCCCAGGGCTCAACTGAAGATGGGGCTTCTGCATTAACTGAGAACCCCAAAAAGGAGTATTTCTTTATCACTTTCATAGATATGTAAGACTGCCTAACTTTCTGAAAAGATTTACTATATATTTATCTTTTAAATTTCATTACGTTGTTAGTGAATATTGACTTTTTAAAAAAAAAAATTATTCATTATTTTTAGAGCAAAGGGCAAGGAGAGAGGCAGAGAGGGAGCGAAACATCAGTGTGTGGTTGCCTTTCACCTGCTTCCAGCTGGGGACCTGGCTGGAGACCTGGCTTGCAACCTGGGTATGTGTCCTGACTAGGAACTGAACCAGTGATCTTTGGGTTCGTAGGCTGGCACCTATCCATGGAGCCACCAGCCAGGGCCAAAATTTCCTATTTAAAATAGCAAACCTGTAGTAAGTGTCCATTACATTCAAAGGTTTTTCTAGACATTGTGCTTTGTGCAGGTTACAAGATATATAAAAGCAGGAAAATCACAACCTCTTCTCTCAAATGGGCTTTTAGTCTGGGAGGGAAAACATGCACCATAACTTTTTGTTTGTTTGTTTTTAAGTTTAAGTTTAAGAATTCTATTAGCTTGGGACCTTGGGGGAGTCTTCAAGGTGAAGTTGGCCACTAAGCTGCTTTGTAAATGCTGGGGAGGATTTTCAGCTAATCAGAAATGAGAAGTGGTTATAAAATGGACTTTTAGTGATGAGAACAGAGTGACTCCAGCTGTGTCTGTCAGGGAGCATAAAAGGGCTGAAGACGGTGGGTCCATTTGGTTGGAGGGCCAGACATGGGAAAAGTACTGACTGTTAGGATGGAATAAGGTCTAGAAGCCAGGTCCAGATGGAGAAAGAGGTATTGCATAATGATAAAAGGTAAACTGGGGCATATTAAAAATTTTAAGGGTTTATTGGAGTAAAAATTAACTCAAATTGGGCAGTGGCAAACCAGAAATTGTTAGGAGGCTCCACCGACAAGTGTCAGAAGAAAAGCTTTTTACCGAAGAGATACAAAAGCAGAACCAGGGCATTATAGATTTTGGTTTCTTAAGCCTTGAGGGATTTACAGGCTTAGGTTCTGGTTTGCTTGTGTAGGCTGGGAAGGTGCTAGACCCAGTTTAGCCTAATGGCCTCCTTGCTTGATTAATTTAATATTACTAAAGGTGGCACTTGGTGGGAAGGTACAAACTTTAGAGAGTGAGAAAAGGGCATAATCAGAGTTACTTAGATAGAAATATAGATAGATATAGATGATAGGTAATCATATATAGAAAAATAGATAAATAATTGAAGAAGCTAGATAGACAGAGCAAATCTATCAGTCTTTACTGAAAGCTTTCTTTCATCTCATCCCTTATGGACAGAAGCATGGTTTCCTCCTCCAAATTCCCGGGCATCTCTATTTTGACCATGGCAAACTGAGTTTCAACCTTGAGACAAGATGTGCTTTTCTTTATTTTTTGTTCCTCTCTCCCTTTTTCTGTGTTGCTCTTCCTTTCTTTCTTCCTCTTTTGTTGTATACCTGTCTTTTCCAATAGCAGTCTATACATTCCTCCATAGAATATGAATACCATACGTTACTTGTCTTAGTATCTTGTAGAAAGACTGTCTTAGCAATTACAGAATTCACCTGAGTAATAATGACCAAAACTTCACATTTTCTCCACATTAAAAAAAAAAAAAGGTACAGAATCTTAGGAAGTTAGCAGCTCCTTTCCTGCAGACCTCAGGCCAACCTCACACAGACAACTCATTTGTGGTGTCACTGCTAAATTGTGCTTGCCTAAGCCAGGCCAGCCACCATAACTCCTCACCTCACTCCTTTTCCTGAGCCCCACCTGCCCTCCAGGTAGCACTGCCTCTTCCTTGTGATTTAACCAGGTCCTAATTCACCCTGTGTGCTGTTAAACTGAGGCACGACTGCATCTCTCTGGGGATTAAGTTTTGGATGGAAAACACTGAAGACTAAACCATGGCTCAAGAGATAAACGGTTGAACATCAGAGGTGGTGACAAACAACGGCAGGACATGTCTGGGACAGCCAGCCCTGTCAGGCACCCTGTACCCTGCTAGGAGAGATGCCCAAGCTTTGTCAAGACCTTGGTCAATGTGTAGCATGGAAAGCAGAGCTCTGCTCCCTGGCCTCTGGGCCCCTGCCAAGGCCTTCATTTGTTGAAGAATGGCACCATTAACAAGTTACAGAAACTGCCTGCATGGGCGGGGGCAGGAGATGTTGTCTCAGGCTTTTAGATTGGGGCTGGGATTGGAGAGGGGGAGGAATAAAAGAAGCAGATGCTGTCAAAATGGTTTATTGGCTTGATTCATTAGGTTCAGCAGGCTGCCACAAAGAGAACAGATTCCTAAAGAACTACTAGCCAGACAGCATGGTCTTTCAAGGCAGCTTGATGGGGAGCAGAGATAAGGCTTGGCTTTTAAGGTATCATGCTTACCTTAACGGGGATTTCTTTTACAAATGGGCCCCTGTGTATGTGCGTGCATGTGTGTGCGTGTTCACATATGTGTGTGTGCATGTGTGTGGAAGTGGGAAGGAGACAGGGACTTGGTAATACCAGGAGCACTGCTCTGCAGCGCCATGGTCAGTGTGCATTCCTATTTTCCCTGAGTAACAGCCCCAGGAACTCCACCAGGGGTTGTGATTAAACAGAGCTTTTCTGTGTCTGCCTCATTCGTGCTAAGCAATTTAATGCAGAGATAAGGGCCCTGAGCACACAGCACAAAGCTCCTGGAAACTGCCCAGACTTTGCCCTCCACTACCGCCCCCCACCCTTGTCCAACCTGGGAATATGGGCTGCAGCATTCTGATGGAAGGGTGAAAAGGGGACGTCAACTAAATTCATTGTTCTTTGAACACTCACTGATATTTTAAACTCTTGTTGTAAATACGTATCCTGGTGGGATGGTGCTGGAAATAATTTTCGTTGATAGAGAAATTAACATTTCAAATTTGAATAATATGTTCATATTAATGTATACGAAGGGAAAGTAGCACTTTAAAGCTGCAATTTTACTGATAACAAGGCTAAAGAACATTTTTTAATGCTGGCTAACTTAGAGAAAAACACGAAGCTATCAAGTCCATAGGGTATATAAATAGGGCAGAAACCGTGCAGAAGTGACACTGACTACTGTTTGGAAGCCCTGTTTTAAGGTACCTGAGCAGGACCCTGTCAGAGCTGGACAAGACTTCAGAGTCATCTAAACCAGTGTTGCCAAACTTTCCTGATAAGATAGTTTATTAGTATCTACACAAATCCCAGGTTCCTCCCCTGGCCCACTGGACCCAAATCTCTAAGAGACAAGCAGGCCAGGGATCTGAATGATTTGCAAAATTCTTAAGCAACATCGGGCTGGAGTTTGCATCCTTTCATGTTCCCACAGCCTAAGTGCAGTTCCAGGTGCGATTCACTGGAAAGGGGCAGGGGGCTGGGAGGCGGGGGCAGGAAGAAGCCTGAGCCTGGTATCAGACCCAGGGCCAGGTCTGGGGGTTCCTGATTCCCCAATCCAGAGTCTTTGCTTTGTGCCACAGGAGGGGAGCTTCTGCCCTCAGCTCTTGCTCTAGAAGGCTCGGCAGGGAAAGGATGAGAGGAGATTGACTGAATGCAGAAACAGTGTCTGGAGATGGTTAGTGGGGGGGCGGTATTAGCACCTGAGGCTGAGAAAAGCAGTGGCCGCAAGATGGTGAATTAGGGGCAGCGTGAAGGCCAGAGAGCAAGGATCTGGGAAGAGAATGGGTCAGCCTCAGTCCTGCCTGCCTTTGACCATGACAGTGGGGAGGTTGCGGATGTTCCTGGGGCTCAGGCTTCAGTTTCTTCTCTCCCTGGCTGGCTGGGGTGACTTCTAACACTGGAGGGTAAGGCCTCAGAGACACAGGCTTCAGCTCTTACAACATGGCCAGGTAACGGATACAATTAATCTATCAACAAATTTTAATTAAATCCCTACTGTGTTTGGTGTAGAGTGCTGGGGCTGAAAGGGTGAAAAGCAGAGAGCATAGTTCTTTCTCAGAGAGCTCACTGTCTGGGCACAAAGTAAAAAATGTGACCACAGTCAGCTTCTGACTTGGGTGCCTCTTCCCATCTTGTGATTTTAAAGCAAAGTAAGACAGGCCAAAGTGTCTGGGAAAGGTTTCAAGGAGGGCTGAGTAAGATTTCAATAAGGGGCGGGTTGGTGTTTATACCATCTTATAGTTGATTGAGAGCAGTCCCACTACAGCAGGCTGGGTTTCTATCCTCATCCTCCTCCCCACCTCCTAGCATGCATGTGCGCGCCCGCGCACACACACACACACACACACACACACAAGGGGAAACACTCGATTGAGTTAAAGTATACATCAAGAGATGTCTTGTCAGTTAGAAGAAGTGATTTTTTAAAACATGGCCTGATGCTATTATACTAGAGTGGGGATTCAAGGACTGGACAAATGAAGAGAGAGAGCAAAAAAAATCTTTCAAAGATGTTGGCCATTTCTAGGTTTCTCCACTGAGACAGTTTCCACCACTTTGGAGCAGATTGTCCCTGTCCAGGATGTAAGGAGATCTGGTCTCCATTGCCCTGGGACATGCTGGCCCCTGGTAGTTCCAAACTATTTAATGACTAAGGAAAGACTGCCCTTTCCAGAAAGCTGGGAAGAGGATGATGAGCCAATAAAAGCAGTTTCAATAGATTAATTATGACAAAAACAGAGTTAGGAATTTTGGTTAAGAAAATTTTAAAAAGATAAAGGAGATATAGACTTGAGGAAGGTTTCTTAATGGTTTTTTAATTTGGGTAAGATTGGACCATGCTGTATGTTCAGAATCTTGTAGAGAGCACATAACTAAAAGAGGGAATATTTGTTGAAACCAGGCCTTAAAAAGTAAGAGGAAGCATGACACAGGCATAGACTGCATTAGGTAGAAGGAGAAAGGGGGTAGAGGATATTGGTGAGAAACTGATGTACTGCCACCATTATGACCAGTAACAACACACTTTATTTCACTTATTAGTTATTGGTTATTCTACTAAGACCTTTGCATTTATTATTATGTCACTTTATCCTCAAAAATTCTATGAAATACATTATATTGTTGTTTTTACCGTCAGACAAAGAAATAACAGCTCAGAGAAGTCAGAGATCTCATTTTAAGTGACAAAGCTGTAAGTCATGTTATCTAGATTCAAACTGATGGTGTCTGACTGCAGAGCCCTGCCAAATGGTACACAATGGATGGAATAGATAAAATAAATAAATAAAGTAAGTAAGTAAGTTCTGTTCCAACAAAGGTGCAAGAGATTGGCTATTTTGATGGGATCAAAGAAGGGAAAGTACAAAGGTCAGGAAACAAGCAGACCTGAAGAGCAAGAGTGGATATCAAAAGAGTGGAGGAAGACAATTTTAAGGTTTCAGAGGCGGAAGAATTCTAGGTAGTAAGAACATCCAAGGTGGCCATGGGTGGTGTTGGATGAACTGAAGGAAAGGTCATTGTTGCAGTAGGAAAGGTCAAAGATGACTCAGCCTGAGGCGCTGGATGCTCTCTGTGGCCTCTGCAGATCTGCTTTGTCATTCTCCTCTGAGGTGTTGGGCCTCCTGAAACTACCGAGTGTTCCACCTGGGGCAAAAGAGAAGACAACATATGCAAGGTGCTAAAGAGTTTGGCAACTAAGAGCAAATGACGAAGAAGTCCAAAGATTACAGCTGGAGGAGGTAAAAATAGTGGTGTAGGTGGATGATGAGTTTCACATGGATGAATGACAGTTTGGAGGCAGTTCTGCAGGGAGGGTGGGAAGGTCTAGTGGCCTCTGGGCTCTCAGGGAAATGAGTGTCTTCCCCACTAGTGGTCCTCAGAGAAAAAAACAAGTTTTCTGAAATACTAGAAAAGGAATGGAACACTAGAATATTTGTTTATTATAAGAAAAGAGACAATGTTCTGTCCTCCTGTGAACTCTCAGGCCCCTGTGCCAGATGGTGGTACAATGATCTATAAAGTCCATAGAGTTCCTGCTCTCATGGATTTATGGTACAGGGAAAGCATTGATGAAATCCCAAAATGACCAAAGTAGCTATTTACGTTGTGACAAGTGGGATAAGAAAAACTCTAGTGTGCAGTCAGTCTATATACAAAACACAAGAACCTATCTAACTTGGCCTAATGGTCATAGGAAGCTTTCCTGTGACAATAAGAAAGAAGCTGAGAGTAGCATAATGAGCTACTCTAGGGGGAAAAGAACATTCCAGACACAACATGTATCTGGGAGGACATTAAGGATGATAATGTGTTTACTTTAGAACTTAGCTATGCAAAGAAGGAGAGAGATACAGGGGCAGGAATGGGGGAAGGTTGGGGCGTGGCAGAGGGAAGGCAGAATAGCATGATATAAAAGCATGGGAGAAATGAGATAACTAAAGGAGCATATGGTCTACTTGAGCAAACGTGGAAGAAATGTGAGTTCAAAGGCCATAGCTGGACTCAGGGTCCCAGAAAAGACCCTGGGGCTTCATGGCTTCGGTAGCTCCTGGGCTGAGCTTCTTGCTGGTTCTAGAGACCAGTGGAGGTTAAGGCCCTGAGTGGAGTCAGTGTTCTGGTCAAACTTCATCATCATCCTCAGATCTGCCCGTTCCCACTGCTGGAGACTGCCTCCTGACTCCTGTGACTGATGGGGGATTCCCACTTACCTTCTGTCTGCACAATCCCAGAATGATTAATTTACTTACTGAGAGAAGTCCATCTGTTTAATACCATTTAGTATAGTACAATCACTGTGTTTATGTGCTAGGCTGCCTCTAAGATGGCCCCAAATTCATCCATGGTATTCACACCCTTGATAATCCCCTCTCCTTGAATAATTTGCTTCCAACAAATAGTATATGGCATCATGGAGGGACTATCACTTTTGTGATGAGGTTATGAAAGACTGGGAATCTTCTCTCCCAGGCAGACTCTCTTGCTAGATTTGATGAAGCAAGTTGACACAATGGCGAGGCCCATGTGGTGAAGAACTGAGCATGGCCTCCAGTCAACACCAGCCAGAACTGAAAGCCTTAGTTCTTTCAGTCCTCAAGAAATGGAATCCCACCCACAACTATGTAAGTGAGCTTGGAAGCTGATCTTTCCCCAGCCCAGGCTGATACTATGATTACAGCCTTGTGAGAGAGTCAGAAGCTGAAAACCCTGCTAAGGCATGCTTAGACTGCTAACCCACAGAAATTGTGGTCATAAACGTGTGTTGCTTTAAGCTACAAAGTTTGGGGGTATTTTTGTTATATAGCAATCGGTTATTTCTAGGTCATTACATAGGAAATACTGCATGTAGGTTTATAGTTCTGGTTTGACAGTATAAGTGATTTGTGCTCTCAAGGTCTTGGTCCTGCAGTGTGCTGTAACATAAAGCATTATATTGGGTGGCCAGCATCCTCTCATTTTCCTAACAACATTCCTGCAGGGGTGGAATATTAATGGTGAAGTACTCCTTCTATTATCAAAATCTGAGAGATGCATTTTCTTCCTCTCACCCCTCTCCCATACAAACATGTTTCAGTGTTCACCAAAGGAGTCTGCTGTCACTTTAGGCTTTGAGAGTGACAGAGAAAGAAGAGAAGATGGGAGGTCATTGACTGTAGTTCTGACCTCCTGACCAGATTGTTTGGATCATGAGATTGTTCTGCTTCCTGTCTCTTGTCTCTCCGGAGCTGCTTTCATTTCTGCATGCTCCCAGTCCTGGTTCCTTGGTCCCTAGTCAATTGTGGGAGTGGGACCTTCCTAGTAAATTTCCTTTTGATGCAGAACCCTAAGACATGCAGAGGTACCATCTTTGAAACCTGATAGACAAACATGCTATTCACAAAAGACACATTAGTATATCTTTTATTAGGTGGCAAGATTAAAGAAAACATGGAGAATTCATCAAACAGCCTATTAGTGGGTTCTAACAAGGTTCGACTAAAGGACCATCTTCCTTCATCAGAAAGTGGTGTGGAGGGATAGATAGTCATGGAAGGAGGCTCAACTTGGGGTGTTGAACACACACTTCAATATACAGATGTGTTATAGAATTGTACACCTGACACGTATAAGACTTTAATAACTGATGTCACCCCAATAAGTTTAGGGGAAAAGAAGGTGGGGGGAAAGAAAATTATTGTTAGAACTTTTCAGAAAAATCATTGCTGGCATTACTGAAAATTGAAAAATGTAGTCAACCAAAGGCTTTTGGGGGCCAAGAAAATAATAATAATATCACACAACCACTTTGAATAATCCTTTCCCTGAATTGATTGGCTGGTTGTGTCACTGTAGACCCAATTGACACTGCAAGTGCCAGTGCTCCAGGATGAGTCCTCAGCACCGGGAACAAGCAGGCCCAGGATAGGAGGGCTCATGTATAGCTCCACCTGGGGCAGACCGAGTGACCGACTGCCTGGTGGGGTCATATCACACTCATAAAGGCATGCTCTCAGCTTTCCATGTAACCTATGCCCCTCTTTCTGATATTTGAGTGAAAATATATTTGCTTCTCCTGCTTGAAGTCAACTTTTTTTCCCTTTTCTATTGCTTATGTTCCTCATTTTACTAGTACAAAAAAACATGTGCCGGTGTCAAGTTACGACTGGCAATCTGGATTACTAAATGGGGAGTGAGAAAACTGATCTACATGAAGTCAGACCTGTATTATTGATTACCTTTCAAGAGTAGTTTCAAAATAATTTCATCAACTCATTGCAATTGGCATAATAAAGTTTCTGCCAAAAAAAAAAATGGCATGGGAAAATAGGCTTGCTGTAGAAGTTCCAGCCAGAATTTCATATCTATACCCCAAAAGAAACTCAGAAAGAGAAACCTTTTCCTAGATGGACATGTTACATAAACAGGTATAGCCAATTTGAATTAAATTTTCCTTGTGGAAAATTAAAATATCCATAGGCAGAGTTTATTAGCACTGAATAGGGTTTTTTAATTTAATTTTATTGTTGTTGTATTATATCCATCCCCTTTTTACTCCCCTCTGTTCCCTTCTCCACCCACCTACACCCTCACAAAGTCAATCCCACTTGTCCATGTCCATGGTTCTTCCATGCTAGTTTCTTGACTAAACTGCTCCCTTTCTTTGCCTCCTCCTTTCCCCTCCCCTCTAACGGTCTTGAATAGGGTTTTTGAAGCCATAGAAAGTTGATTATAGAATTGCATGGAAGAACTTGGAAGCAAATTTCTTGTCTTAAGTATTATTTCAAGAAGGAGCTATAGGAATCATTCTTCAATTCCCAGGAGTCTGAACAGAGGAGTCTCATACTTGCTAACCTGAAATTTGGAAGAATTTTAAGACCTAAACAATCAGAAGATACAACAAAAAGAAGTCTGCATCTCCTTAGATGAATATATTTGAAAGAAATTCAGTTACTTCCTAATTTTTATAAAGAAAAAGTAAAAAAACAAGTCCATCCACTGACCTGATCCTTTTTTGGTTTCCCCAATATACCAGGAGCTGTCATAACAAATCTTCTGTCTAGAAATTTTACCAAGATTTGATCCTTCATTTGATCTATACAAAACCTATGCAAGATATAGTTGAATATTTCACATTCTTGGAGGCAAAACATTAAGACAAGCATGGCATGATTAATATATAAAATAGTTTGTTAGATGGAGTTGATTAATATATAAAATAGTTTGTTAGATGGAGTTAAGCATTAAATAAAACAAGAAAGCATGGAGTGGGACTAGTGCTGGGAGAGCAGGGGCTATAGTTTTAGATCGGTGCCCACAGAAAACCTCGTTAAAAAGGTGGCATTCTAGCAACAGATGGTGGAAAAGAAACGCATGTGCTACCTGGGCAGTAGCACTGGGAGAGAGAGCAAGTACAAAGGCTCTGAAGTAGGAAGATGCCTGGAATGTTCACAGAAGCCAAAAAGATAAGAGGAAAACCAAGAATCTCATGTTCTGGAAGCCAAGTGAAAAAAAACCAAAACAACAACTCAGTGTTTTATGGAGGAGAGATACACCGTGCCTGTGCCAGTGTGGATTGAGAGAACTGAGGACAGAGAACAGCCACTGGGCTTGGCAATGTGGGGCCATAGAGTAGTTTCACTGGAATGATGGGCACGACAACAATGTGATCACAGTGGTTCGACAGGAGAACCGGAGGAGAAAATCTGACAGTAAAATAGGTGAGCCCAAGGGGTTTATGCTGCAAAGAAAAGGAGAGAAATGAGACAGTTGCTAGAAGGAATAGAAAGTGAAGAAGTGGAGATATATCATTATATTTGTATGTTGACAGGGACCGCTCAACAGGGAGGACGGAGTAGTGGTGAGAAGAGAAACCACTTAAGTGCTTACAGAGTGTCCTGGAGTCTGGGAGAGCAATAGCAATAGGGGCAGTGCCTGGTGGAGGGGCTGGCCTTTCCCGGAGCAAATTAGTGCATCCACAGAAATCAGAGAGAAAGTAAATGGGTGCAGGGCATGTAAGCGGGTAGATGTGGTGATGAGAGTTCCTGGACCTTCTTTTCTGTTTGTTTCTATTTCTCAATGGAATAGGACTTCAGTGGAGAGTGGGAATGGTGGACAAGGTGCTGGAAGTCTAAAGAGAGAGAAGAAATGTTTTAGTTATCTAGAGCACAGAGGGTTAGCAAATTAGCAGCCACCACCAGTCATTTCTGTGTGGGTTTGGCTGCAAAACTGAATAGTTGTCAGATAGACGTGATGGCCCACACAGCTGAAAATATTTACTACCTGTCCCTTTATAGAAAAAGCTCATTGATCCTTGATTTAGGAGAATGAGAAGAAGAATGGACACAGATAGGAAATGTAGTTTGATTACCTGGCAACACTAAGGGTCCACATGAGGTTAGTGATTACGAATTTCAAGTGAGAGAAGTCAGTAAGCTGCTATTTGCGCCAGCAGTATTTGGCTGCATAGAGACAGGCACAAAATTGAAGAAGAGCTGCTTTCATTATGGCTGCGTTTTTAGCCAGGGGAGTGGTTCAATAAATGAGCAAAGCATTTGATGGTCTTTAAAGGGAGTGCATAAAATGATTGACCGTTGGATTTAAGCTGGATAAAGAGGTATGCAAAGACAAGAGGATGATAAGAGACATGCAGAGGTGATGGGACCAATGGATTATAGTTCCTATTGAAGCTAGAAAATTGGAGTTAGAGAATTAGAGGGAATGAGCTGGAAAAATAGGAGACAGTGCTTGGAAAATGGGATACTTGCAATTGAAATTATGGGGTGGGGGGTCATAGTGATGAACTATGACATGGTCTGGGAGACAAGAACAGGGAAAAATGAGGAACAGGGTCATCAAAGAAGATGAAGTCAGAGGACTGAGAGGTGCCAGTGTTGGAAGGAGCCATCTATGTTAAATGTCCAGACACATTATCAAAAACTTGGAAATAAGATGAACGGAGGTGATGTATCTCTTCAGTTTCATGCTGGAGCATGTTTTACAAGCCTTCCTGCAGCTCATTGAATTATCTAGGAAAATATACCTGTGTATGACTTTGCTAGTTATAATTTGGTTAGAACCCAGATTCTATAAAGTTACATGTTAACTTACAGATTTCTGTGCAGCAATGAGATAATCCCAAAGATTTTAGTTTTACATGCTTATAAAAACATTAACCAATTGAGCCCTGGCTGGTGGCACAATGGATAAGGTACCAGCCTGTGAACCCAAAGGTCACCGGTTTGATTCCCAGCCGGAGCAACATAACCAGGTTGCAAGCCAGTCTCCAGCCAGGTCCATAGCTGGAGGCAGGTGAGAGTCAACCATACATTGATGAAAAATGAAAACAAAACATTAACCAGTTTTGTATCTAACCTAGCAATCCTATTCTAACTTTTGTTCAAAATATATATAAAGGCCTAATCCTCAAAGTGTTCTTGGAATTAGCTTTATCATCTTATTTGTTTCTTCATTAATGAATTAATAAATTTTTGTATGTGTTCATTCTGTATTTTTATGAATCATATTTTTCACTTTTAAAGAAACTATGGCTGGTGTGGCTCAGTGGATTGAGCACTGGCCTGAGAATCCAAAAGCCGCTGGTTCGATTCCCAGCCAGGGCACATAACCAGGTTGCAAGCCGGATCTCCAGCCAAGTCCATAGCTGAGGCAGATGAAAAGCAACCATACATTGATGTGTCTCTTCCTCTCTGTCTTCCTCACTTCCCCTCTCTCTAAAAATAATGAATAAAATATTAAAAAATGAAACTATGGTTGAATGAATAGTAAAATCATAAAAATTTCAATGGAAGTAGTGATAGAGCAAATAATTGTATTTGGAGATAGGATCTTCAAAGAGGTAATCAAGTTAAAATAAGGTTATGAGGTGAGACCTAATTCAATGGGATTGGTGTCCTTATAAGAAGAGGAAATATAATCACAGACATACACAAAAGGAAAACCTTGTGAAGGCATGGAGCTGAGAGCCATTTTTGAGCCGTGGAGAGAGACTTCGGAAGAAACCAACCCCACTGACACCTTGATCTCAGACTTCCAGCCTCCAGAAATGGGAGATAACAAATGTCTACTATTGTGGTACATTGCTATGGCAGCTCTAACAAACTAATGCAGCCACTTTCTTTTTCTTTTACTGTGAAGATTTGATAAGGGGATTTCTTTTCATAGTATAAATACTTTATAGAATGAGCAGAAGTTACTAGGTGCAAAAAGAAAAAAGAAAATTCCCCCAAATGTCTCCATTAAAGTCTTTCAGAGGATTAGTTCTTTGATGTCCCTAGATGAAATCTTAAGCATATCTCATAGCTTTTCCAAGCACTTTAGCCCCATGAACAATCTCATTTCAGTAACTAAAATGTTCAGACTTGTGTAGTAACCAAAACTCCAAACTTTATTGAAAGTTAAAAAGTTTCCCCTCATAAAGCCAGCAGTGATGAAGGTGGGGGTGGCTGGTTTCTTTGAGTCTCTGCTGTTGATCTCTCATTCCTCCCCTGTCTCAGCAGCCCCTGTTTCTGGCCCTCTCCCAGCCTGGGTCAAGAGTGAGAGGATTAGGGTTAGGGCAGTGTCACATGCAGGTCTTCTCTGGCCCTGGGGCCCACAAGGAGCAGAGGTAAACAGTATGCCCTTTCTCTTGGCTGGCAGCCCCTACCTCAAATTCCTTGATGCAGTCAGGCCCTGAATTTCTGGATTTCCACTGATCTCCTGAGTTCCTTTATCCCTCCAGTAGAATTCCCTTCTAAGGCAGATTCCTTTCAAGATGACCCATTAGACCCATGAGAATAACACAGGTGTTTTTGTCATGATGATGATGGAAGTAACCTCATATCCCAGTGAAACCATCTTTCTTGGTGCTGCTGGACGTGAAGACTATGGTCCCTCACACTTGGCTGATGGAGAGAAACAAATACTCATCCTCCAAACTCCGGAGGACACACGTCCATCTTCACAAAGTCCTCTCGAAGCCCAGCTCTGCCACTTACCTTGATTTGAAGGAAGTCCTCCTTCCTTTCCCCAGGTTGGGGGTTTGCATTAGCACACCAGCACTTTTCTCTGTAAAGATCTTCCTCTCTCAGCTCTTATAGTTCCTTGTCTTTCATAGACTAGAATGCTTTTTCCCTTCATGCAGTTTTCATCTCCTGGGGTATGGGGATACTTGGTATTGACTCCATTCTCAAGAGCCTTTGTCACCTCTGTAGTAGAGTCTCACTTGAATTTTGTTTCACTCTGAGTTGTACTGTAGACCTAAGTAAATATGTCTAACCCATTGTCCAGGTTGGGTCATGACTTCTCATAGCCAACTGGCATGGCCATCAGCTCAGAGTATTTTTATAATTGGCACTTCCCTGGGTCTCAAGGGCCTGGGAACTCAAACAAAACAAAACAAACAAAAAAATAAAAATAACACAAAACAACCAAACAAAACCCATCAACAATAATAACCTTTATCTCATTGACTCATGTCTCCACCTGTTCAGGTAGGACCTCCTTCCACTGAAGAGTTTCCTTCAACATTTGAGAGTCTCTAGGAGGTTCATGTTTCGGGGGTGGGGTGGGAGGAAGCATACCTGGTCTGCTGAACACCAAAGCTGCTCTGCCAACCCATGGGCATTTACGTGATGCACATACTATGCTTAAGGCACCTCTAGGTAGCAAGGAACACAGGGTGCAACAAATCCTTATCTTCCCTTTGGGGCATGATGCTCTCATATGTATATCTAAGCAGTAGTGTATGCCCCCTGTTTTAGGGAAGTTTTCACACTTGTATGCCACCCACACACAAGTCATAGAAGCAGACACCAGCTCAAAATCTCCCTTAACTTGAGGACTTAAAATTTGGTGGAGCCCTCACTTATCCTTGCCACTCTTGGCTCAGGCTCCTGGCAACCCTTGATCAACCCAACTGAAGTCCCTGCTGGGAACATCCTTGAGGAAAATGTGTCTGGAGCAGAGAGCATCAAAGGGACAGACAAGACCATAGCAGCTGCAAGAGGAGCAAGGGACATCGGTGGGCACCCACAGTGCTCTGTCCCTCCAGCACACACCTCACTCACTCTCACCTTCTCTATGCTCTGGGACAGTCACTTGAATGTGCTACAGGAACCTGCAATGATGAGCTCAAAGGGATGAGAGCAGCCAGCTGGGGCAGTGGCTGGGGTGGGGCAGGCTGCCAGGCGAGGGCTGGGGCCCTGCAGCAGATCTGAATACAGTTCTGTGCTGGGCAGTCAGCTTCACTCTCTTCAAACATCAGATCTCAATGTTCTGCAGTCGGAGACATCCTGAACCTGTCACAGCATGCAGGCGCAAAGGAAACCACATGAAAGGAGACGCCCTTTACCCAGGCTAGGCTGGGTGGACTTGTTTGTTTGTTTTATGTGTTGTTTTCTTTTAATGCTTTTCATGATCAAAGCCCTTTGCTGGGTTTTTTAGTGCAGTGGTGAGAAATTTAGTCTCTAAGCAAAGGTCATTGGACCAGACTTTTGGATTTAGTGACAGGAGAGGCTATAATTTTTCTTGCTGGCAGCATTGGGCCACTGGAGAAAATTATAAAAGAGACATTGTGCCTCTCTGGTGCCTAGGCTGACACCAAGGAGATAGAATGAGTGGAAAGTGACGCCTACCCTACTTAGGTTAGAGCTGTTTGCCCAAATGAGGGCAAAACAACTTTCAGGGCCAAGGAGAATCATCGGGGCAATGAATCAATGCTGCTGGAATTTTTAACTATATTCATAGAATCTTTTCTTGTATATTAATATTAAAAATCACCCTATGTTAATGTTTTACATAGAAATGTGTTTCAACAAGTTGTGCAGGATGCTTTTCAATCTTAAATGATGATCTGGACCTGCCCTGGTGACCCTGGCATGCTTGCCATTTACATTCCTCGGCCCCTGGGCTGGGCTGGACACAGCTGGACGGGGCTGACTTGGGCCAGGGAGGCTGTGGCCCTGAGGGACTGAATACAGCACTCAAGAATCTACTCCCTGGTGAGGAGTTGAGACCAAGAACAGTGGACTGAAGCAACAGCGCCTGGGCAGCATCAATGGGTAGCACACAGATGTGAGCAACACCGCAGAGTCCACAGCCTGGCCTGCTTCCTTGTGGCAAGGGCACTGGTGTGGGCCCAGGTATAGATGCAAAACAAGGACTGTCATCTTGGATTTTCATGGTGGAAGGCCATAGGCTGATGCCACCCACTCCATTCCTTTGAGATTCCATGACAGCAGCTTCCACCATGAGAAGGCAGTTCATGTAGGGTTTACTCTTACCTGGCTTACAAATGGAGCAGATCTGGTGCCATCAGGTTGTTGAAACTAATTTCATAATGGCTCCACATCCCCCCAAGATCAAATGATTTCCACATAGGCCCAGCAATTCTCATGCCAGCATCCGGGGAGGATTTTCAAAGGCTGCCAGCCATTGCTGGAGGCCTCGTCTAGGCGCCAAAGAATAGAAAATTGCCCTCTGTCCTGACAGAACAGTGCTTTTCCTCCCATTACTAATTCAGTGCTTGTCTTAGCTTCCTGGTGATGAAATTGAGGCCACAGGCACTTCACACCCTTGCTACAGTGGCTGCAGTGATGCTACACAAGGTCTGCCCAGAAAGTATTGAGCCATGTAATATGAACAAAGACATTTATTGAAGAAGATACACAATACAACAAACATTGTACATAGGACAATGACACCTCAGTCACCTTCAAAGTTATGACCTTCTTGAGGAAATCTGGTTCATTGGTAGCAATTTGAATCAAGTCATTAGCAGCTGCAGCACCATGTTCTGCTCTGGTAGCAGAAGCTGCAGAACAAATTTTGCCACAACATGTTTCATGCCAAGATCATGCATTAAAATCCCGGACACAGTGGTTTTTGGAATCCTCAGATCAGCTTTTCACACTGTCAGTCACTGATCTTTGTTGATTGCAGCCCATACACATTCAACATTCTCAGATGTTCTGCTTGTTGCAGGCTTTCCAGAATGTGGATCACTTTCAATAGATTCTCGACCATCTTTGAAGCGTTTGTGCCACACTTTTATTTATGCTGCACTCATTACATTATCCCCGTAAACCTTCTGAGTCATCCAAATAGTTTCCGCTGAGGAAAATTCAAACTTAAGGCCAAATATGATGCAGATTCATTGCTCTACAGGCTCAGTCATTTTGAATGCCATGGCCACAGAGTACACATGCTCGCCATGGCATCTACAGCTCCCGTTGACACACAGTGAAGACATCATTGCTCACACATGTGCATTCCAGTCCACTCTCCTTGGCTGCCAAGTTACATCGATGCCATACAAACCATTCTCATTATATTAACAATGGTTGGAACTTTTCTGGACAAACTTCATTTTATATTGACCTAGAAAGACCAGAATCTAGACGCCAGGAGCCTCAGGCCTTGATCTTAACCATAAAACCAGCACTCCACTTCTCAGGACCATTTGTATGTGCCTTTATCTTACTGGGCCTGGATGGTGACAATGAACTCCAACATGAGGAGCTGTAGGGCTCAACTGCATGACCTAGTCAAATCCTTGCAGTTCCTCATCCAGTCATGGGTGTGAAGGAAGAGACTCAGGCTGATAGCCAGGACTGGTCCAGGCCTCACTCTCCTTAACCACAAGAATGTTGAGCTCACCTGGACATGAAAATAGTGAAGGTGGTTTTTTGCTTTGGCCAGAAGACCATGATTGTGCGGCTCAGGTGAGAAACCTGTATAAAAGCACTCCAGCTCTGAAGGGGAGTCTTTCTGACAGTTAATGGTAATAGCAACACTCACAGGCCCTTCTGGGTGTGCTTAAGAAGTCTCCATCCATACAACCTGCTGGTCCCCAAGGGCTGTTGGAGTGATCCAAACAGGAAGTGGGATCCAAACGGTGATGCATCTTGAGTCTTGAAGGACAGTGCACTACTCTGCCTGCTTTTGTTCTCAGTGACACCACACATCTGGATGGAGGGATTTGTATGACCCTATCACCCTTATTTGACAGAGAAGAAAACAGACACACCAAGATTTATTCAAAGCCACAGGCCAAGCTTTTGGGAAGCCCAGGCATGAGGCCAACTACCTATCTTCTGGTTCACAGCTCTTTCTCCTTCCCCACCTCTCTTCCCTTACACTGTCTACAATTAGTAGAGACTTTGCTTACAGAACATCTAATAGGTTGACTTTCCAAAAAGATTTTTCACTTTTTTCCTTTACATCTTACATGCTGGGAAGCCCCAGCCAGAGAAACTGTATCATGAACCTGCTTCTCTTCTCAAGTGAAATAGATGTGTGTGTGTGTGTGTGTGTGTGTGTGTGTGTGTGTGAGAGAGAGAGAGAGAGAGAGAGAGAGAGAGAGAGAATGAAAGAGACGAGAAAAGAAAGAAGGAAAGAAAGAAAGAAAGAAAGAAAGAAAGAAAGAGACTATTTAGGTTCAGAATTTAAGAATCTCCTAGATTATATGAATGGAAGGTCTTAGGTTCTGATAATACTGGTCTTATTAGAGACTTTAAAATCAAGACTTAAAAATAGGACTTCCTGAGTGATTGAAAATGAATAGTTCCGGGAAAAATAGGAAACTACACGTATTGGAAAGTTGTCAACAGCTGTGGTTGTACAAGGTGACCACCACAGCAAGAGGATGGTGACTTGGTGACTATCCACACGCTGCACATAATAATGACTCCAGGCCTGGGCAGGTCAGTCCCCTGAGGGCCACAGCTCTTCCCTGAAAGTCCCCCAGACTTCAGGAGCAGAAGTGTTCCTGGGTTTCTCTCTGTTCCATTTGCCTATAGGTGACCATTCTTCTAGCTCTTTATTTCCAGTGCACTAAGGAGAGAAAAAGAGAATGAATTTTATGTGGAAATTGCTCTTTCTATATTCAAAGTCTTGCCTAATAGATGCATTGGGATGTGTCTCATTTTCCTGTGAATTTACAGGTAAAATTCCTCATTGTCTCCTAAGCAGGACCAACAAAAGGGTTGTGGAGGTGTATCTTACCATATATGAAAACATGAGCTACAGACCTTTTAGGGCCTCTATTCAGCTTGTCACAACTCAATCCCATTTTCCTGAATGGCTGTTTAACTTTCAGAGAGTATCAGATATACTGTGGTGTAAATAATATTTGAACAAGAGGGAGATTATTAAGTTGCCAACTAAAAAGGCATTTTAAAGACACCCCATTCCCCTGTTTAAATACCCCGAGCATTAGTGTGCTTGGAAACCTCTTTGTATTAAGTGATCATTTTAAAACAACCCACATTGTTCAGCAGGAGGCACCCAATTCCAGCTTGACATTTAGCACTTAAAGGAGCTGAGAGGCTCCAGGCAGCCTTATCAACTCACAGGCAGGGCACTAAATGTCAGGGGGCTGCTTCTGCCTGAAACCACAGGTTAGAGCATGGAAGGAACGGAGACTCCAGTTAAGTGCTTAAAGTATTAAAAGAATCTGAAAACAAAGTACACACCATTAGCCAACTTGATGCAGGCTTGTGGTGAGCTACAATGTGGACTTACGGTTTGGTCTTTGTCAAAGTTTTTTAGAAGTGGGGGGTGGAGAATAGAAATGACACACTTACTACTTTTCTACAGGATACAATGGAACAAGAAGGGCTCATTAATGAGACTGAGCCAATAAGCTTTCTAAACTGACTTTCCCCCTTAAGCACAATTAGCTGTAAAAGGCTACCAGAAGGAAAAAATACAGCTCTATTGCAAAGTAATAGTTGACATCTATTCATTAGATAATCAGAAAGTGCAAATAAAAGGGCACTAGATGAGAAAGTGGCTTTTTCTAATTTAAAACTGTAGAAGCCAACCTTTTAAGCCCCTGCAAGAATAATGGATGAAAAGTGAATTATTTGTGTCTCAGTTAACTTAGAAAATTTTACAGACGGAAGAAAAAAATCTTCTATTGGATAAAATACAGTGCTTTTTAGAGCACTTTTGCTCCTGCTATTTTAATTTGAGTCTCATTACAGCACCGTGAACTGGGTACCCTTGGGTCCATCTTATAAGTTAGAAAATAGATTCTGGTTCAGCACTCTGACCCTCTGCACACTCTCGGCATGTTCGATTTCAAATTTGCTTCTTGGAGTCATGTTAATTAAAAGTAGAATTATAATGAAAACACAGGCCACCCGACTCCTAGTAGAACTGCAAAACTTGGAAACCAAGCCAAAGCATACCCGCTGGGTATTCTGTGAAGGCGCTCTTGGCCTTGACTACCGACTAGTATGGGTCTCCCACTTACTGCCTAACACCCAGGAAAGAGGTCACTCTCTATACTTCCTCCTGACTTCTCATCAAAGTTCTGGAGTCAGAGAGCTTTCACTACAACTCCCAGGCCTTGGGCCAATAGCACTGACTCTTAGTTCCTCCTTCAAGAAATGACTTAGGGGGACCTACCTTATGCATGTTCAGGAAGATAAATGATGATAAGGGTGGAAGATGGCTGATAGGTGCTATGGGCTTTAAGAATTGTTTTTCCTCAGGCCCATGATGGAATTGCCTCAGGTTAAGTGGATTATGCTTGCCTACCCTTGGCTCACCTATTCTCTAGGAGATAGAGGCCCTAAAAGATAATGCTCAAGTTTTTTTGTGCCCTAAACCCCTACAGTTAACAGAAATTCCATCTCTCACAGGGATGGGGCAATTATGCAAAGCGAGCGTGCCACACCACCTACAATCTGGCAAGATGCCCCACACATACCAGGCTCTATTAGGCCTGGGTTTAGTGTCAAGGGGAGTAGACATATTGCCATGAATTTTCTGTAACTCTATAGATCCATCCCAAAGAGATAATATGAGGAATTTACCCTCAAGTGTATTCCCTAATCCTAACTTGTCAGACTTAAGTAAATGGGTTATACTTAAGCTGTATCCCCTAAGATCCCAATGGAATCTTTACTTTAGAAATTAATTCATCTCACATCTTTCCTTTTTCAGTTTTCCTCTCAAAAAGGACAGGAAAGCATATAGAGGTACACTTTTATGACCTACCCCAGAGTCATCCTTGGGTAATTAATTCAACAACTATTTATGTTGCCTACTATGTATGTAGCTAGATGTTTCATAGGGGATGAAACTATGGGCAACCTGTCTGCAGTTCCTGTTTTCATAGGTTTGGCTTGCATTCGAGAGCAAGAAATAATTTAAAAGACAAAGAAAATAGTCTCTTATCTGCTATGAAGAACAAATATTGAGTCAAGAGAGGAGTCATTATCATTCGATGAGCAGTAAATGCATTTCCGGAGGAGGACATTCAAGCTGAAACCTAAAGGAAAGTGAGCAAAACTCACCCTTTAAACCTAGCCTGAGCCATACGTGTATCCCTAGCGGCTGGCTTCCAATATAGTACCCTTAACCCAGTAAGGATTTTGCTATTATTTCAACTCTTTAAACACTCACACATACACGTGCACACACACACACACACACCCCTTTTAAACACACACTATTATTTCTCTGTTAAGCCACGAGCTGATGTGTCCCTAGGGTGAGACTTTATAATGCAAAATGAACATCATTCAGGGCTGAGGACTGCTGAACATCAAATCTTTCCAAACAGCCATTTCTGGAAAGCATCAATCATCCCATTCGCTTTAATGATGGATGTTAACATGGCAAGACTTCGTTCTTTACTTCATGCTCAGTAATTCTCAGCTGCCTCTTCATTGCCTTTACACTTTCTGAAACTCCAGGCAGGTTTTAGAGACTCTGGAAAGCCCCCTAAGTCATTGGGATGCTCCTTTCCTGCTTGGTAATGCTTAATCAAGAATTTCCCTCCAAATGAATGAGCCATGACAGCAAGAATCTCCCAGCTCCCATGGCTCTGAGAAGGCAGCCAGAAAGAAATCCTCCAGAAGCTCTTTCTAAATTGGCTCCATCTGACAGGCTGCCTGTGGTGGGGAGGAGTGTTGTAGGATTACAAACAAGAACACAGAGCCAAATCTGCTGGGAGATTAGGCAGACATTTTTCTATCAAGGCGGTGAGTGCAAGGAAGAGCTAATAAAAATTATATTACTAAGGCGTCTTCTTGTCTTCTTTCATTGCTATTAGTCTATTTATTCCATGGAAATTGTTACCTGTAGGGTGATTATGCACACACCCTGACATAATGATGGCCACACCTGCGTATGAAATATTATCGCTTTGTATGCATGCTTTGAAAAGACCAGCCAAATTTAAGGAAGGCCCTGGTGCACAAAGAAACTGATATCTTTGGGAATTGTTACATTATTTGACTTTTCCACAAGGGAAAAAAAAAAAAGAGAGAGAGAAGCTTGTCTTCTGTGCTTTGATGTTGTGCAAAGGAAGATACAGCTAATTTTGTTGCAATAGTAGATGATCCGGGATTGTTTATTTTCCCTGGCTTCTGTGACAAGTCAAAAAGGATCTGCAACCCTGGTTTGCACTGAATTGTGTTCATTTTCAATTCCTAGGCTCTCCACAGACTGGGAACAGTGTCTTTGCAGAAATCTGCATGGAAGGTGATTGGTGCATTCTGCCTTAAATGGACTTAGGACATTGCAAACAAGGATTGTGATCTTTCCCAGGACTGTTTTCCGTATTCAGAGCATGTGTCGTAATCAATGACCTGGGGATTTGATTTAATCTTCTGCTCTCTTAGGCCCCAAAATACCAAGTCCACTTCTTGCAACACACAGAGTCAAGTTTTAATAGGCTTGTTCTGGTGCCATATCTAGGACTGGAATCAGGTTTGACATTCAAAACAAGGTTTAAGTCACCGTAACTCCTATAGAATGACTAAGGCCATTAAAAGTGGAATGAGGACTTGTGTCGCCAAAAAGGCAGACAGGTTTTTTTAGGCCTCTTTTTTTTTTTTTTTTTTCAGGCAGCATGGCTAGTACAGTAACTGGAACATGGTTTACTCAGCTAGAGGTGAAAACACTGAGTCATCTCTTATAGCACGTAAACCCCGATGTTTGGGGAGGCTGGGTATAGGCACCCTGAAACACAATGGCCTTTCAACCCTTGGTTCTCCTCTGCTTAAACCTCGCAGGTGAAGCCTCACAGGTGTATAGGTAAAGCCCCACATCCCCAGTAATTTCAAGTTGCTATAGGTTATATGGTAGCAGGGACTTAATCAGAGGCAGCATGGCCCCTTGAGAAGTTAGAGATAGCCCAAGGCTTGAAGGTTTAGGAGTTTGTTTCTCTTACTTCTCTGGTTCTCAGCAGCCTCATCTATAAATTTTAGATGACATAATCCCTGCTGCCCAGGGAGGTTTTGATTATTATTTCAGATACCAAGACTTTCCTGTACTTTCCTTCCTCTTTTCACTTAGAAAATGATATTTTGGAAAAAGATTGAGAAACCAAAATCTTCTAAGGCTAGAAAACAGATAAATACCCTAGAAAATGTTGTTAAATAACACCTCTGTATTAACTATATACAAATATAAATATAGAAAATAATTTTGCTCCAGGTTTCTCATTTCCTTTTCTCAGGGGGCCTGCAGCATGGAAATTATAGCCATCACATTTTACAGATGAGAAACCTAGGGTTCAAGCAAGTTTATCAACTAGCCAAAAGGCTTACCTTTGATCACTGCTGCATTTGAAGCCAAGCTAGTCTCATTGCCAAGTTTATACTTTTCTATAGGCCTAAATTCCAACTGGTGAAAGCAGATTGTACATTCTAATCAAAATCTAAAAGAGTAGCCAAGTCAGATGGCATAGATGGGTGGTATCAAACACAGCTGCATCTATGAGAAAGGTTGGGTGCTTGTCAAAACAAACAGCCCCAGGACTCACGCCTGGAGACTGACTCATGGTTTTCGGTCAGGACCTAGAAGCTGCATTTTAACAGAAGCCCCGCCCACCCTCCCCTGTGCCAAGGGTATTGGGTTTAGGCGGACCAAGGTTCACAGAAACAGGGAGCAGAGACACTATTTATTCGTGTCCTATCTCCATGCCACAAAATGGGATGCAACAAAACAGCAGCTTACTGTTTTGGAAATGGCACTGGTGCTAAGATAAGACAGTGCCCCAGTGTGGGTTCTGGACAAGTCTTAGCACTCAGGTCTCCCAGGTGTCACTGAAAGTCAGGGTCACCTTTGTCCACAGCAGCTGCCCTGATAAGAGCTTCCCAAACACCAGTAATCACTTAGAGCTGGAAATATGGTAGCAACATGTCCAGGACCTAAGGGATAGACTAAAGAGAATGACTGGACTCAGTCTTTGTTGAACTGCATAGATTTCTGGGTTTCACCTCTTTTCTAGAGCATGTTGAAAGGAATGTTGATCCACTTGAACTCCTGAAGCTTGAATCATGAAGCGCCTGTTCATTCCAGGTACCCTGGAACTTGCTGATTTGTTCTTGTAATCAAAGATACCAAGGAACCTGCCCGCAGGCTGGGCTTCTGCTGCCCTATCTGCACTCACCTGAACAGCCCAGCCCATTCTCTCCCAAAGAACCTGTTTTGAAACGCAGGAGCTAACGGCCTGCTTCTCCCCAGAGGACTGTCCACTGCAGACTCTTAGGGCTGTGAACCTCAAACTCTGGCTAAATCAGAACCCCTGGAGGTTTGTTCACACATCAACTGCCGGCCCCATCCCCGCAGACTCAGACTCAGGAGGTGCGGGGCGTGCCCCAGGGATGTACATTTCTCAACAACTCCTAGGCGATGCTGATGTTTCTCATTTGGGAAGAACACGCAGACCATTGCCTTCAGCAGTAATTCTGCACCAAAATCTAGATTTTTAAGCTTCCATAGCACAGAAGAAATACCAGTCCTTTGCTTTGGTTACCTGGGAAAGCAAAGGCTTACTGAGTTAACTTCTTTTAACTATATTTCTGTAAGTGTGCTTGGATGAGGACATTTTTAGAAGAGTGTGGCTACCTGGGAGGAATTAAGCTCCTAAAGGATCTCTTGTTCCATGTTGTCTGTCACTGCAGAGGTTCTGAAGACACACTTGGGACTTGCGCTCACTCCTTTTCTGGTTGCCAGGACAACTGTGAAAGAATTATGTCTCTTAATCCAAACACCAGGAGGTCTCAATTAATGAGACAATGTACCTGTTGGAATTTAGTTCTTGGAGGGCTTCTCCAGGTATGGATTATTTAATATTATGCTAGTGCTTAAACAGCATATAGTTGATTCTGATAAATCTTTTAGTATTTCCTAAGTGCATAGTTAGGCTAATGGGTCTATGAAATTTAGAGACCTCTCTTCATTTGTGATTGAACAGCTCTTGTCTAGACTCTGAAGCTTCTCACAAAGGGTGGTAGAAACTTCTTTGTCACTTTGGTCAATGTTGTTGGGTATTTTTTTCCCCCCTGATTGAATTGAAAGAGAGAGAGAGAGATAAAGATAATGGGGGGGAGGGTGAAGGGGGGATTTGTTGTTCTACTTGTTGAATAATTCATTGGTTGATTCTTGTATATGCCTTGACTGGGAATAGAACCCGTAACCTTGGAGCATGGGGCTGATGCTCTAAACTTCTGAGCTACTGGCCAGGGAATTTTGCTCAATTCTTTAAACAACCTGGGATAGGTATATCAGAGCTTGATGATTTAAAAATTCTAGATTAAAAAAAAAAAAAAAAGTTTGGCTACTGATGCACTCAAGGAAGTATAACTGCTTTCTACCCCAGGACTGGATGCCAAGTGCCTTACTCTTGCCCTGGACATAAAAAACATTCTCTGCTAATGTTGTCTTTTCACTTGAAGAAAGTAGTGCAAAAACAGGTTTAGACTGTGACCAGACATTCTATAAAAAGATTGTCATTTCAACACTTTGTGTCATAACTTTGAAATGTTATGAAGTGCTCCTTGGTGGAGCAGATGGTCCTGTCATTTGAAAACTGTACTGACAAGCCACACTTTTTACACCCTTGTAGGCATTTGGGCTGGAAAATGAACAAAGTGAGGGTGGACATGCTCAGTTTCAAAACATAAAGCTCTATCCCCATTGCAGGAACATACTCTTGCTCAATTTGCGAACAGATTACATTGTCCCTAAGAATTAATGTTTGTTCTTAAGAAATGAGTGTGTGTATATTCATGTGTTCCAATCATTTAACAGGATTTTTTTGTTTGCAAGTGACAGAAATTGTTCTCCCCCATTGAAGCTGGGTTAAGAGAAACAAAGGGTGGTGTAAATCTATAAGTCTGTGTTACTTTATAACTAAGTATTCTAAATTCAGGTGCAGTTTATTCAAGAGCTCAAATAAATTCATCAGCATGATGTTCCTATCTCTCCATTTCTTGGTCAGCCTTTCATTCCTGGAAGTGCTAAGTAATCCTCTGATTTTAAGAGTTGAAATCAAATTTACACCTCTTAACCAACTGCTGAGTTCTATGTTCCTTCAGACCAGATGGGAGGAGAGTAAGTGGAGCTGGAAAAGGAAAAAGGAATAGAGAAATGCAAAGAACAACTACTACAAATGGGCAACAATTAACAATCATCAGGAAGAATGAGGAGGTGGGAAGACCTTACTCCACTGGGAACTGGGCTTGGGAAACCAAAAACATCTGGGAGTAGTGTGCTTTAAAAACCTCCATTTCTCCGGCATTACTGTGAATCAAAATTTCTAATTCCTGGCAAATGTGAGCTATTTTGTCTTAAGGTTTTGTTGTTGGATTGAAGGGAATGGGTAAGATGTGATGATCATGTTTCATGGCATTACCTTTACAGAGTTAGATTCAGCTAAGCAAATTTCCTCTTGCCTTTCCTCTCTTATGCAGTGAGATAATTTTCCTGGTTTTCTTAATATCATTTTCTTAAGGAATATCAAGTTTGTGTTATACTTCCTTGGTTGCAGCTCCAGTCCTGGGATTCTATCACTGACTTAACTTGTGACCTTAATAAAGTGATTTAAACTTCCTGGATCTCAAAGGCTTTCCTGTAAAATGAAGAAGTAAGCTAAATGATCTGAAAGTTTTCTAAATAAATCCGTGTACTGGGAATCCAAGCTTCAGCTTATATCATGTCTTAGGACCCTATATCTCAGGATTCAGATATGACAAGCCATGCCTGGGAGAAGGAACCAGAGAGAATCAGCCAGGATTCTATTACCTGGATTTTTCTTCAGACCCCAACTTCCAGTGACTCATCTGAAAACCCTTTGTAAACAGGGACGCTATCAATAAGACCCCAAAGAGATGTCTCACTAAATTGCTGCAAAAATGTCTAAGTCTGATGGGAAGGAAGTCTGTCTTTCCTCTTCCCCACCATGTTACACCATGCACCTTGGCATGCTGAAGGCTCTAGGACATCTGCTCTGACTAAACATACAAATGCACAAACAAAATCCCTCTGCATGCAAACTTGCTAGCAAGCTCTGCCAATCAACTTTTCAAAAATCTTAGGATATAAATTCCTAGTGAAACATGATGGATCAAAAAGACACATCCAACTCTGTTCCTTCCCCAAGCACCAACAAAATGACAGAAAGGAATTTTCTGAAGGCCCACAAGGGACAAACACTAGAAACAGAGACACTGGCAACTGAATTTTGCAAGCTGCAAAGTAAAAGAGTGACTGGTAACTGACTTAGAAAGGCCAAAGAACACTAAACCCTGAGCTCCTGCTGAGGCAAGATGCAGAATTGTATTTTCAGTAAAGAGGCTCCAACCACCCTGATTATCATGGAACCAGCTACCCCTGGAAGTGGGGTGAAGATGAGACTGAAATTAGAATAATTTTTGTTTAGTATTCTCTTTCATTCAGGGATATACCATAGTTTATTTAACTAATGTTGCACAATTAGTCATTTCATTTTTTAAAATGTTACAAAAAACACTACATGGAACATCTTGGCACATCAAAATTCTGCATGATTTTCTAATTATTTCCTTAGGATAGAAATCCTGTAAGTGTTCTTACTTCCAAGGCTATAAATATGCTTGAAGCTTTGATAAACATCACATAAATGCCCTAGAGAGGATTTGTATACCTGTGACTATTGGCAGAAGCACATAATCTGACCATTTCAACACACTCTCTGGCCAACACTAGGGATCAGCATCCTTTTCAGACTTTGACAGTCTGGTATATAAAAATGGTATCACTTTTTAATTTGTATTCCATTGATTGAGAATGAATTTTAAAGTATTAAATATATGTTTATTGGGCTTTTATATTTTATTTTTTTGGAATTTGCTGTGCATACTCTTTGCCCATTTGTTCCTTGGGTTGCTTAACTTACCCTTGCTAATTGGTATTAACTCTTCATATAATAAAAATGTCTGTTCTTTTTCAAAATTTTATTTATTATTTTTAGAGAGAGAGGAAGGAAGAGAGGCAGAGAGAAGGAGAGAGACATCAATGTGTGGTTGCCTTTCACCTGCCTCCGGCTATGGATCTAGCTGGAGACCTGGCTTGCAACCAGGTTATGTGCCCTGGCTGGAAATCGAACCAACGACCTTTGGGTTCACAGGCCGGCACCTTATCTACTGTGCCACCAGCCAGGGCAAAAATGCCTGTTCTTTATATGTAATAAATGATATTCTCCTCTGACCTCATTTGCCATTTGTCTTTAAGGTTTCTTTGAACTCTAAGAATTTCTGTGGTTTACAGGTCTCTTATTCTAAAACAGGTAAACTAGATTATTTTGTTTGAATGGAAGTACAACATTGAGCTTGGAAAGAAAGTTTTGTCAATGACAAGGCAGTGTGAAGTTTCAGGAATCTGGAATGAAGATGTGGGTAAAGGAGAGACATTAAAATATCATTGGCTCATTCCAGTTAGAAAGAAAAGTAATCAGAATATTATGTTTTCCATTGATGTTAATTAAATCACTGAAAAATCTGATTGGGTTACAAAATACATTTAATATTTTTTCTGCCACAAATGAACATATAAAACAGATTGAGGGGTCTATTTACCAAGAATATCTAGATGAAACACCAACAGTAGCAGGAGAATACTTGCACCTGAAACTCATAGAAAGCCCAATAAAACCATCCTAATTATAAAAACATTTCTCTTTTCACATAACCGAAAGTCTGGATGTCTCAACACCGTCATTGAGGGCCAAAGCTTTTGATCCCTCTGCATCCTCAGTGTGTGGTTCAGGTCCATGGTTGGGCAGCCCATGGTTGCAACTGACTCCCTAGTTCAGAAGTCACAAGCACCTAAGTCCATTCGCAGGACTCCCTGTTTGTAAGCACTTCAAGGTCAGGGAGTTGAGAATGCCAATTCATTGAGATCCTCAACTTCACCCTTGTGGGGCTGATGAAGACTCCAGCCTCTCCTGGAGAATCTGACCACTTACATATATGAAAGCAAGCAAAACAGTGACTTTGTTAGCAAGGAAGAAATGGGAGAATACATGTTGGGGACAGAGCCAAGAATAGGGGCCTCGATGCCAAAGTCAACACTAAATCAAAGTGGATCATAAAAATGCTACAAGTGGATGGAAATTCACCCTACATTGAATTTCCATAACCTAGCACCTCTGGATAAAAACATGATTTCAGCTGGAGTCCAGGTCACAATATGCTCTTACTTTATGGAGCAAATATGTTCCCCTATATTCAGTCAACTGTAAACTGAATTTTGGTGAAGTGAATCGGATTTTCCTATCATTTATTTTATAAAAAATAACCTCTTTCCTGTAGTCTGAACTGAAGGCCATAGAACAAGATTAAGAAACTAATCAGGTCCATAAGATACTGGGCAATAGTATAATCCATCCTTCTGGAGAAGCTCTGTGACGATGAACACTATTCCTGACCCACCATCTGTCCTGCTTTAGCTTGTCACTTCTGTCCAAACTCCACAGACCTTCAGTATGTCTAGCTCCACTTACCATTTCTGTTCTTAATTCCCAGCCTCTCCATTTGTCTGAGTATGCAAAGTGTCCTGTAGATCTTGTGGCAGAGTCACATGGGCCCTCGGAATTGTACCACCCAATGGAATAAGGAAGTTCAGGCTGCGTAAAAACTAGAGCAAGCAGAGGTTCATTTATCTCTCAATGATCTTTTGTCTGAAGAATTTGGGTTTTGTTTTTATTTTAGCTTTTTTAAAGCTAAAGATTTTATTCATTATTTTCAGAGAGAAGAACAGGAAGGGATGAAAAAAGGGAGAGAAACATCAATGTATGTTGCCTTTCACCTGCCTCCAGCTACGGACCTGGCTGGAGACCTGGCTTGCAACCTGATTATGTGCCCTGACTGGGGATTGAACCAGCAATCTTTGGGTTCACAGGCCAGTGCCTATCCACTGAGCCACCAACCAGGGATGAGTTTGGGTTTCATAATTAATTTTGTACTCAGTTTATTACCTTGACAAGTGAGGAATTTATAAGTAAAATGAAGGTTGTTTGTCATATGAAGCACATGTAGTCACTACAGAGTGGAGCTTCATAGTTGAAAAAGAAAACCCAGTGGAATAGAAAACAGCTTGTATGGAAATTAATACAATAATAAATAATAATAATAAAACAAACTCTATTTTACATACTCACAATTTTAAACCTATATTTGCTCCACCCTGTATAACTTACTAAGCAATAACCCCAATAAATCTAGTACCCATCTGCCGCCATACATAGTTATTAGTGTATTATTGACTATATTCCCTAAGCTGAATTTTACATCCCCATGACTATTCTATAACAATTAATTTGTACTTCTTAATTCCTTCACCTTTCCACTCATCCTCTCAATGCCCCTCCAATCTGGCAACTGTCAAAATGTTATCTGTATCTATGAGTCAGTTTCTGTTCTGCTTATTTGTTTATTTTGTATTTTAGATTACACATATAAGTAAAACCATATGACATTTGTCTTCCTGTAGCTGACTTATGAGATCTGTCCCAAAAGTATTGACCTAATGTCAATATAATTAAAACAGTTCGCACACCCAATACTTTCAGGACAGGCCTCATATTTCACTCAGCACAATACCTTCTGGGTCCATCTATGTTGTAGTTGGCAAGAGTTCATTTTTTATGGCTGAATCATATTCCATTATATATATGCATCACTTCTTTTTTCATTCATCTATTGATAAATACTTAGGTTACTTCCAAATTTTGGCTATTATAAATAATGCTGCAATGAACATATGGATGTATATATCTTTTTTATTTCATATTTTGGGTTTCTTTGGATAAATGCCGCAGGTGGAATTGCTGGGTCTTTCTTTGTCTCTTTAAACAGCTTTGTTTTAAACTCTATTTTGTGTAAAAATGTATCACTACCTCAGCTTTTGGGGTTCTTTTGTTTTGATTTTTATGAAATAATCTTTTTCCATCCTTTCACTTTCAGGCTATGTGTTTCTTTCAATCTGAAGTAAATCTTTCATGGACAACATATGTAAGGGTCTTATTTTGATACCCATTTAGCCTCCATATGTCTTTTGATTACAACATTTAATTCATTTGCATTTAAAGTAATTATTGATAGGTATGTACCTGTATATATTGGGGCCCACCTGGAAAAACATTGAAAGTTGGAGTCCCGTGCAGTCCAGACTAAACCTGTAAGTCCCAACCAGAAGACTGGGAATGCTGTACATGTTTCCATGTTATAGCCAGTAGCTCTGGGGGAGGGGGAACTAGGTTAGGGGAAAATACTGTAGTCACTATGAAGCCCAACCTGTTTTCTCACCTCACCTGATCCTTTGTTGTATCAGTTGCAGTTTTTTAAATTTGAATGCACATCCTGACCTGAGTGAGATCTTCCTGCCTCCTCACTTGTGTTTCTGCTTCCCTGTAATTAGCATTGATTGACAAGCTACATGCCCCCAAGTTTACCCCCTTCGCTCTTGGGAACGAAGAACTAGGCCTTTGGCCTTGAGCTACTTGGCCAGATCTTCCCCTTACACATTAGCTATTTGGTATGGTTTTATTTCATCTACGGCACCAAGGGTCTCTGTGGGCAGGGATCCCCCACATGTATATACTACCATTTTATTATTAATTCTTTTTCTTCTTCTTCTTAAAGAAGATCCTTTAACAATGTTGTAATACTGGTTTGGTGGTGATGAACTCCTTTAGTTTTTTGTTGTCTGAGAAGTTTTTCATCTGTCCTTTAATTCTAAATGATAGCTTTGCTGAGTAGAGTAATCTAGGTTATAGGTCCCTGCTTTTCATACTTTGAATATTTCTTACCATTCCATTTTGGCCTGCAGAGTTTCTATTGAAAAATCACCTAACAGACTTATGGGAGCATCTTTGAAGATAACTGAGTGCTTGCTCCTTTTAAGATTTTCTCTGTCTTTAACATTTGGCATTTTAATTATGATGTGTATTGGTGTGGAACTCTTTGAGTTTATCTAGTATGGAACTCTTTGTGCTTTCTGGACTTGTATGTCTATGTCCCTCACCAGGTTACAAAAATTTTCTGTCATTTTTTTCATGTAGGTTTTCAATTCCTTGTTTGTACTCTTTTTCTTCTGGCACCCCTATGATACTAAGACTTGATGAAAGGGTCCCGAAGGCCCTTTGCACTATTCTTATTTTATTTTATTATTTTTTTTTTTTTGGATTTTCTTTCTGTTCTGCGGGGTACTTTTGCTTCCTTTTATTTCAAATCACAGATTTGATTATTGGTTTTATCTGGTCCACTGTTGATTCCCTGTAAATTATTCGTCATTTCAGTTAGTGTACTCTATATTTTCTACTGGTCCTTTTTATGCTGTTCAGATTTTCACTAAGTTCACTGAGCATTCTTCTAACCAGTGTTTTGAATTCTGAATCTAGTAGAAACCTTGTCTACATTTTGTTTACTTATTTTTCTGGAGTTTAGTTATATTCTTTTATTTGAGGCATGTTTCTTTGTCTCCTCATATTGGATGCCTCTCTCTGTTTGCTTCTACATAATTAGGTAGAGCTGCTACATCTCCCAGGCTTGGTAGAGTGGCCTAATGTAGTAGACATTCTGTAGGGTCCAGTGCTGCAGCCTTCCAGATCACCCAAGCTGCATGCTCAAGGTGCACCCTTCATGTGGGCTGTGGACATCTTTCTGTTGTAGTTAAGCTTTGATTGCTGTTGGCATGTCAATAAGAAAGATTTATTCTCAAGTTGATCAGCAGCAAGGACTGGCTGCGACCACTGACCATTGACCTCTGACCACCTTGGAGGATCAGCTGTGTAGGAACCCACCCCATAGAAAAGAGGCTCTTCAGCAGAACTCAAGCACACCTTGAGTGTGTTGCTTGTGGGGGTGGTTGGGTGGTGATGCTTCAACATGGTCAGTCTGGAGCTGTATGCTGAGTGTGCTGGCTCTAGGGCCCCTAGGAGGTGGAGGTTGAGATCAGCGGCCACTTATGTTCTGTCCAGAACCACTCAGCATAAGCTACAAAGTGGTCTGCAGCTCCTCGTGCTGGGCATGGAGGTGCCTAGTGAGGCTAAGCTGTGAACCAAGGTTGTCTGCTGCTATTCCTGGGTCTGGGGTCACTTGGGAGGGCCAGATGCTACTAGCTTGAAAAAGTTTAGGAATATCTAAAGTATGAACCAAGAGACACCATTCCTATGGAAAAGTCACTGGAAAGACCAGAGATGGGACTAAAAGTTGGGTGGAGTAGGATCTCAGAGAATCACCAGGGTAAGGAAAACAGTGCTTGCCAGGTTGATGGAGTCTCAGATATGATGCTCACCCCCCACCAGCTCTGTGCTCATCAAAGGGACAATGGCCTCTGCCAGTACTTCTGTTTAGGAAAACAGAGAACAATGCTGTATGGGCCCTTCTTTAGACAGCACAGAAAGGCAGAGAAATTTTTAAATTTAAAACAAAAAAGAAAAAGAAAGGGCAGGAGGAAGACATAATGGAGTAGAAGAGGGGAACATTAAAATTTGAGATTTGAAATACAAAAAAAAGTGAAGACCTAGAAATAAAATTGAAGAAATGCTACAACAGCCACCATATCAACAACCAATGAGCAATTGTGGATAATAATGTAGAGAGAATAGCAGTATATTAAGACCAAGAAAAAGACTGTGAGATGACTAATGACAAAAAAACAAAAATGGTTTTGAGAGGCTGGAGGGGGAATAAATAGTAAGAGTGCAGAATGGAAAAAGCAGTAGCAAGAGAAAAATATTTAAAACCAAAATAAAAAGAGGATGGATGAAGGTAAAATGGAGTAAGAGAAGAAAGGTGCAAACTATGAGATTTGAAATAAACTAAAATGTAAAAACTAGTAAAATTATAGGCACAAACTTAAAGGAGAATAAACGAAAGTTTAAAAAGCTAGGCAGAAAATAAAATAATGAAGACTGGTGAAATTTGTCTCAGTAGAATCCAGCGTCTGCCACAGTTTTCTCTTTCTGAATCCACCCCTGATAACATCAGATGGTGTCCTAGTCTGGCCCTAGTCAGCCTCTTCAAGGCTACATGCGCTCCACAGTCTGTGGCTGTCTCCTTCAGATTTGGTTTATCCCCACTGTTCTGCCCTGCTGGCGTTCTCTCAGCCCAGGGTCCAGGAATGGTTTCATTTAATGACGTGAGAGAACTGCCAGTACCTTCTTCACCTGCCTCCAGTTGGGAGAGTGGGAACCTTGGGTCACCCCCAGAGGGTACTGTTCAGTCTTCAGGGAAGATGGTGAGTGTTTCCTCAGCCTTTTGCCACAGGTCTTGGTCTGTCTCAGCATCTTTTCAATAATGTATGGGTTTTGTTGAACTAGCTGTTTGTTTCCCGTGAAGGGCCGATCTGTGTAAAAGGGGCTGCTCTTCCCTGCTTGGCACAGACAACAGCTCTGTCCAGGTGCCGAGGCTGGATAGGACCCTGAACACCCCTTGTTGCACCTGTCTCTAATCTCTCTCTTCTGCTCATTTCAGTGGATCGGGGCCTGAGAAACAATATAGTGTCTGGAAAAAAGGGCCCTTGTAGATCTTTTTCTTCTTTCCCCTGTGGTAATACACCGAGCATGGGGCTCCTGAACCTGGCCTCATTGATCTGTAAAGCCTGTAACCCTGCAGGTGGGAGTTGGGCTTGCCTGTCTGTGAGGGTACCTGACTGCCTACAGCGAATCCCAGGCATTCAGCTCCTGGCCTTCCAGCCTGTCACTCTCTTGCAGGAGATTGGCCTGAGCTCTTCCCTTTGCACAGTTCCCTGCTCACCAACCAAGCTGGGTTGGGTCCTACAGTCCCTTCAGCATGACTCTAGCCCTCTGAGTTCTTTGTTGTCAGAGCCACTGCCCACACGTGCATGTGGTGCATGTGAGCATGGGCTCCCTACCAAGTTTTTTTTATTATTATTTAATTTTATTGTTCTTTTATTACATCCATCCCCTTTTTCCTCCCCTCTCTCCCCTTCCCCACCCACCCAATCCCCCCCAAAGTCAGTCCCACTTGTTGTCCACATCCATGGTTCTTCCATGCTAGTTCCTTGACTAAACTGCTCCTCTTCTTTGCCTCCTCCTTCCCCCTCCTACCTCCCTCATGCACTCTGCCCACTGAAGATCTATTCATTGTATTCATGTATCTGGTTCTATTTTGCTTATTTGTTTGTTTTGTTCGTTATTGTCCTGAAATGGGTGAGATCATATGGTATTTGTCTTTCACTGACTGGCTTATTTAACTAAGCATAATACTTTCCAGCTCCATCCGTGTTGTTGCAAAGCGTAGGAGTTCCTTCTTTCTTTCTGCTGTGTGGTATTCCATTGTGTAAATGTACCAAAGTGATGGGCATTTAGGCTGTTTGCAGCATTGGCTATTGTAAATAACACTGCTATGAACATAAGGATACATAGGTTCTTACAAATTGGTGTTTTAGGGTCCTTCAGGTATAGTCCTAGTAGTAGAATTGCTGGATCAAAAGGCAGTTCCAGTTTTAGTTTTTTAAGGAAACTCCATACTGTTTTCCATAGTGGCTGCGCCAACCTGCATTCCCACCAACAGTGCACCAGGATTTCATTCTCTCCACATCCTCACCAGCACTTGTTGTTTGTTGATTTGTTGATGATGGCCATTCTGACAGGTGTGAGGTGGTATCTTATTGCAGTTTTAATTTGCATCTCTCTGATGGCTAGTGAGGTTGAGCATTCTTTCATATGCCTCTGGGCCCTTTGTATGTCTCCCTCAATGAGTTGTCTGTTCAGGTCCTTTGCCCATTTTTTAATTGGGCTGTCTGTCTCTCTGGTGTTGAGTCATATTAGTTCTTTATATATTTTGGAGATCAAACCCTTGTCTGAGGTATCATTGGCAAATATGTTTTTTTATACAGTTGGTTCCCTTTTAATTTTGCTGGTATTTTCTCTAATGGAACAGAAACTTTTCAATTTGATACAGTCCCATTTGTTTATTTGTTCTTTTATTTCCTTTGCCCTTGGCTAAGTATCAGTAAACATATCTCTACATAGGATACCTAAAATTGTACCGCCTATATTTTTCTCCAGGACCTTTATGGTAGCACGGCTTATGTTTAAGCCTTTTATCCATCTTGAGTTGATTCTGGTGTATGGTGTAAGTTGGTGATCTAGTTTTATTTTTCTGCATGTTGCTGTCCAGTTCTCCCAACACCATTTGTGGAAGAGACTGTTTTTACTCCACTTCATGTTCCTTCCCCCTTTGTTGAATATTAATTGACCATAGAGTCCCCTACCAAGTCTTGAGTCTCGCCTCAGCTCTTTTAAAAGGGCTTCTATGTGGCCCCATGTTGCCGCACCTATCTCTGGGGGGCCTGTTCTCCACATGCTCCCCCTCTCCCCAAATCACAAAGTCTCTCTCTGTCAGGGCTGGCCAAAGCCTGCCAGAGCCTCTGATGGCTCTTAATCAAGTTACTCTCTGGATCTCTGCTGGACAGCTCTGGAAAGAGTCCCCCAGCTGTATTATAACATGGGTGTTGGCGGGGTGTTCTCCCTGCTCTCCAGTGATTCTCAGCCTGGAGTGGGCCTGCTCCCACCATGCTGTTTCTGCAGCCAGCACCTCCCCAGCCCACGTCTCTCTACCCCCAAAGCTTGCAGCCCCTCAGCTGAGTTGGGCAGTGGTGGCAGGAGTTGCCCCATTAGGAGAGCCCAGACTACCCACTTAAGAGTGCCGTGCAGGTGGGCAGGCTCTTGCCCACTCACAGCACACTCCCTGGACTCTCATCCACATATACACTGACTCACACACACTCTCATTCACTCTCCACTGGATCTTCCAGTTGATTGCTCTATGGTTTAGCTGCAAGACAGGTCCAGGTCTGAGAGCAAGTAGACAGAGTGTCCAGCTACTCTGCAGTCATCTTGGATTCAGCATATCCTTTACTTCTGACTGGTTCTTTTTTCGTGTTCTCTATATCTTTGTTAAAGTTGTGACTAAGTTCATCTACTCTTCCCCTAAGTTCATTGGGCAACCTCAACCAGTGTTTTGAACTCTGTATCTGGTAGATAACCTTGTTTCCATTTTGTTTACTTATTTTTTTCTGTTCATTCACTTGGGACATGTTTCTTTATCTCCTCATTTTGGCTGCCTCCTTATTTGCTTCTATGTATTAGGTAGAGTTGTTATGTCTCTCAGGAGTGGTAGAGTGGTCTTACATAGGGCCCAGTGGCAGAGACTCCCTGATCACCCAAACTGGGCACTCTAGGTGTGTCCTCCATGTGGGTCGTGTCCACCTTCCTGTTGTAGTTGAGCCTTGATTGTGGTTGGCACCTCAGTGGGAGAAATTTATCCCCTGGCCAATTAGCTACAAGGACTGGCTGTGACCACTGCAGAGAATCAGCTCGTCAGGGGTCCATGGAGCAGGACTTCATTGGGTCCCTGGTACCTGCTGAGTTTGCCCCTTAAATGTGTCCCTTGTGGAGGAGGTCGGGTAGTGCTTCAACTATCTGAAGCTGTCAACTATGGTCTGAAGCTGTCACCAAGTACACTGGCTTTGGGCTTCCCGGGTCACCCACCACTTGAGCTCTGCCTGGGGCCACCCTGCATGTTTTACAAAGCAATCTGCAGGTGGCTGCTCCTTGTGCTGGGCTGGGAGGTGTATGGGAGAAGCCAAGCTTTGAACTAAGTCGGGCTGCTGCTAGAGCTGCGTCTGGAGCCACTTAGCAAGAGGTGAGGGGCAATTGAGGCTAGATGCTGCTGTTTTGAGAGGTTTTAGAAATGTCTGAAGCATGAGCCAAGATAGGTCATGTGTATGGAAAAGTCACTGGAAACAGCTTAGGTTAGGTCCCCAAGTTGGATGAGGCAGGATCTCAGGGAATTAACAGAGAAGGATAAATAATGTTAGTCAGGTTGATAGATATTCAGAGATGGCATCTTCCTGCAGGCTCTGTAGGAACAGGGCCCAGAAAGGGATAATGGCCTTTTCCAGCCTTTCTGTTGGGGAGGAAGCTGCCCCTGTAGCTCTTACCCTGATGCCAGACAACTCATTACCCCTCTTCCCCTCTGGATGTCCCTGGTGCTCTAGTGCTGGAACTTGAAGCAAGTAAGTCTGAGTAAGTCCAGGCACAGGACCTTTAGGAGAAATGCCTGGGACACCCCTAGCTCTTGGTCTCACTCAGCCACAATCCAAGCTGGTTTTACAGCCATAAGTTATAGGTAATTTCCTTCCTGGCACTGAAGCTCTAGGCTGGGGGTTCTTGTGTGAAGCTGCAACCCCTTACTCCCCACCAGGTACGTCTGCGTGTGAGTTATCCCTCCCTATTTTTATTCACCGCATGTGTGCATAGGACCTGCCCATTCCACATTTCTGCCCCTCCTACCAGTCTCAACGTGGCTTCTTCTTTATATCTTTACTTATAAAATTTCTGCTCAGCTAGATTTCAGGCAGTTCTAAATGGTGGCTGTTCTATAGTTATCATTTTTATGTGGTTGTAGGAGAATTTGAGTACCTCATTTGCCTACACTGACATCTTGACCAGAACCCTGCTCATTCAACTTATTGAGAAATATTAGTAACAACTGATATATTTATGAGCTATTAATAAATGAGATTTCCTTATTGGCCAAAAAAATGTTCATGTAGAATTTACACCATCACCTTTCTATGAACAATCAATGAATTTTCATATTGTCAGTTTTTTAGTTTAAAAATAATTGAAGACATTCAAAATCAAATTATTCATCCTATAAAATCTGGAACTTATCCATTCACCATATCATTACAAACCACTCTGAAAAGTATAAAGTATAAAGACCATGCCTTAATAAAAAAGATTATTTCTACATCATAAGTTAAGTTTTAAAAGATGCTGTCAACAAAAAATCTGTTTAACCTCATTGCATTAAGTTGGATCTGTCAATACAAAAGCTACATTTTTCTGCTTAAGTTTATTATGTTTTAAAAGCAATTCAAACTTTGTTAAACTTCAAAATACTTTCTGTTGTATATGTGACATGTTTTACAATATAACAATTTTCTCATACTTGCCTTGCTGACCATGTCATAAGAAGTAAAAGGAAAATATGCTCTAAACTTCATTCTCTCATTATTTCAGGCTTTGAATAAATTCATCAGGAGTGTTGCTTACTCATTTTTCAGATTGTTTTCTGCTCTATTTTTGAAAGGGTATTAATTCTCTTTTCATTAGAAACTAAACAAAGTTTAATAACTCTTTCCCAGGTGGGTAGGTATTTCTTTCCCCTGTGAAGATGCAATTTATATGATGCATTAGGAGCATTTAAATTGTCATCGGACTTAAATTTGGCTTGCCAAGAGATCTTTGGAGCTATACTCCAGTAGGCAGTAAGCTCTATAAGATTAGCTATTGAGACTATTTTGCTCATTGTTGTATGTGCAGAACCTAGGTCAGAACCTGACTCCACATAGATATTCAAAATATTTATTAAAATCAAAACAGAAATGGAACTTCTCTATGGTTCTACAGTGAAAACATTGGTCAGGTCAACCCATTTTCTTCACTTAAGTTGAAGTATATGAAATGGTTGTGTTTGTAGATTGAATTGAACATTGGCAATTTCATATGGTTCAACTCAATAAGAAATCTAGGGCCAGAAAGTTTAAGGTTATAAAGTTTACAAAGCTGAAATTAGGATACATGCTTTTTTATGTAGCCCATTTATCAAGAAAGAAGAGGTTGAAGCCTACTGTTACTATAACAGTGGCATGGCTGATCCTCTATCTGCTATTTATAGTGGACATGACAGCGTGCAACGTATCACCATGAGAAGTCAATTGTCCAACACCCCATGAACAGCTGCTAGACTTTCAGGGCGGTGGCAGCCTCACTCTCTTTGCTCAGCCTGGTCCCCATCTGAGTGTGGGCAGAATGCTGGTGGAGCCAGCATCTGGCTGTTAAGTGCTCTCTGCAGCATCACTAATGACCTGCCTAGAGTTACAGAGACCTTAGAGGTCACTTGTCCTTTCTACACCTTCATCATAAAGATGAGAAAATTAAACATGAAGAAATGCAGTTTGCTCAAGGGAATATTACTAGAGAAACCTAGTTTCTCTCTGATGCAGTCAAAAATATGGATCAACAAGCCTATTGGCATACAGCAAAATTTCTTAGTAAATAGGAGAGCAAAAGCAAGGATGGCTAGAGCAAGAGTGGCAAAAGCAAGGGTGGCCAAAGGCTGGGTGACCAGCACCCATGTGGCCAAAGACCAGGTAGCCAGAGGGCCTAGAGAAGAGAGGCCCTCTTCTCTTGTTCTGAGGACATATATTTGGTGGGATGGGGGGAAGGGAATTACACAGTATTGATTAACAGGTAAAGATGGTGCCAGTTTTCCCAGGGAGATGTGACTACCCAAATGGTATGGGTTGTGATCTGTTAGCCTGAATCCTTATCTTGCTCCAGATTTTATTTGTTCATTTTGCACATATGACGGGGGCCAGGCAGTTAACCAAAGTTGTCTTATGGTTTCTTGTTCACTGTAATCCTTCTCCCCTTCCCACCTCCGGGATTTGGGATGAATACACAGTCTCAAGGTTTTCCTTTTCCCAGCTAATGGAGATGATACACACAGACTTTCAAAGGCTTCCCCTGTCCTGCACTATCACAGTTTACTTGTGTCATTAAGAATGCCCTGCACCTTTATCATATCAGGCTCAGGGTTACTGGGTCAACAACAGGTGAGGCATATCTTCTTTTGCTTTTAGCCTCCTATGTTAAGTTCTTTGTTAGATTGCAATGGTGAGGGCCCTGCCTTTGTTTCCCCTTTGGCTACTCATTCTACTGTAACAGATGTAGTTGCTTCAGAGTCAATTAGCTTGCTTGCCCATTGTTAGCAGTGGTACATTTTGCTGAGGAGCTTGGATTCCTCACAGATCTTTCAGGGATACTTACCTTACAGGCTTGAAGAGACCACAAACCTGGTGATCATCTAGTCAGCATGATCTGCAGGTCTCAGAAACAGCTTGCCTCTGGGTTATTTCTTCAGACCCACATACTCTCTCTGAAGATATTCCCACAGCCAACTGTGCTGAGGGAGAAAAGGCCATCCTGAGGAAGTGTTGTCTCTGCAATCAAATTGACTTGTTCTGATACTTTGAGCAGTTTTGTTGTTTCTTATCTTGTATCTCAAGTTTCTATGGATCTCCTGCAGATCTGGTTTGTGTTTGTTGGGTTTGGGTCTCCCTGCTCAGTCTGCTATCTGACATATCTGTCTACAGTTTTTCTCCCACCTGCCTGGCTTCTGTCCAACTTATTTTTCTGATTTGTGGTTTTTGTCTTTGACCCAAGTCTGAGTCATCATCTTCCTCTAACCCCTCATATCTACTGAAACCCTTCAGCTTTGCTTCTGAGTTCTCGTTACTGTCTTTAGAGCAACCCAGTGTGCAGGGAAACACCAGCTCTATAACTCACAGAAATGTCTTCTTTTGTATTGCATATTGGTTTCTGCTCCTCAGTTATAAGCTCAGCCCTACATAGACATAGAGTGAAAACATGTGGTGTTTGATGATTAGTAACAATGCCTTAAATTTACATTTACTCTCTAGTTTATGAAACACTTATCATACCTCTACAAAAACATTCAGAGCATCCTAAAATCCTAGAGTGGGAAGGCTGTTCCAGGATTTCTTCCCTAATGCTGAGTGCAGATCAGTAGTAGATTTGAGATAATATTGGCTGGGGGCGGAGGGTGGTGTTAATTTATTGACATCATCCTGAAAATTTGAGTCAGTAGCTCTACAAGAATCTGTTTTCCTTACACACCATGTTGTTTGATGAATGGTCAGGTCTAGAAATCCCAGAGAGTCTAACTTTGTGTCAGAAGGATGGTTAGCTAGCTTCTGATGAAGCATCATTTAGAAAGGCCAGAGCCATTTTGCTGTTGAGAAGATTGTTCTGGTCTGAACCAAAGCTAAATTTGGGCTATCAGATTATAAATAGGATTCAAATGTAGACAGTATTAAACAATTGGGCCACCCAGTGCTCCTGTAAGTACCTTGGAAATCTCAACAAATGTCAATAATCCCTCTCCTGGGAAACGATGTATTATTATAATTTTTGGGAAATTCTAGTGTTATACTTGAATGAAGAACAATGAGCCCATAATTTTATTTTTGTATCCAGCAGGAAAACTCGTGATGGTTAGAAATGGGGTATGAGGAAATATTTTTGAGACTCAAGATTTTGCTTTTCCACCCTGGCTGGTATGGCTCAGTTGTTTGGAGCATCTTCTGTTATAAACTGAAATATCACAGGTTTGACTCCTCATAAAAGCAAATACCTAAATTGTAGATTTGGTCCCTGGTTGGAGCACACGAAGGAGGCAACTAATTGATTTTTCCTTCTCACTTCAGTGGTTCTCTCTCTTTCTCCCCACCCCCTCCCTACCCCTCTAATATCAATGAACATGTCCTCAAGTAAGGATTCAAAAAAAAGATCTTGCTTCTCCTTCTTTTCCTCCCTTAAGACTCAGGGTTTCAGAGAGGTCAGTTGTTTCATCTACAAAATGGAGAGGTCACTGTTTGCACCAAAGTCAAAGCCCATTTGGCTTCATTGAAAAGAAATGCTCACCTGGGTGCACTTCAGTCATGCTGAAGTCATGCTATTGGCAAACCCTTGGCACTGATAAGTGTCATCTAACTGAACATCACACTGGGGTTGGAAGTTCATGCAAACCTGCTTGGTCATATAAAAAAGAACACTCTTCATAGCAGAAGGCATTGAGGCAAGGCAGACCCAACCCTTTTCTGTCACTGTAGGGCTTTAAACCTCTTTATTTATGTAGACAAAAGGGAAAAGATTGAAAAAATACACATACAAAGGAGCTGACAGAGGTAAAACCATCTCTTTCTTTTATTAAAACTTCAGTGAAATGGTTGCCGGTGAAATTACACTAATGAAGAGCAGGTGCTGCAACAAACCTTCAGTATTACAGACTGTGACAATTTGCAGTGGCAAAGCCAATTATTCCCCAGGTGCCAACTTTTCTCTACCTACACACTCCACTAACCCTTTGCTTCCCCAGGACACTCCTGTTCCTGCAGCACAGATAGCAATGCTGCCACTTTCATGGGTGCTCATCCCTGGGTGCCCACAAATGATCTTTGCATCTTTAAAGTGTAGATGTCCTGGCCCTACCTCTGAACCCTGCAATGCACCCTAGCAGTGGAGATAGAGGGTAGCTTTCAGAGCCACCAGGTGATTTTTAGTGAACACCCAGTGTCACAAAATGCTGCCAAAATCTAGCATTTCCAAGATGTATCTAATAACAGGAATCATCTAGGATGCTTGTTAGAAACATAAATTCACATGCTGTACTCTCAAACTACTAAAGCAGAATTTTCAGGACACAGGATTTCTAGGCTGCAAACCAAAAGAACATGTATCACTGAGGAGTTTTCTAGCAACCCAGGCTCTCAGGCTCCACCTCGGAACTGCTGGAACCAAAGTCTACATGTTGATCTCCAGCTGGTTCCCACACATGCAAGTGTTTGCAGTGTTGCTCTAGATCATCAGCTGCTAATGCCAAGGTTCGCAGCCCTAGCTGTATATAACTGTCTGCTTGTTTGATTATAATACAAATGCTCAGGTCAGGGATAGCACCTAGACACAGTTTTTTGTTGTTACTGTATTTTTTATAGTTACACTAATATGCAGCTAGAGTTGGACAACCACTCAATAGGGACAGCTGATTAGGAACACAGCTCCAACTAGACACACACTGGATATGAATAACAAAGTTTCTCTTATTCTCACTGCTGTCCAAATCTTCACACTCAGTTAGCTCCTCTCCTATTTATTGTATATTTATTATGTAGGAGAAAGTCACTGTTGGGTACACAGATGCATAAGAAATGGAACTTGCAATTTATCAAGGAGCCATGCAATGCACACAAAACTGTTATATCAGAGAAAAAGTGGTAAGTCCCAAGGCCTTTTGTGTGAATTAAAATCTACACACACACATTCATTGGTTGATTCTTGTATGTGCCCTGACTGGGGATTGAACCCACAACCTTGCTGTATTGAGACAGTGTTCTAATCAATGGAGCTATATGGCCATAAGAAAAAGGAAAATCTTAACTTTTGAGACAGCATGGATGGACCTAAAGATTATTATGCTCAGTGAAATAAGCCAGAGAAAGACAAATACCATACAATCCCATGTATAGGTGGAATCGAATGAACAAAAACTGAAGAACCAAAAGAAACAGAAGAATAAATACATGGAATAGCTGTCCGAGGGGAGGGAGGAAGGAAGGACTTGATAAAAGAATGTGAAGGGATTAGTCCAAGAACATGTATGTATAACACCTAGACACAGACAACAGTGTGGTGGTGGCCAGAGGGAAAGAGGGGCAGGGGCTGGGTAAAGGTAGGCAAAGGGTGGGAAATGGGGACATCAGAAATAGTGTCAACAATAAAAATAAACAAATCAAATAAACTCACATACATACTGTTTTCCTAGAGAGAGCAATAAAAGGTTCATGGAGCATCTTATTTAATGACAAAGAAAGCCTAAAATCTAGACAGATAAAAGTGGGGGAAGAAATTTCTCAGTATATTGACTAAATAAAACAGTTATCTAGTAACAGCAAGTATTCTTCAGCCCCAAAATCCTCTGTGAGTTTTTCTTTACATAAAGATAGACATATAAACTGTACCTATACACATATATACATATAGGAGATCTGTCCAGAAAATATCCAGCCATGCCCTTGAAAATAGAGATGTTTATTGAAGAAGATACAAGATACATTGTACGTAGGACAATGATACCTCAGTCCCCTTCAAACTGCTTGAGATCTCACGCAGTTCTCCCAGTATCTCTTCCACGGTTCAAAACACTGAAAAATCCTTTTTGGAATTGCCATGGACTGCTCTGTTGTATTTTCCTGAATCTCATCAGTGATCTGAAATCTCTTTCCTTGCAAAGATGATTTTAGTTTTGGAAAAGCCAGAAATCTCAAAGTGCCAAATCTGGGCTGTAGGAGGGCTGAGTCTCCTGAGTGATTTGATGTTTGGCAAAAAAAAAAACCTCTGCACGAGACATAATGCATGAGCAGGTATATTGTCATGATGAACCTGCCAATCACCAGTTACTTATAGCTTGAGCCATTTTCATTGTATTGCATCTCTCAGCCAATGAAGACCATCAAGGCAGTAATCTTTATTAATTATTTGGCCTGGAGGAGCATACTCTTGACAGACAACACCTTCCCAACCCAAAAACACAGTTAACATGGTCTTGACCTTGCTGCAACTTTGCTGTGCCTTTTTGGGGGCTTGGAGAACCAGGCAGCTTTCATTGGGATGACTGGGCCTTCATTTGTGGGTCACAACCATAGGCACATGATTCATCTTCAGTTATGACTTTCTTGAACAAATCTGGTTCATCGATAGCAGTTGAATCAAATCATTAGCAACTGCAGCACAATGTTCCTTCTTCTCTGGTAGAAGGCATGGAATAAATTTTGCCATGATACATTTCATGTCAAGATCCTACATCAGAATCTAAGACACAGTCATTTTTGGAATTCCCAGGTCAGCCTCTAGTTCTCAGACTGCCAGTTGCCAGCCTTCATTGATTATAGCCTGTACACATTCTCAGGTGTTCTGCTTATTGCAGGCCTTGCAGTACGTGGATCACTTTCAACAGATTCTTGACCATCTTTGAGGCATTTGTGCCACACTTTATTTGCACTGCCCTTATTTCATTGTCCCCAAAAGGCTTCTGAATCATTTAAATAGTTTCTGCAGAGGAATGTTTAAGCTTAACAGAAAATTTAATGTAGAGTCATTGCTCTACTTGCTCAGTCATTTTGAATGCAACGACCACACAGTACACATGCTCATTCAATGGTGTCCACTGCCCTTACTAACTAGTACAATGAAGTACGTCATTATTGTTCACACATGCCCTCTCCAGTCCACTCTCCTTGACAGCCAGGTTACATCAATGTCACGCAAACCATTCTTGTTATATTAATAATGGTTGGACTTTTTCCAGGCAGATCTCATATATCATGTACATATTAAAGAAACTTAAAACACAAAAAGGAGATACAGACAAGATAGTTTTCTTGTCTCTCTAGCACAATTGGAAACAGTGTACTTTAAAATTTTCCCTTCTTAGCCTGCCTTCCTCTTCTCTCAGTGAAACTTGAATAAACTCAAATTGCTAATCCTTCACCCCCAATACCCAGGCTGAATGGCCAGCAGTGAACTGGGGATGACAACCTATGCCAAACAAACCTGTTCCCACCTGGGGATTGCATAAGAGGAGAGCAGGGTCTATGTCAAATGAAATGTATGCACTTTAACTACCTGGGCCTTGTCAGATGTACCTTGAGAGAAGATGTGATCTCAAACAGGGCAGAAGAGCCTCATGCCCTCAAAAAAGAGAAAAAAAGTTTTAGGGAATCAGGAAATGAGGGTGAAACCAAAGAGAAATGAGTTTTTCAAACACAGAGCATGGGAATGGCTCAGAGCCCTTCAAAGTCCATTTCTAAAGTAGTCTGTGCCGAAGCTCTGTGTTTCCTATGCTGCTGGAATCAGGAAAGTCAAGGGGTTTCAAAGAAGAGAGAAAAAGTCTAAAGTAGGTCACTCAGTGTACAGGACCTTGAGTAATTCTGGCTGCTGGTTGGTGCCAGAGCCCTCACCACTCTGCATTTGATCTGAATCAGGTTGGCTTTTTGTTCTGTTAATGAAACTATGGCAGCGATCCAGCCACAAACACCAAAGACAGAGGCACCATCCAAGTCCTCCACATAGGCTGCCTACATACGCCAACAAAGGAAAGATCTCGACCATCTGAATGGCCAGCTTTCCAATGCAATTTCTAGTAACTGTAGGCGTTCTCTTTAAATATTTTAGTTGAAAGTGTAAATACAGCTCAGACTTTTTCCTGAGTCTCTTTTCCCTGTCTCTTCTATCATACCAGCTTCAGTTAGACTGGTAATAAGACTGGGTGTATAGAATGGGACAGCACGAGAGTACCTGATAGCTTGTTCTCCTGAAAACAAAGAGTTAGTACCTCCTCTACTTAGTTTCTGTTTTTATGCCCTATAGTACATGTACTGTAATTAAACCTTCAGATTTATCTAACTCTTTAGGTTTCAATCTGTCCAGCCATCAACAGTTATTGAGTACTTCCCACGTTCCTGGCCTTGCTACCGTCTGGGACAAGTTTGAGGGAAAGCTAGATGAAGCAGCTCCAAAGACACAAAGTCCAGGGCACAGAGAGTTAAGGCAGAGACTGAAACAGAATCAAAATGGAGAAACAGGCTAGGCACCTTCCCAGCATCCATTTTATTGGACTTATTCATACGGAACATCAGATGCAATGTCATTCAAATGTTCGTACAAAAGTATATCCCGAAGCATGTAAATAGGACTTTGTGATTATTTGCCAGTTAGGACATGCCATGCCTCATTGCCCTTACATTAGAAAATAGAAACCTGCCCATAATAAAAGTTTAAAAAACTTTTGGAGGCTTATGGGTAAAAACACCTTTATGTTATCAAAAAAAAAAAAAAAAAAAAAAAAAAAAAGCATGTATTTTATATTTAGTACTAAACCATCTGCAACTTTTCCCTGCATTAGACCATTTACCTCATTGTTGGTATCACAAAGAATTTTTTTACAGCGAACTGGTGTAATTGCTTTAGAAGTATTCTAAACACTTTCGAATACTTAGTATTCCAGAAGTATTCTGGACAAGGTGTGAGCACTGCATAAACCACATATTTAAGTTAAAATGTGAAGGAATAAATGCATCACTAATACTGGGGCTTGTATAATAACCAGAATTTGTAAATTGTAAGGAAGCAATGCTGTTATTGCTAAGGGTTCCTTTATATTAACATTTATTCTCTGTACAAAAAGTGTACTGCCATTTAAAAGTATTTGTTTTCAATGTTTTAAAAAATCACAGTATTTGCCAATAAGTGGTGGCTATAAGGGCACAAATTGCCTTTCAATAAAAAATTCTTACCTTGTACATTTTCTAAACATGTAGGAGTCTTGCTTATTTGTTTTAGAAGTATCTTGAAGGCAGTTGGAGCCAAGCCAAAGAACTACAAAGCAAAGGCCAAGGAGGGCAAGTGAAAGGGAAAGCCATCAGCTTAGTTAAAAGGAGAGATGTGCCTGACTAATCTCCCAGCTTCAGAGGAAGTCCCTCCTCTCTCATGACCCCTCCTTTCCAGCTGCTCTGCCACACAGCAGTGGCCTTTTCCTGTTGGTCGATTATCCACCTACCTTTCATCTCTCAAATATCCTAGAAGAAGAGGGTTTGATCCCCAGTGAACTGCCCTGGTGACATCAACTAGAGTCCAGCAACCCAGTCATTCTCCTGATGTCAGAATGTTTGAAGGATACAGCAAGAAATATGGCTCATTCCTATGGAAAACATCGCAGTTTGTCAGTGAGGCTGCCTCACCTGCTTACCCCATCTCGCATTCCAGTATCTTCTCACCCTCCTCTACAACGTTTCCTCCTTTCCTTCCTTAGTATATAGCACCACCAATGATGTAATTATTTATCTTGTTTATGGTTAGGTCTCCCCACTAGAATAAAAGCTCTGGAAAGGCAAAGCTTTATTATTCATTCATTCATTCGTTCATTCATTTTTGTCATTTGTATTCATTTCCATATCCCCAGCACTTAGAATGCTCTCTAAGTAACTACCCGTTGAATAAATGAATACATAGCTGACTTGGTCATTTTTCATGGACTTGATCTCCTGAGAGGACAGTTTTAGGTAAAGGGAGGAACTACTTCTTTGTGCAAAGTCAGGAGCAGGGCCACCCTGTAAGGATCCCATGTCAAATAACACATTTTAAGTTAAATTAAGCCTGGTCTTTTACAAAAAGTCATTTCTAAATCATAAAAACCAAACCACACAGCAGAGGAACAGGTCTTATCCTAATATGTCCTAAAGCAGCAGCTAAGGTGTCTGGCCAGAAGTGGACAGAAAGAATTGTTAGTTAAGGTACCTTAACCATCATAGAAGGTTGACAAGCAAACAAAGAAATAGCGCTTTTTGATTCAGGAAACTGTGAATGTTAACAAAGTTTCCCAATATTATCTGCTCACATAAAATTGACTTATCATTATCTATATGAACAAAAGTTATTAGAAGGAAATTCATGTTAAATGCAGAAAACCTAGGGAATACAGAAAAGTATAAAGAAACAAAAATCACCCATATTATCATATTAAATAAAGAAAAACTCTTAAATGCTGTTGTACTAACATCTAGTCAAGTATATATATATATATAGCTTAATGGTTACCTCAAATATGTCATATTCTGTTTTTTATTTGATGTCATAGACTGTATCATGAAAATTTAGTTGATAATTTTGTGAATCTGAGTAAAAGTGTTAAGTTCTGGAAGAAGTGTAAATTGGACCAGACTTTAAGGTAAGCTTTACATCTGCTTATAATATTTGACTTAATAATTTAACTTCCAGAAATTTATTCTAAAAAATAATCAGGCAGGTATTTTGGTAGGTAATTATACATACATATACACATACATTTAAAGATTGAATGTATGTGTACATTGAAGCCTTGTTTATAATAGTGAATTAGGAATAAGCTAAATTAGTTAACAGATCATGGCCCTTCTAAATAATGGAACCATTAAAAATGATGCTAAGGATTCCTATGTATGCTGTAATCTGCTCCTTGATGCCTCCACATTTCTAATCCACTCTACTTTTCCCCCACAGCACTAATGCCTCAAACATATTCTTAATTTACTTATTTATTATGTTAATTATTTATCATCTATGTCCAACGGCTAGAATGTAAGTTCCATAAGGACAGCGATATGTATCATTCTTCTTTGATGTAGCTCAAATGCCCAGAAAAGTTTTTTTCTTTATAATTTTATTCATTATTTTTAGAGACAGGGGAAGGGAGGGAGGGAGGAAGAAAGGGAGAGAAACATTAATGTATGGTTACCTTTCACCTTTCTCCAGCTGGGGACCTGGCTGGAAACCTGCGTATGTGCCTTGACTGGGAATCAAACCAGCAACCCTTGGATTCTCAGGCAGGTGCTCAATCCATAACAGCCAGGCTGAAAGCCATAACAGCCAGGGCTTTCAGAAAAGTTTTGACAATGGGCACTCAATAAATACCTGTTGTGGGATATCACCCTGGAATTGGAATTTCTGTATCAAGAGGTATAAATGGTTCAAAACATTTAGGTTACCCAATAAGATTGTTTTCGTAAAAAATATATACATAAATTTGCACTAAAAGATAATTTTAAGCACTGTGAAACACATCCAGGGATGATGGAACATCTCTCATCAATACTGTTCTCCCCTGTAAGATTTCCAATAAAGTATGATGGGTTTGTTCTATTGGAACTTACGAAGAAAGAAGAAAGTTTTCCCATTATCTCCCATTCACCTGTAATAACTTAAGACTGGTTTTTAGTTCTACAACATATCCTAAAAGTCATAATAAAGAATTATTTTGAGACTTACTTTCCTGTTGTCATTTTATGTGTATTGTGTTTCAAGAAAGCATGATAACATAAACATTGCACAAAATAAGCCAAATAAAACCTGCTAGCAATATTAACTTACAGAGGATAACATTTGTGTGTTAGTTAGTTACAATTGCCACTTGAATTCTTACTATTAATGATAAAGTATCCTCCTCTTATGCAGAACTGAGACAGTCCCCCAACCAGGGGAGGAGAGTCATTCATGAAAATGAGTGTCAGGCCAGGAATAAGCATAATTATATGTAGAATTACAAGCCCAATCTAAAGGCCAGAGTTCAGTGACCACAGTTCTAGTAGAGCTAAGACCTGAGAAGACAAAAGGTTAATGGGCTATGGAAGGGGAAGCAGGCCAATAATTTGGAGAGTTCTGATCCTAGGGGCACACAGATCCCAAATTCTGTTACTGCTCCAGGTAGACCTGAGTTGGGATGAGGAATGTGGAAGGCCTGTTCCAAGTCAGGTCTCCTTTTTCTCTAATGCTGGGGGCTCCAGGGCTCTCTGAACTTGAGCATTTACGTGCAGAGAGCCATCAAGGGTACAGAGCACGTGCCCCATTGTCCTGACACCCAGTTTGGAAATTGTAAAACCTCACCCCAAACACTAGGGTTGTCTAGAGTGTTCTTGAGGTTGGTTGCTGGGCCTCCTTCATCAGGCTCTATGACAGGAGAAACAAAGTATAATTAATATTCATTGAGCTTTTGTATTACTATACAATAGGTCCTGTACTGGGTACTTTTCAAACACATCTCACTTAATATTTACAAGACTCCTATGAGGTAGCCATTATAATTTCCCCTTTTTATAGCTGAAGAAAAATAAAACACAAAAAGCTTAACTAACTTATTCAAAGTAACACACCTTTAAAAAGGTGCAGCTGAGACTTTGAAGGCAGCTCTGACTTGGCCTTTGTGCTATTCAGTGAATCCACACCAAAGCTGCCGATCATGTTCCACTCCTCATTCAAAAAGAAGAACAGGAACAATGGTCCGTCAATCTGCCATAATATGTAGGAGGAGGCAATTTACATTTTATACACTTGCCTTTAAAGCTCTGTGTTTTAATTTTTTAAAAATCAGTCCTGAAATTTCAATGAAATTAAGAAACATTTAAAATCAGTTGGCTCCCATCTTTGGGACCCTGTTATATAGGTGAAGTGGTTTTCCATTGCCAGTTGTTAAGTCAGTTATCTTTTATGTCCTAAAAGAAAAGATTCTTTTCAAAAGTAACTTGGCTTAGCCAAAATGTAATGTTATTCTATTAGTCACTAGTGAACTGAAAGGATTCTTAAAAAAAAGAACCAAAATGTGCATAAATACGCTGATAGGGTTTGAGATCAAGTACAGCTCTCAGAATCATTCACTGTGTTGCCTGACAGCAGGGGTTTGTTTCCCCCCACGGAGCCCAATCAAAGAAACATGACTACACAGATAAAGCTCAGTCCTGTGCCCGGTGCTGGCTCCTGAAATCAATGAAGCTGGCGTTCTCACTCTCTGGTCCTGGTGGGAAAGAGAAAACTTGACCTAGATTATCACGCAATTATTCTTGATGCCTGCTCACATGAACGCCTGAGCCAACTGATATGGCTAACAAAGAGGGTTTGTTAACCCAGGACCCGTGTCATCAGTCTGGTTTTAGAATAATTTTTAACAGTACAGTGGGCCTGATGAGAGTGGAGGAAAGGGTGACTTGAAGGGAACGTTAGCAGGGGCAAAAGCGTAAAAAAGTATTGTGCTCCTTGCAGCTATACATCATATTCTGAGTTGTTTTAGTACTCTCTACCCAACTTGAGACACAATGTATTTGTTAGGTTTTCCACAGTGCGTATTGCTCTAACACTGAGGTCCTTTGACAATGGAATATTTCCAGGCCAGGTATTTGAGTATGGTTTTGTTTGTTCTGAAGAAAAAAAATTAAAAATCCCAACCTGAGCCCAGGTGTTTGTTCTTTTCCATTGTCTGGTTTCTTTTTGTTTACCCTGATAGCAACAGATGTTCTACCTGTTTTGTTTAAAAGAAAAAAACGTGGAGATGGTATTATAGCTGGCTTTACTTTCTTAATCTCCTTAGAAAATTTCAGTCAGTTATATTTGGATACATTATCCTAGAAGTTGTTTGAGGACTCTTGTATTAGAAGAATCATCATCTGTTCGAAGTCCATGGTTGTGGCATTGTCCCCTCTTCCCACTTCCTGTCTAAGGAAGCCCTAGAAAGAAATCTACTCCAGGTGTCCCAACACTTCCCTGCTCCATGCTACTCTTCTGACTGCTATAAATCAAGTTTACACTCTACTCATCCTACAGAAACAGCCTGGCAGATATCACCAGTGACTGATGTGACCATCTGTCCTTGTTTGCCTAAGAACATCTGTGGTTCTGGTGTAACTATTAATAGTACCTCTGCTCACTCTTAGATGTATCCTAGTTTGAACATAAATTATTTAGTCTCTATCGATGATCTAATTGCCACATCCAAAAGACTGTTTTCATGACCTGACCACTCTGTGGTATTTGGCAGTGTAATTCACTCCCACAACAATGAAATTCTCTTTCTTTGCCTTCCACAACAGTGTTCTCTCCTGTATCTCCGTTCCATCAAAGCTTTCTTTGTGAGCTTCTCTTCCTTTTCACACCTTTTAAATGTTGGTGCTCTCTAAGGTTTTTTATTGTCACTTCATATGATCACCTTTGGCAATCATATACCCCCATGTCCTTAGTCACAATTTATAGCCTGATAATCTGTACATTTTTCTGTCTAACGAAGATCAGTCTCCAGAACTCGAATCGTACATTTTTTCTACCTGGCTGTTTCATTGGCACCACAAGATCAACGTATCCAAACTGAGCTCTTTACCTACTCTCATCCCCAGCCTGCTCTTTCTGTTCTTCACCAGTCATGGTGAACACTACACATTCTGCACCCACACCTCAGCCATGGCCTGATTGTGTATAGCCTAGTGCGCCTGGTCAGCCATATGCCAGCCAACTCTCACATCTGTGGGATAAATGACTGGTAGTTTAAGCTACTGAGTATTGAAGTGATGTTTTATAGCAAAAGCTAACTGTGTAGGAATTGATTCTAAGAGGGGAGTGCTCCCATAAGAAAAAGTCATCATATGTATTATTGGCCTGAGGGCTGAATGGAAGAAATTATTATAGGTGACTGAACAATGATGACCTAAAGCTTTTGGTAAGACTTACTTATGAATTATGAACTTGGGCAAGACAGTTTTTTGGTATGTTAAAAACATAAGATGATTACCTTTAGCTGCACAGTAATAAAGATCTACAAGAAAAGACGTATCAGACTGGATTAAAAGAGATTGAGGTTTATCAAAATATATAGATTTCTGGTCCTCTATCCTGACACAGGAAAGGTAAAAGTCTTACAAAGCTGCTCAGGAACCAAAATAGGCATCTTTCCAAAGTAATCTTCAGAAATGACCAAAAAATTTTTCCCAGAATGATAACCCAAAATCCGTAAAGAATTAAGGACTAAGAAGCTACTTTTAGGGAACAGAGCCCCAGTCTAATTAAGGCACGTTTACTGCCAAAGGCAGAATGGCCTAACCCTACCTGCCATTTGAGTTTTCAAAATTGTTAAAGGCCAGTGCTAAGGGTCTCCTTTCTTCCCCTTTTCTAATGGGAGTGTTTGTTGTGGTCACCATGCCCCTATTTTCAACATTGTTATGTTGGGCATATATGGGGCAGATAAATTGTTTCTGAATTAAGAAGAACCATATCTAGACTTGATATAGAAGTTGAAATCTTGGACTTAAAGCCTGATGCCATGTTGATGAGACTTAGGGATTACTGTGATGCTAGTGAGTAAATTTTGCATATGGAAGGGATGTGAATAATTGTGGCCTGATGGAAGATTGTTGTAAATTGAGTTACTGGCCCCAATTCTTCAACCCTCCCACATCCATACCATTGTCATAGCCTATCTGTAGGAAGAATGCACTTCCCTGACTTTTGAAATAATTGCTTGACTTGCTTTGGCCAATGGAAATGGTAGAGCAGACAATGTGCCAATTTCAACCTAGTCATATAGGGCTATTTCTTTTTGTCCTTTGCATTTTTTCCACTGCCACCAGAAGGACATGACATCTAACTTGCTAGTTTGAACAGAATGAGGGACACATGAAGCAGTGCTATTTCATCCAAACCACAGACTTCCCATGAGAAGCAGATTTGTTCCAAGCTGCCACAGACTGAAGAATAGCCATCTAGCAAAGCTCAGCCTCAATCAGCCAAGCCACAAACAACCTCCAGATCCATAAGGATAAATAATCATTGTTTTGAGCAGTTGAGTTTTAAGGTAGTTTTTGAATACAGCATAATCATGGCATTCACACTACTGTTCACTCAGGGCTTTCCCAAAACCAATTCTCCTGCTTCCTTACTCTAAAAATCACAGCCTCTTCTGTCTATATTCACTACCTTTTCCTTGGTCTGTATCTATATCATCTCTCACCTGGTTCTTACAAAAGTCCTTTTATTGTACTCCTGTAATTCATCCTCCTCATTGCCACCAGAGTAATATTTCTACAATGCACAACTAATACTATCCCTCAACTTAAAACTCTTTCAATTCCTCCTGTTATGTACAATAATAGGGCTTACACTCTTGGGAGTTAATAGGTCTGGTTTAGTCCACAGATTCTTTCTGTTTGCTGCAGGCTGTATTTAAAAACATGTAATGTAAAATGAACACCGGTTCTCTAGTTTGCCACAATTTCCTCTGCTCTGTATTGTTTACACTTGGCCCACTTCATCCATTTATGTAACAATCCTGGTCCCTATAGGTAGTATTAGTACATTAAGTGTCCTAGGCTAGGCAGCCATAACATATTACCACAGACTAGGCAGCTCGAAAAATAGGTATTTATTCCTTCATGGTCTAAATCCAGGTGCCATCAGGGCCTTGCTCCCTCGAGAATGTTGATGGAATTCTTTCCTGATTCTTCTTAGTTTTTGGTGGTAACAGTCAATTCCAGTCATCCCTTCACTTACAGCTATATCACTGCAGTGTTTGCCTCTGTCTTTATACGGTGTTTCCTTTTCTTACAAAAATGTAAGCCATATTCAATGAGGGCCTACCCTAATAGCTTTATCTTAACATGAATATTTCTGCAAAGATTATTTTTTCAAATAGAATCACACTTACAAGTACTTGGGGATTAAGCCTGCAACATATTGAGGGGGGACACAATTTAATTCATTGTGATAAGTAACTGGTTTACAGACTGAAGTGCAAAGTCCTTGGCATGACGTATACAGATCTTTGTGGTCTGTTTCCCAGCTACATCTCTACCTTGACCTGTGTATAATAGGACAATTCTTCTTGTTGACGCTGAATGAACTAAGTCATTTCATACCTCAGTGCCTTTGCTTATGCTTCCCTTTTGGCTTTGAAAGCCTTTTCTTCCTCCCTCAGTCTACTCAGTAATTTTTGTTCCACATTTTAGATTTACTCAAATCTTACTGTCAGGCAAACAAATTCCTCTTGATGTTTTGGAAAATTAGTTGCTATTTTGTTTTTACTCTTACTCCAGAAGAAATCTCAATGTGCTGAAGTTCAAGGGAAACATCAAAATTTTCTCTCAGTGTCACTTGTCCATATAGTTCTTCCATAGGACATAGAGTTGGACTTATGTTAGCTCCACCAGATTTCCTTTGGAGGAAAGTTTCCCTAAATGTGTCAAGAATCTATTTTTGGTTTGTGCTACTGGTTAGCTGGTCATCTACCATATTGAAGATTTCTCAGTCCTCTAGTATACACTTAGGGTATTTTTATGTTAGTCGAAAATATATGCTTTGCCTTTCAAAGGAGAGTAATTTAATGAAAGAAATCAGGCTCAGAGTAATCTAACCAACTGTATGTACTTCTATAAACAGGGTGTCTTTAACTTTAACCCTAATCTCCCCAGGACATGCCAATAAATCTAGGAACCATTTTCACTATAGTCTTAAGATAGATGAAACACTAGTCAAAATTTATTGTTTAGCATGAGATAATTGCCAGGATTTCAAAAGTGGAGGTATCTATTAGGTCTCTGTGCAGATCCACTTCTGTCAAAATGTTTAATAAATTTCTGTTTGTGTTGAATGCCTAAATCAGCTCAATAAAATATTTCAACTGGAAAAATTCTCAGAACCACTAGCCTTCCTTCTTCTCAAACTGGAAAAGGGTGAAAGAGAGTTTAATGAATGATCTCTTTACGAAAATAAGGGCAGGATTAAGAAAAACCAACCACAAGAAATGGAGAAGTTGCCCTGACTGGTGTGGCTCAGTTGGTTGGGCATCATCCCACAAATTGAAAGGTCACAGGTTCAGTTCTCGGTCAGAGCACATGCCTGGATTGCAGGTTCGTTCCCCAGTTGGGGCAATTACAAGAGGCATCTGATAGATGTTTCTTTCTCACTTTGATATTTCTCTTCCTTTTGTTCTCCCTCCTTCCCCCCTCCCCTAAAAATAAATAAGTAAAATGTTAAAAACAAAAGCAAAAGAAACAGAGACATAGCCCTGGAGTAGCTGCAGCTGGAAGCCACTCTTACCCTAGACTGAAAGAGACAGAAGCAGGAGCAACTCCCAGAGTTCTGGCAACAGAAGAAGGCCCCTCACAAGAACTGAGGTCCTTAGCACAGAAGCAGGGCCATGCAGCCCCTACCCCAGAAAGCCCCAGAGGGGACTAGGGCCAGATAATGGAAACCCTGACCTCTCCTTCCACCTTCTGATCTCCTGCTGGTGCTTCTTCCAGGGGGTTGAACCTGACCAAAAGCATCAGGGCAATAAAGACTGGCAACACAGTCCTTAGAGGGCAGCCTTTGGGGAAATAAAATAGGGTGGAAAATGTGGAAGTGGATCTGGAGCACAGACAAAGAAATCCAGTACGTATACTTTAATCCAAAAGGATTGCTTCTCATTAGACTATTAGTCTGAACTGAGCTGTCCCTGCTCAAAGGAGGAAGTGAACTAGGTTAAAGATTTATAGATTGCGAAAGCTGAGCGAGTGCATAAGGGTCATCTAAACCAGCCCTCTCACTTTACAGATTGATGGAATGGAGGTCCTCAGAGATTAAATGACATGCTTAAAGATCACCTTCAAGTTAATAACTGAACTAAGACTAAAACCCATGTTTTTGTTTCTCTGCCCAATGCCGTCTGCTTTGTTCATACAGCTCAAATTCTTTCCAGCTTTGTGAGTTTCCAGTAGTAATTGGTTTCATCCGGAAGCATGAATAAGAGCACCCAGCAAAATACAAAGTTTTAGAAATTTTAGAGAAGAAATCCTCAAAGGACCTCAAAAGATGTGAGCCACCATCAATGTTTTAAAGACTCACATTTTTTCTACCATGGGCCATACTAGTTGGTCAGAAAATTGCCTGGTATTTTATTTTTCATAACTAAAATGTGAAGTTTATGAATCCAGGAAGAAAATATTTGTAAAAAGTATTCTTAGAATTAGTCTCTGGAAGAACTAAACATTTCTTTGTGTTTACTTCCCTCACAGAGTATTTAATATTAACCCCATTTTATGTGCTAAGAAACTTAGGTGTGTAGCAGTAAAAAATTAATTTATTCCAGAAGACTACAATTTACAATTTCTAGAAATTTCTAAGATTAATTCTTTCTATTTTTATTGGGAACCTTCCATTTGTAGGGTATGTCACATTATGTGCAAGAGGCACAAAAACTAAGGGAAACACATTCTCTGTTCTAAAGGACCTTACAGAGCAAAAGTGGAGGCAAATACACCAACAGTCACTGAGTTAGCTGGCTGGGACTCTGATACAGCTGCTCAAATAGTGCATTGTAGGGGACAATCTGGTTGTTAGCACCAGATTTCCTGAAGCAGATTTCTCAACCCGAGTTCTCAGAGATGTCCTCATTTGTACAAGCAACCAAATCTTGCCATAGTAGGAAGTTCATGACCTCAACTTATAAATAAATCCTTTCACCTAGAAAGAGCATATACTTTTGGGTTCTTTGTTTCGTTTTCTGGCCTTCTCACACACACCTCCTATTAGGTGCAAGATAATGGCTAGAGATGTATCGCCTAACTACAGATTAAAAATAAAATTCTGAGAATTATGATATACAAGCTCTTACTGTTTTCAGATTACACTGATAAGAAAATGATTCAGGATACTGTATATAGAACATCTGACTTTCTGGAACAACCTGTTTTTTTAAGATCTGGCCAGATCCTCATTGGCCAATATTCAAATACAATCTAAAACCAGCCCCAAATCTAGATAAGGCAGTTGCTACAAAAATTCTTCTCCTTCATGCAGAGCTAGGAAAGGAAATAAAATGCATTCATTCAATAAGCAAATATTAATTTTGAACTTACTATATATAGTGTTAAGTGCTTCGTGTTAAGTGCTAGGGATATAGTGAAACATAAGATAACAACTCTTGCACTTAAAGGATTTCTAGTCTAGAAGTGGAAATGGATCAAACATAACCAAAGTGGATGAATGGATATGATGAGAAGGCATAGAAGAAGGAGAGAAACATTAAGCAAGACATTAGTTTCAGTTGAGATTAATATTTTTTTCCCTAAGTGTAAGAAATTTCAGGAATTAAATCTTGAAGTTAAACATTCTTGGAACATGTGGATTTACATGGTGACTAAGAAGGAGTGGGCTCTGGAGTCAGATTGCCTAAGCCTGTATCCCAACTCCTTCTTGCAGAAATTATTTAACCACTCTAAGCTTCAGTTTCTTCATCTAGAAAATGAGGGTAATAATAAAAGTGGTTGGCACAGTCAAATAAAAATAGAAAAATCTGTTCAGTTTTCAAATAGTGGCTGATTTGATTTGTGCAAACAAAATATCCAGATAGTTGGTAGATCCATCCAAAGGTTGGCCTTGTATACTCATCCTACTTAACTTTAATTTAATTGTACAGTCAAGAACCATTTTGAAAATCTGATAGGCTAAAGATTCTCTTTCCAAAAGGTGCAGACTTCTGCAGATTCCTGGCCCGTAAAAGCCAGAATAGGAACTTGGTTTTAAAGTGGCCTTCCTTATCTCTATGGTGCTCCTAAATGATCTTTTGGAACATTTGTTTGGTTTCATTGTCTCAGTAACTATATCATACCCATACTTATTACTAAATTCCAATTGATACTGAAATTCTCTTCCTGTCACTCAACAAATTATGACAACTTCACAACTTAAAAATAAGAAGGAACAGTACTATGGCACATTGGTAAAACTACTTGGAAAGTTATTTGTGTGGAAACTACTAAAATTTAGACCACAAAAGAAAGTATGGAATACTTTATCCACAAGTATACCTCAGCTTTCAAAGATATTGAGGCAGAGCTTCCCAAATATTATTTCCCTTAAATTGAATTCATTTACAAAAGGTTTGATTGTTCTGGGCCTGCTTAAATTATGTATAGATGAATATTTAATATATGATTATTTCAAGATGGTGATAAGTTTTTATATCAGTTTGTTTGACTAAAACCAGCTTAATCACAATCACCAGAGAAACCTATGAAGTCATTTCTTAGTTCATAAAGAATAGCAGCAAAGTCCTGTGTGTGTTATATGTCATTCCTAAATAACTCCTTATTTACCACACTGAAATTCTTTATGGTTTGATAAGATAGAAATGATACTGAGAGCCCTGGCCAGTGGCACAGTAGATAAGGCGCTGGCCTGTGAACTCAAAGATCGCTGGTTCAATTCCCACCCAGGGCACATAACCAGGTTGCAAACCAGGTCTCCAACCAGGTCCATAGCTGGAGGCAGGTGAAAGGCAACCACACACTGATGTCTCTCTCCCTCTCTGCCTCTCTCCCTTTCCCTCTCTCTAAATATAATAAGTAAAATCTTTTTAAAAATAAATAAAATAAAAAATAAATGATATTGATTTCTGAATAAATTTTTTAATGATAACTTGGATAAAAGGAGTTAAAATGCACTTTTGTAACATATCTTGAATAAATTAATCCTAAGGGTCATTTGCATCATGTTTTTTTATATATTACCTCCTCCTTTGAGGTTTTAAATGAAAAGTAATACTTAGATGTCAGAGAACAATTTCTTTGGAGTTTAAACATTTGTGCATGCACTCTGTAAACTATAGATCTCACTCAGGAATGGAACAGTCACACATCACACAATGTGGTTTGGGATGTGATATTTTTATTCACTCAGTATAGATATTAGAGGTAGAATGAACATTTTAAATGAGTGGCTTAAGACTTATTTTCCATTTATAGCAGCACATTGAAATCTATATAAAAACATAAAAGCAAATACCCCTTTGAAGACATTTATTGATTATCAGTGCTTTTCAAGAGAAAAGGTGGACAAATCATACTTAAGGAGTATCTTATAAAACATCACCTTGCTCTGTCCCTCTTTTCCCCAACTTCTTCAATAATTCCAAGTTTGATTAATTGGGTTGATTCTTCTTGCTCAGGAAAGAAAGAGATGGAGTTCATATTCAATGAGTGAGACTCATCTAAAACGGGCTTTCTGCAAGTGCAACTCGAGCTGATTACAAACACAGGTTTAAGTTCCCAAAGTTTGGTCTTGCTGATTTTAGCAGACTTACAAAAATTGTTTTGAAAAAAATGATTATGAAAATGTGCGATTTCTTTTTTGTAAAAGAGGAAGTCACCAGTCATGTAAAACAAAGACCTGAACTTGTTGCTAGGAAGCACTTATAAGTTACAGTTGCACTGAATGAAGCAAACTGGTGATCTTATCTAGGATTTTGGAAAACATGGAGTTCAAGGATTAGGAGACTTTTAGAAGTTAAACTATTTGGGTATTGGTTGATTTTTTGGACAGGAAAGGCTTGTTGATGAATGGAGACTGTTCTGATTAACTCACTTTCAAAAGTATGGGTATCTAAGGGAAATTGTCACTGATTGATTGGGAAGAGTTTAAGATCAATTTTGGAGGCTTCCTATTCATAGCTTGGGACCATGGCCAAAGAACAGTCAGTCTTTTCCTTTCTTAAGGATATAAATTCTTTATTCTCACTATATAAGTTTCACTTAAATTGTTACCTCATACTTTCATAATGGCCCTTCTTAACACTAAGTTTTTTTTAACACCTTTATATGAAAATGTTCAACCACCATAAACATCAAGTGAAAAACAGAGAAATGGGGTAAATTCCTGTGTATCTATCACTTAGTTTAAACATGTATCCATATTCTGTCCTACTTGCTTCATTGTCCACCCCCCCCCACCCCACCCCCAAATTTCTTTGTTGGAATATTCTAAATTAACTCCCAAGTATTAGATCATTTCCATAAATATTTCTATATATGCCTCTAACAGGTAAGGAGTTAAAAACGTAACTATAACACCATTGTCTTACCCCACAAACTAACCAAACTTCCTTGATAATCAGTTATGTTTAAATTTTCCTGGTTGTTTAAAATGTCTTTTTTTTTTTTTAGATTTTATTTCATTATTTCTAGGAAGAGGGGAAGGGAGAGAGGCAGAGAGGGAGAGAGACATCAATGTATGATTGCCTTTCACCTGCCTCCAGCCACAGTCCTGACTGGAGACCTGGCTTGCAACCTGGTTATGTGCTCCGGCTGGGGAATCGAACCAGTGACAGAAGTGCTAGCAGAGGCCATTGTTCCTTTGATGAGCACTCCCCCAATAGAACTGGCAGGGAGGCACCATCTCTGAGACTCCATTAACTGTGCTACATTGTTTGTACTGCCCTGGCGATTCCCTGAGATCCTACTTCACCCAACTTTTAGGCCCACTTCTGTTTCTTTTTCTTTTCTTTTCTTTTTTTCAGAGAAATGGCCTATCTTGGCTCATTTTTCGGATATTCCTAAAATCTCTCAAACAAACAGCATCTGGCCCCAGCATGCCTTATACCCCTCCTAAGTGACCCCAGGCCCAGGAGTAGCAGCAGACAACCTTGGTTCACAACTTGGCCTCACTAGGTACTTCCAAGCCCAGCACAGGGAGCAGCCAACTGCAGATCACTTTGTAGCTCATGCTGAGTAGTTACAGGCATACCACAGGAGGCGACTGACCCCAGCCTGTACCCCACAGGAGGCCCCAGAGCCAGTGCACCCAGCAGACAGCTCCAGACCATGATGACATGATGAAGCATCACCACCCAATCACCTCCACAAGAAACACACTCAAGATGTGTCAGAGTTCTGCTGAAGAGCCTCTACTATATGCAGTAGGTTTCTGCACAGCTGATCACCAAGATGGTCAGAGGTCAGTGGTCAGGGATCACAGCCAGTTCTTGTAGCTGATTGGCTTTGGAATAAGTATCTCCTATTGATATGTCAACAGCAATCAAAGCTCAAGTTCAAAAGGAGGATATACACAGCCACATGGAGGCAGGGTGCACATTGAGTGCCCAACCTGGGTGATCAGGAAAGCTGTGTCATTGGACCCTACAGAACATCCACTACATTAGTTCACTCTATGAAACCTGGGAGATGTAGCAACTCTACCTAATACATAGAACAAACAGAGAGGCATCCAATATGAGGAGACAAAGAAATATGTCCCGAATTAAAGAACATAATTAAATTTCAGAAAAATAAGTAAACAAATTAGAGACAAGGTTTCTACTAGATGCAGAATTGAAAACACTAGTTATAAGAATGCTCAGTGAACTTAGTGAGAACCTCAACAGCATGAGAAATGACCAGCAGGAAAATAAAGGATACACTAACTGAAATGAAGAATAATTTACCGTAGACCAAATGAAACCAATAATCAAGTCAGCTATTTGGAATATAAGGAAGCAAAAATACCCAGCAGAACAACAAAAAGAAAAAAGAATCCAAGATAATGAGGACAGTATAAGGGTCCTCTGGGACAACTTCAAGAGTACCAACATTTGCATCATGGGAATACTGGAAAGAGGGAAAGAGCAAAAAATTGTTAACATATTTGAAAAAATAACGACAAAAAGTTCTGTCACCTCATGGAGAAAATTGATATACCATAAAAATCCAGAAAGCATAGAGAGTCATAAAGATGAACCCAAAAAGGCCTACAGCAAGACACATCAAATAAAAATGACAAAAGTTAAATATAGAGAGAATATTAAAAGCAGCAAGAGAAAAGTAGTTAGTTACCTACAAGGGAGCTCCCATAAGACTGTCATCTGATTTATCAAAAGAGTATTTGCAGACTAGAAGGGATTGGCAAGAAATATTCAAAGTGATGAAAAGCAAGGACCTACAAATAATGTTACTCTATTCAGAAAAGCTATCATTTAGAATTGAAGGACAGATAAAGAGCTTCCCAGACAAGGTAAAGATAAAGGAGTTCATCATCACCAAACCAGTGTTATATGAAATGAAGAAGAAGAAGAAGAGG